>OX401417.1:32058463-32448967 GCA_947846245.1 Cerastoderma edule | reverse complement strand
CTCCATATACTTTTTTTGTAATTTATTTCTACTTATCTCCTTTTATGTACCTTTAAGTAAAATACTGCACAATAATTCCGTACCCTTACAATTTCGTTCGGATTGCGAGTCATCCGGATAATCGAGTTCCGGATAAACGAGGCTTTACTGTAATTATAGTTATAGTGAGTTACTGACATGTGGGTCCTCTTCGTCAGTGCCGTTCCTACATTTTTCAGTTTTGTTACGGCCTTCCTGGATGCACCGGTATTAGGCTAGGGCTCTGGAGTGACTTGCCAAATGCCACTTCAACGAAACAAGATGTGTCAGTGGGGCTAGAAATGATCAAATTGTAGTCATGACATCGCATGTTTTTCAGGCAAACCCTTATAAATCCTTCGTAAGTGCATATTCATCCGAGTAAGGTTAGAAAACCTCCCAACCTACACTGAGGGTAAAGTTGATTGGAAGACAACTTCGACGATTTAGTTAACATTGGCCTAAGCCTTCCTATTTGTGAATGTACGTAAGGGACATAAACACTGTCAAAGAACTGAAAGCCTGTCTGGTCAGGATAACCTCCCTTGTAAATGAATTCCATAAATGAATATTAGCAGAATACATGAACCGACGGTAGTCCGAATGATCCAGACGTATATATTTTATACAATTACAGCTTGAATAATCTGAGTAAGTACCAACGATGGATTCCAAGAGCTTAATTAAGGTTTTGTTTGTTTATTGGGTATTACATCACGTAAACAAGTTTTCACTTTTATTACGAACTGATGAACTATAGATGAAGCGCCTGATTTTGCTACTAACAAGAGCACGACGGGTAGAACCATCAACATTCCGTTAGTAAACCAGTAGGCTGCTTCGAGTAAAATCTTTCATTTACTTAACCTATGAACGGTTCATTAGTCTGTCAGCACAATAATTAAGGAATGGAATCTCGTTGAAAAGCTCGTGTTTACCCGTGTTACAAAGTATTCGATTTGTGTACCAGTTTTCCCTATATGTTGTCGCAAGAAGAACATTCTTTGCTCACTTTAAACACCAATTTATACTTACATAATGCGCTAACTGTTACCGTGGCCTATTGGCTAAGTACGAAGAGGTCGAACGTTCGAGCCCCACGGGAGGCGTTCGTCCGGAAAAATTTTCGTGGCATCTGTTCCGAAATAGCCGGTTCGTTAGTCGCGAGGTAGTTCAACTAACAGTTACTGACTCGTATCCGCTTGGTGCCTGGAATTGTGTTAGAAGTTGGTATCATCAGTGAAATGCGTCTCATAAGCCAAACTGGCTGGCCCTTCCACTGGGGTTGACACTATAATAAACTAAACCTTTTCTTAAAGGTCATACGCAAGGATATTCATTGATAAGAAATCTCATATTTTCATCATTTTTTTTTTATCTTACATCGATTGAGAAACAAGAGCATATAATTTATATAAAGTCACTCTCGAATTGCTTCCTGAATATGGCTAGTATGTGTGCCAAAAGTGAATTAAAGTCGCAATGTGGGTTGGTTCTATTACTTATATGATTAAAGTGATTTAAACCGAACTTCCTTCAAATATAAAAAAAAAATAAGAAAGTGGTGTTTTATTTGCTAAAATGACAGGTGTTCAATTGAAATGTCAAGATAAAA
Source organism: Cerastoderma edule (assembly GCA_947846245.1). Classification (NCBI taxonomy): domain Eukaryota; kingdom Metazoa; phylum Mollusca; class Bivalvia; order Cardiida; family Cardiidae; genus Cerastoderma; species Cerastoderma edule. Next base: position 32,447,334 of record OX401417.1, on the reverse strand, counting down.
CATTAATTGAATTGAATACCCTAAGTATACATATTCATTTTTATTGAAGACTTAGACAATAATTGCGTTTAAACTTTTAGAAAAGAAACGCTGTAATGTTTTTACCACATATCCGGTCACGTGACTTTAATCGATCAAGCGAGTGCGTTGCCTTCCGGCTCACGAAAGTCATTCGGAATGTTTCGGATATATTCGCAGTGTTACCTGCCAATTAGCTTTTGCTTATGTAAAGTGGGGGTTCGTCTAGTAAAGAATATTCGTTTACTTGCTATTCTGAAATATACAATTTTAGGTTAGATGTACAAACGTAATTGTTAGACAGGAAAAAATAATCTCGAATCGAAATATCTTCCGAGAGAAATGTGTCTTCATCGTTCACAGAAGCGTATCTGTAATAGTTGTAACCGGTCTGGATTCAAGATGACACAAAGGGCTTAATGCTATCTTAGCGACGTTTTCAAGGAAATTAGTCACTAATCACTAATATAAGCTAGATAAAAAACAAACCGTCAAGTCAAATAAATCAACCACCTAGCCATCCTGCAGACACATCAGATATCCGAACTTCCAAACTACAAACAAACCACCTTACAAAAAAAACCAAAAAAAAAACACGAATCAACTGATCAAACAACCAACCAGTAAGCCATCCTACCAGCCCACAAACCAACCACCTTTACAACCAACGAATCAACCAACCAAACAAATAAATAACCTTTTCGACATGACTGTGGGTTCCTTTCTATAATAGAGATTCTTCATGTTTCGAGAAAGAGCATTTGAATGCTGCGGAAATTAATTCCTCCCAGCACAATACTCCTAACGATGCGATGAAAGAAGTTTTTGCTATTGCGCAGTTGGATAAATAAATGACCAATCATTGCATTTTGATCAAAGAAACAACATATCCGACCAGATATGCGAATGCAAAATCATGAGAAAATTATTCATTTTTATTTTGTTTTTGTTTGGTAATGGGTTAGAAAAACTATGTTTTATGTTTTTATCAATGTTATTTTATGCTCTTTGTGCCTACATAATATTGATGCCATGTTTGCAATATCTACATTCTTATGGCTATTGTGAAATATGTGAGATTAAATAAAGGCAAAAAGAAAAGAAAGAAAAAAGAAATCATAAAAAAGAATCAGAAATATAAAAGACCCAATAGAGCAGACTGTCTTCTTTTTTATGTGTTTGTAATGGCATGTCAACAGGTTCTCAGATATATTACGACTTTCAAGGGACACGCCAGTTGCTAGGACTATTAAGTAGTTAATATACATGTACTTGCAAAACGGATGTTTCCACGAAAACAGCGGTGATAGTGAGATTCAAACCCGGGACCCTCGAGTTAAAGGTCAACAACCTTAACCATTTGGCCGCACCGGACCACAGATAATTATCTGGCATATACATATTCTGGCAAACATTTGCCTGATACATTCCGTTCGGATATAACTAGAAAACTGTTAACGCAGACAGAATCCACCTGTGCTGTTCTGTGAATTAGCAAGACTAAACGCACCTGTTTATGAATATGGTTCTGGACAAATGTTCTGGTTTATTATGAGGTGCAACAGTTTTACAGTTATATGTTTGGTTTAAGAATATATGAAGGAGTTTTGTGGACAAAAAGTCTGGTTCATTTAATGCCGTGTTAACAGTTTTTCAGTTTTATGTCTGGTACAAAGTAAACAGTATATGCAGATCGTATTTTGATCATGTGTTTGGTAAGAGAAAACATGTTTCGAGAACAATATATTAATTAGTGAGCACTTTTACTTTTGGTTTCAAGTCACAAAACAAGCTTTTATTAGAAGATCCTTCTCTATTACTTGCCTAGTTCAGTATAGACTTTAACGCATTGTCATCAATTTTTCAGTTGTATTTCTGGTTTAGAGCGAAATATTTCGAGACCAATACGCGGCTTTTGTTGCTTTGGACTTCAACGTATTAAGGAAAATCTAAACAGAGTTATGGACCTTCACAATATAGCTGAAAGATATCAAAGACATGTTGAACTAGTCACTTAAAACGTGCGTCTCGCATTGAATGTTCTTTATTCATTTAGTGATACTTTTTGAGGATAAGAAAAGATAAGTTAAAATCGAAGACATTTATATACTTTGTTTATTAGGTATTTTCTCAAATTTGTATATGATCTTATTCGGTTAACACAACCTCCGTTCAAAAAACGTCGTTCCCAATTCGTTAAAGCATAAATATATTAGACGCTTAGAGAGCACACACGCATTCATGTATTAACAAACCCAAACAGAACCATCGCAGATGCGGGTTACCTCAGTCAACAACACTCCCCCGCCGATATCCCAGAAAAACTAAACATAAAAAAGATAATCATGAGTTTTCGTGCAACACAACAGAGCATTCGGGACATCTCGGTTCTTTACGCGCAGTTGATTGGTAATTAACGGAATGTAATGCTCACGGAACGCAAGTATTTTTTTCTCTCATCTCCACGGGAATGCTCTTTGCATCATAGCATCAGTCTGACTGTGTAATATCCTCCTGAGCGGAAATTCACGGAATAATTTGGACGGGTTCCATATTTTCTTGTTATTGGATGTATGGTGTATTTCAAAAGTTTGAAGTTAGAGGAAGAAAAAAAGATAACGTTAAAAAAGCACTCCTTTATTAAAACGGGATTATGTTATAAATGTGGAATACAGATTCTTAATTTGAATGTCTGTTTTGGAGTTACATTTGATTGGATTGATTTGGATTATTGATAGCGAGCAAGTAAGTATATATGTGTTTAAATACTTACAAAAAACCTGCTTTATTTCCATGTATCTCTTCGGTATCTTCCATGGGTAATTTTCTAAAAATAGATTTTGTGTCGTCTGCTTTCGAAAACCTTAAATAGCTGCTTAATTTTGACGAGGAAAGATACTCAGAGAAGCAAACATGTTAGATCACAGGCCAGCCGCCAATTTACTTGCTGTCGAAAACCTTAAATATCTGCTTAATTTTGACGAGGAAAGATACTCAGAGAAGCAAAGAGATTAGATCACAGGCCAGCCGCCAATTTACTTGGCGGCTGGTCTGGATCCAACCTGTTTGCATAAGCACGAGGTTGGTTCCAGCACTTTAAGGGTTAATATCATAGAAATCATCAAAGTATTATCTTGGAAGGCAACGTGAACCAAGAGCTAGTTCAGAGTTAATCATGTCGATTTCAACAATAATTCAGTTACATCTCGACGACCAGTGCACCTATACATGATTCCGGTATTTACTCACGATACACGTATTCATTTCAGACTACTGCCTGCTTTGCCATCTTTGGACAAACAATACATAGCATACACACAATGCATAGTAGAAAACCAAAGACCAAAATGCGTTGTTATTGTTTTGTGTTTATACACTAACTTGCATTTCGATATGCCTTTTAGAATATAGCATTAGATCATGCATTATTATTTGCATTATAGGTTGGGGGTTAAAATGTAAGCGGAAATAAAGATATATTTCTAGTGAGGGTATAACACGGACTACATGTGTCTATTCTTAGCAAGAGGATTACCAGATTATTGGAATTAAAGAGCAGGATAATCATATGTTGATGCTTGCTGTTTAAACCCTTTACTTCATAATACTTCACTTTGGAACCGTAGAAGTCTTTCGAAACCACTGTGACAAAAGGATAAATTGGTCATTTGAAACGAGTGGTCAAGCATTCCATAGTTAAGGAATACATACGAAACAAATCAAGGACCCTGTGTGGACATGTGGTAAAGTGTAACACTTGTGGCACGGGGTCCAGGTTAAATCCTCATCAGCGGTACTTAGATGTTTCGTGTGAGTGTCCTTGGGCAAGACACTGTAGCACCCTGCCTTGCACTGCCTAGTCCTGGTGAAAATCAGGAAAGTCGTAAAATAACTGTCACGACGTTGACAAGGCGTTAAAACCGATATATATATATATATACACATGTATATATATATATATATGATACAGAATAAAGCGGAAATATGTCCAGAAATTCGTTAACTGTCAATCTATATGGATTTATAGCTTGGGTGATTCCCGTATTGATATTGTATTATATGCTCATGATTGCCATGCATAATTCATGTGGTCCGGTCGTTTTCGGTTTTGTTGGATTGGACGAGTTTGGAATTAACCCTTTTCACCTCGATGCAGATGTTGTTAAACCCATTACAAAGAAGAGTCTGACATGACCTTTAAACGTAAATCCAACAGCATCAGTACAGTTGGAAAGAACCACTTTGAAGCCGTGAAATCAGGGCTGCAGTTCCCTGCTGTACTTTCATGGTAGATACTGTGTTTCTTTCTTATTCTTACACGAGAAAAGAAAGTCGCATCGACGCAGCTCGTAACACAATTAGTGTTTAACATATGTTGTAAGGATTTGTTTCACTTTAGTTGAAAAAAAAAATGAATTAGCTGCTTGGCGAAATGGCGGTGTCTCTATTCAATTGGATAGAGGAACCATTGTGCATAAAAAGAACAATTGCTTTTTGGGAGCAATTTCGTTTTTTTTTGTTACAGCGGTATCTTATTCGTTTGTAGCAAAAAGGGGGAAGTGAAGGTTTATTGAGTAAGGAGCAAATCTCTATTCGGTGAAATTCTTCTGGAAAAAATTATGTTGTTCCCGATGTTTTGCTATTCAATACAAACAGATTATTGTGAGCAATTTCTCCTGTTATCAATATATTTTCTGATGCCTCCTTTTGCATGTGTATCAAAAGAATTCAATATTAATGATCGATTAACCGCTTCTATATCCTATTTCTCGAACACAAGGATTATCTCAGATTGTCTGCTATGTTTACTTTATCTCGATTCGCAGGAACTCGGTTCGAATAAACATGTTTATCCCGATAATTGGTTATCAAATACCGACTGATTGGTTTGCTATTACGGGCCGATATCTGTTTATTTTACGCAGGTATACAGGTAATCTATAATTAATGGGCCGGATTTGCTTGAAATAACTATATAGATGAGACAAGGCATGTCGAATGAAAATGAAACTTTATGCACATTTGATAAAATGTTGAGTCGGAGATTACTGTATGAACTATGAACAGACAGATCGGCTTGCTTTAGTCGGGCGGTATCTGTTTATTTTACTCAGGTAGACAAGTTTAATTGGAATTACCACGATTATGATTCGCCATGTCGAATGAAAATGAAACTTTAAGCACATTTGATAAAATGTAAAGTCGCGGATCCCTGTGTGAACTATGAACAGACAGATCGGCTTGCTTTAGTCGGGCGGTATCTGTTTATTTTACTCAGGTAGACAAGTTTAATTGGAATTACCACGATTATGATTCGCCATGTCGAATGAAAATGAAACTTTAAGCACATTTGATAAAATGTAAAGTCGCGGATCCCTGTGTGAACTATGAACAGACAGATCGGCTTGCTTTAGTCGGGCGGTATCTGTTTATTTTACTCAGGTAGACAAGTTTAATTGGAATTACCACGATTATGATTCGCCATGTCGAATGAAAATGAAACTTTAAGCACATTTGATAAAATGTAAAGTCGATCTCTAATCTGGAATTATGCATAGACTGACTAGTTTGCTATAATGGTGCGGTATCTGTTTATTTTACGCAGCTAGATAAGTTATCTATAATCAATAGGCCGGATTTGCTTGAAATAACTACATAGATGAGACAAGGCATGTCGAATGAAATGGAGCTTTATGCACATTTGATAAAACCGTACAGTCACAGATTCTTGTGTGAATTATGCATAGACTGGTTGGTTTGCTATGTACTGCAATCGGGCGGTAATTCGATTAGGTATATAAGTAATTTATAATAAATGGGCCGGATCTGCTTCCGAAGAAGCTACCTAGATGAAACCAAAGGCCACTGACGGCGTTGAATGAAATGGAAAGTTTATACACCTTTGATAATATTATTATATATTCTTTATTTAAGTCTCATCCATATACATATCAATAACGAATTAAGCAGTTCATTATTTCCTTTTTATTAACGAATTACCTGACAGATGTAGCTTTGTTTAAAGAAACTGGAACTATCTTGACATATGTAGTACATGGATGTACATTAATGGCCTGCCATGCTGTCTGGAACCACGAATTATAAATTATTCCTCTTAAAATTTCGGTAAGAATACATTATGATGTCAAATTTAGATTGGTAAAACGGTAATCTCCAATACTAGGAGAAAATGATACTTTTGCGTTAAAGATTTTCAAATATATTGATGCATTAGAGAGCATTCACATCTTTGAAACAACTATCGGTTCGAAAAGTATCATTTGTCCGTATTAAAAATAGCATGAAATGATGAATTCAAGTCCGTGATAACAAATAAACGAAGGATTACATAACCGTTCAGAAAAGACGATAACAAAATGCAAATCCGCCCCGAGTTTCCTAGGAGAGAGAAAACTGGGATAATTCCGATGACGTAATCATTGACGATTGCTCTTTCTCCGCAATAACTCAATCTGTATCAAAGTGGGGATGATCCAGACGTAGATATTACTGGATAATCCAAGTTGTACCACATTCAGACTTTTAACCCATCACCAAACAACAACGACATTGACCAGTTGACTGCAGACGACTCTGGAAAACATTGTGGGAAAAGGAGAAATTGCTCTTAACGAGCAATTTCTCCTTTTCCTACATTGTTTTCTGTCCTTTCGGAAGATAATATTTCAATCCCATCACGTTTTGAACTGTCGTCTGCAGACTCTTTTAATTTTGGACAATCGCAAATTTGGCGTTTGGTAAAGGGTTAAGATGGATTAAACGTTTTGTAAACTGTTTTTCTGCTGTTTCACAACGTTCATGGAATTAACAAGTACTAGGCTAGGGATCTGAAGTATCTTGCCAAAGGACATTTCCGCGAAACAAGTGGTACCGATAGGGCTCGAACTCGGAGCCCCCGAGTTACAAAGCCATCACCTTAACAGCTGTGTCACGAAGGACCATGAGTATGTGCCACAGACTCGCCTTATTTGCTTTTCGGCGTTATAACCAGTCAAATAACAAAGATTCATTAACAATGACCATACCAGCTTACGTTATACAGCACTATAGCTGAACCATTGTTGAAAACATCGTTCAATTCCCATCAAATCCCTGACAATTTCCCGGGATACAAAATTAACTTTAGATTATTCCGCTGTGTAAAAGTGGTGTTAATTACTTGCTAGGAAAGGCATTAACAATGACAATACATGAATGCACTCACGTTTTACAGTAATAAGGCTGAACTATTGTTGAAAACATCGTTAAATTCCCAAGCAAATCCATGACAATTGAGGCGATGTGCAATTAACCAAGGATAGCCATATCGATCAGAAAGACGATAATGCCATGAAATGCAAATCCGGCGAGTTTCCGGATAGAATGAGAGAAATGAACGCTATGACGTAATCTCCGATAAGGAACAATATTCTTATACACTACGATAGATTGCCTCTTGATTAACCCTTTCCAAAACAACAACTTTTCGACTGTCCCAAATTGAAAGAGTTTGCAGACGATATTTCAAATTGTGATGAAATTGAACAATATTCTTCAGAAAGAACAGAAAACCTTGTGGGAAAAGGAAAAATTGCTCGTTACGAGCAATTTCTCCTTTTCCCACAATGTTTTCTAAAGACGTCTGCAACAAAGTAGTCAAATGTCGTTATTGTTTCGGAAAGGGTTAAGGTAACTTTGATATTGTTTCGGAAAGGGTTAAGGTAACTTTGATAATCCTGTATATGTTTTACATCAACGTTTGGATCATTCAGACTACTCTTAAGGTAGAGTACCATAATCCGCCATTTTGAAACCAATTATTTCGTCGGATTACTTCGGTCGTTATCGGTATACATCGGTTTGGGCCGGAACTATTCGGTGTAAAGCGAGTAGTTTCGGCCCCGACCGATGTTTACCGAGTACGACCGAAGAAGTCCGATGTATGAATGAATTTCAAAATGGCGGAGTATGGGTAGTCTATACCTTAAAGGTGCTTGTTCAGACACGAGACCATTTGAAAGTCAAAAGCAAATGTCGTTGAAACAATACAAATTTACTGTATGCACACTTTAAATGATAAATAACGTTACAATTCTGCTTCCAATGACCATTCTTTAGGGCGTTTCAAATAACAGTACAGCTTTTGTGCTGATTAAAGAAAAATCAATTTTCATCTTCCCTTTTTTTCGCATCTGTGAAGAAGCATCTTTAAATCGACGGTGTACAGCGTTTTTCAATATAACCATTCTGAATTTTCTGATTCGTACATCTGAGAACTTGCAGTGATATAGCACAGAAAAATGTTGAAACTGCATTTAACCCACCAGACTCAATTCCACTCCTGAAAATATTACCACCACGTTCCACACGAATTGCACCTTTATAATAAACATGCTCGATTCGATCTCCAATACCATATTTTTTTCTCTGCGATTACTTAATTGTCAAACATGTCAAAGCAGCCGCGTTGAAACGGTTCCGCCGCAGCAGAAACCGGCGCGTTATTTATTGGTTGATGAATTCAAACAGACGTCCAACAAGTGTGTGTGAGAGAGACTCTAGGGATTGTGTGTCCTTTTGGAAATAGGAGCCATCTAAAACACGGTTCTAGCCTGATGTTGTGATTCGCTAATGAGGGATGATACGAAATTTGTGTTTTGCTTGGTTGAGTGTTTGCTTGGTTGAGTGTTTGCTTGTGTGTACTTTTGGATTATGCTTGTGATGTTTGCATTAAAAATTAGCCGAAATTCGTCTATCTTACCGTGGTGTGTCCTGTGACGAGACACATTTCATAGCCTAGTACTGGTAGGTCATCCAAGGAACATGTTCTAAAACACTCAAGACTGAGTCCTGTGCATTAATGGGGGGAAAGAAAATAAACAGCGTGTTCACTGTGTTTTATGATTTTGATCGTATTTGGAGGTAGAATTACTTTTGTAATAGTACTATTGCTGTTTGTAAATATTGCCACATAGGTATAAGACCTCCTGTTGTTAAAGTGAATAAACTTGGGTTTTGAATCACAATGGTTTTAAACGATTAGCATAAACAAAACGCATTTAATACGCTCATTAGTTTGTCGTCGGCTGCTTTCGATTTGGAGAAGTTCACAAATCACGGAATGTGCTATTTAAGCCTTCTGCTGGATGTGCGCAAAACTCAGCCGATATGACAAAAACAGGTGATGGCATTCTTTTGCATTACGTTAAGAAAATATATCCATAAACACTGACTCTTTTGTCGTCTGCTGCCTTCGATTTAGAGAAGTTCACAAAATGTGGAATGTGTTACATAAGCCTTCTGATGGATGTGTGCAAGACCAAGCCAATTCGACAAAAACCAGATTATGAGCGTTTCATCCTTTTGTCGCAATGATTCTATACGATATCATAAACAAAACATATTTTATACGCCAATTATTTTGTCGTCTGCTGCTTTCAACTTGGAGAATGTTGACAAATTATGGACACGCAAGACCAAGCAAATATGACAAAAACAGGATAACCCTTTACCAAACGCCAAAATTCCGACCATCTCGAATTGAAAGAGTTTGCAGACGATATCTAAAAACTTGATGAAATTGGAAATTAATCTTTTGGTAGGGAAGAAAACATTGTGGACAAAGGAGAATATGCTCGTTAAGAGCAATTTCTCCTTTTCCCACAAGGTTTTCTAAAGTCGTCTGCAACACACTGGTCAAATGTCGTTATTGTTTGGTAATGGGTTAAGCTTGCTGGTTGTACGCAAAACTCAGCCAATATGACAAAAACATGTTAAGGTATTCTTTTACATCGTAGATCTGGGTTAATAGAGCCTGTCAGAAACAGGCTGGTGTTTTTTGTTATTGATTTATAAACGAAGGAATATTTCTCGACATTTGAGATCGTACCTCGGAATTACGAGCTTCGAAATTGGACGTGTTGGCCAAATTCACAACCAACGCATCATTGTGTAACGGATTTATAGCAATAAATAGTAAGTTATTTTAAAATTATATTATGTAGATGATCGAATGATACATAAATGATCCTGCGTGGTCCAATGGTTAGGGTGGTGGACTCAGAACCCGGGGGTCCTGGGTTTGAGCCCCACCGATACTTATGGCTTCGTGGGAGTGGCATTTGGCAAGTCATCTCATAGCACTAGCCTGTTTCTAACTTGTTTCGGAAATAACTTTAACTTGACTTAACATATAAATGTACCTTACAAATGGCGTCATGTTATTTAAAAGAAATTCGTCAAAATACACCCAACAATACCAAATACCAATTGATTCCGTTGACATATCAAACGAGTCACTACCGGGAATAAGTTAGTTGAATCTAGCGGTTCAATACGAAATATAGATTCGCAATGAATTCAGTTTTTGTTTGAATTCATTATTAGCCGATATTTAATTGTTTGATAATAATAAAAGAAAATGTAGCTAGTGGTTAATGATGAAATATAGATACTCAATGAATCAAGTTTGTATTTGACTTCATTATAAGCCGATATCTAATAAAAAAAGAATAACAATAAGAAACAAACACACGTGTATTCGTAACTTACGCATTTTACAAATGACGTCACGTAGTTATTTAAAATTAACCTAACGTAACGCACCAAACCTAATCAATTCACGATTGTGAGTCACCACCAATAATAATTCATGCTTGAGGCGTAGTGAAATCGTAGGATATGAGGCTATTGTTTTCAAACGTAACAATGATATGAATCGATAAATATACCTTCTCTGCATGACTGAGTTAAAAGCTGAACCCTGAAAGTGCTGGAACCGACTTCATGCATATACGCGTGACTCACATTCTTAATTCATAATTCAGTTATTTAATCAAGTATGACATCATGTAATATTATAGAATTACACACAATATAATTACATTAGACATAACATTGGTAACCTTTACAGAATAAAATGAAATACAAATGACGGTATGCGCTGTTAATCAATTTCCTTTATTTCACTTAGTTCCTGTTACAGAAAACAAAAGGTGATTTAAAATGAAACACAAGTTTAACAAGGTATCATAAATATAGTTTGTCGGTTAGGTTCCAAGATGTCCCAACCCCAGCTTGCTTCAGACTGGAGTTTTGACATCTTGGAAGCCAAACTTCCATATAGGCAGCATTAAAGTAGCATTTCATAACACACCAAACATACTTAGATCATGAGTCCAACGACAAAACATAAGTAACCGTCCTAAATGTTCATTAAAAGGGACGCCATGCATAATCGAAATGTAACATGGCATTTACCAAGCATTATTCATGTACAAATTTCAAGTACAAAGTAACCCGGAATATTACGCAAAACATAATTGAATAAAGAATTTCAAAGAAAAAACATGACCAACCGTACCATATATACTTAACATGTCATGTTTTTTTTTATGTAACTCGGTTTAATACACCAAACATAATTCAATTACGAATTTCAAGAAAAAAAACCTGAGCAACCGTGCCATATATACTTAACATGTCATGTTCTTTTTTATTTAACCCGGAATATTACACCAAACATATTTAAATCGTGGATTTCAAGAAAAGAACCATGAGCAACCGTACCATATATACTTAACATGTCATGTCTTTTTTATGCAGCCCGGAATATTACACCAAACATATTCAAATCGTGGATTTCAAATACGTTTAATGAGTTTACCATATCATATATAGTTCACAAAGGACGTAATATAACTCCTCTATGCAACTCGGCATAATACACCAAACATAATTCAATTACGTATTTCAAGGAAAAAAAGAGGAGCCATCCAAATTAAGTTTCACAAAGGACGCCAAGCTATTTAAATGGAACCCGACATATTACACCAAACTTGACAACGAATTTCAAGAACAAAACAAGGAATACCGTCATAAATGTACTTTATAAAGGACGCTATGCTATCTTAATATAACTTGACAAATTACATCAAACATAATTCAATTACGAATTTCAAGGGAAAACAAAAGTAACCATCGTGAATGTACTTTTACAGAACCACGTCATGTTATCTTTATGTTACTTGGCACCAAACATAATTCAATTACGAATTTCAAGGGAAATCAAAAGTAACCATCGTGAATGTACTTTTACAAAACCACGTCATGTTATCTTTATGTTACTTGGCACCAAACATAATTCAATTACGAATTTTAAGGGAAAACAAAAGTAACCATCGTAAATGTGCTTTTACAAAACCACGTCATGTTATCTTTATGTTACTTGGCACCAAACATAATTCAATTACGAATTTCAACGGAAAACAAAAGTAACCATCGTAAATGTACTTTTACAAAATCACGTCATGTTATCTTTATGTTACTTGGCACAAAACATAATTCAATTACGAATTTCAAGGGAAAACAAAAGTAACCATCGTAAATGTACTTTTACAAAACCACGTCATGTTATCTTTATGTTACTTGGCACCAAACATAATTCAATTACGAATTTCAACGGAAAACAAAAGTAACCATCGTAAATGTACTTTTACAAAACCACGTCATGTTATCTTTATGTTACTTGGCACCAAACATAATTCAATAACGAATTTCAAGGGAAAACAAAAGTAACCATCGTAAATGTACTTTTACAAAACCACGTCATGTTATCTTTATGTTACTTGGCACCAAACATAATTCAATTACGAATTTCAAGGACGTTACAAGAGTAAACTGCACCATATGTACTTCACAAAGGACGTAATATGTTCTCTATGCAACCCGGCATACTTACGAATATCAAGGACGAAACTATAGTTACCGTCTTAAATGTACTTTTGCAAAGGAAGCCATGATATCTTTATATAACCGGGCACCGAGCATAATTAAATTACGAAGTTCAAGAACATTACAAGAGTTACCGTACCATTAAATTATCTACAAAAGACGACATGTTTAATCAAAATGTTACCCGCCATATTGCACCAAACCTAATTCAATCACGAATTACAATGACGTACTGCGAGTAATCGTCTTAGATGTGCTTTACAAAAGCACGTCATGTTACCCGGCACCAAACGCAATTAACCCATTGCCAAACAATAACGACACTTGACCAGTTTGTAGCATACGACTCTAGAAAACATTGTGGGAAAAGGAGAAATGGCTCTTAACGAGCCATTTCTCCTTTTCCCACAATGTTTTTTGTCCTTTCAGAAGATCATTTTTTCAATTTCATCACATTTTGAAATGTCGTCTGCAAACTCTTTCAATTTGAGATATTCGAACATTTGACGTTTGGTAAAGGGTTAAACTACGAATTTCTATCTATCTTACTATGATGTCAAACCCCCTGCGGGGACATTTTCAAGGACATTACAAGAGTTACCGTGCCTGACACAATTCTCATCGTGTAAAACACTGTCCCCGAGGAACGCTGATTCTATCAGCAGACGATGTCTGCAGAGTTGGCGCCAAACAATATGACTCGGGCACACGCATCAGTAAATCTCCCATGATTCAACGGTAGACGCGAAGGTCTCGCGGGAAAAACGGGATGACATTTCCGTGTTGCGACATCATGGAACGGTGTCATACATTAATTGTTTCTGTGTCAACTGTTCAGTTCATGCCAATGTTTGATTATTTTTCCTTTTTTTTGAAGATGAATGCGTTATTCTATGATGACTTACGTTGATATGAATGCACCATTCAATTCTTTAAATCTCGATTAAACCAAAGACCAAAAGCAAAGGCTTTGATTAGAGATAATTTTGATTGAATGCATCAACTGATATGGTATTTATACTAAATGACATTTGTTTCTGTTTCGTTGGGATCTCTTCCGAAATGTAAGATTCTTAACAAATTGTCATGTTGATCTAATGAGAAAAATTGCCGGAATGAGCCAAAAGGTTCAATGTCCATCGTGATGAAAAAAGAAATACTGTTAAAAGCGGCGTAAAACGAAAATATGAACCAACAGAAAATAGAGACCAACCGAACATAGACACCAATCGAAATAGAAATCAATAAAAAAAAAGCCAATCGAAAATAAAAACCAATCGAAAATGGAAACAAATCGAAAATAGAAACCAATCGAAAATAAAAACCCATCGAAAATAAAAACCAAACGTAGGAACGGATTGCCAAAAAAATGCTTCACACACGGTGGTCGTTTCTGATCTAAAATAGTCGTAGACACTTTCTGAAAGATTGTCCGAGGCGCATATAGATCGAGGGAATTGCCCTGTAATTACCCGGAGATCTATTAAAGCGACTCGCAATTAAATAGATAGGTTCCTTCCACTATAATCAGGGAGATAGAAAGTCGATCATTCGACCTTGACCTTTTACCAAACGCCAAATTCTCGACTGTCCCAATTTGAAAGAATTTGCAGACGACATTTCAAAAATCGTGATGAAATTGAAAAGTATTCTTTGATAAGGTAGAAAACATTGTGGGAAAAGGAGAAATTGCTCGTTTAGAGCAATTCTCTTTTTCCCACAATGTTTTCCAGAGTCGCCTGCAATAAACTGGTTAAATGTCGTTATTGTTTGGTAATGGATTAAGATACTCTCCGTATTGGTAATTTAGAGGTACATAAAAGGTCGTTGACTGAGGTTACATAAACAAAACACATGCATGTATATATCACCCCCCAACTTTATTGTTATATGATGACAGTGAAGCACACTATAAGATATGCTTGACTATTTCACAAGGCATTCCGTTAAATCGAATGTGCTTTTCCTTGCAAGGATGTCCAATTTCATGTAGTCAATTGGTGAGAGACAAAATAACATCAGCATTTCAATTTATTTCTATTCTTAATTTGGCAAAACATTTAAATGCAATTGGCTAATATAAAACAATATGTTGGTTTCAACTACAAGGCTTTCCATAATGATTTCCTTCATTTCTGTAATAAGAGACTTGTTTTCACGTTGATGTTTTACATAACACAATGAAAATACAGCGATTGTTTAATGTACAGTCTAACTTGTGTTAAGCAGCCACCCTTTTAAGCAGCCAACCTGCCATAAACAGCCACTACAGAAAGTCCCGTTGATAGATTTATAGTGTACATCAATTTGTGTTAAGCAGCCAACCTGTCTTAAACAGCCAATTTACTCTATCCCATAGGCTGGCCTCTTAACACAAGTTTGACTGTATATAGGTTATGCTGTGTATCGTATTTTGATTGAGCCTCTAAACACATACGATACAAACTCACATGATATATATCTAAGAGGTTCGATTTACAATTATGATAAAAGAAATGAAGATATCCCCAACTTAGTCCTTTGTTTTTTGGATGTGCCATCAACTTCACAATGAGTTAATGAATAATTGAAGTATGTCTGCAAGCAAATTCAATTACACACGAGGATAATGTGGGTTCTTGGTCTATCTGCAGAGTATTTAATAAGTTACATTAATGAGCCCGCATGTTGCAGATGCTTGTCGCTAATGGTTCATAATTTCTGAACAATTTCCCGCGTTCATAACCGATTTCACGAATCTGCTAGAATATTTAGTTAGTTAAAAGCGAATAAAGGCAAGACATAGTACATGAATAAGATGGAGTCTGGCCAAATATTATTTCAGATAATTGACAATTAAAAATCCAATCAAAACATATACTGTTTGGATCAAATAGCAACGAAACTTCATCAGTATCCATTTTTTAAACTATATTGTGGCATCATCACCGAGTGATTCTTAAACTTTGACATACATATGCAAAATTTGGTGGGAAAGATTTCATCTACATGAAGTAAACAACAAGCTACGTCGTGGGAGAATACAATTCGAGTTAATTCATTCACAATATTTGAAACCCTTAGATCTGGCATTGTTGTGGAAGTGGGACGCAGTGTATTTATTACCTTACAATTTTTGTGATGAAACAATGTACACAAGGACACGTTTGAGACAGCGTACGAAACGATGGTATTTCTCAAAATCTAGAGTGGGCTATATTTTAGCATCCAAATTGAAAAGAGAATAAGAATCGAAATCTTGATATAAAGTCAGATCAAATCATGGTTATGTTTATGATTGGAAACGAGGAAAATGTGAAAGAATCGTATGACTTTGTTGCTTAAACGAGAATTTCTTCTTGTTGTTCAGTGATAGTGGTATTCAACACGCCATTTTGTTACTACAACAGAATATAAATAATACAGAATTATTATAGTGGACAAAGGCCTCTTGCCAATAACACAAAATTACAAATTTAGATTTACATAAACGTTCAACTATCAGTTGATGCATTCAATCAATGAGCATACATAACTGTCTTGACCTAGTTATTTCAAAACACACGGAGATAAATATATTTCTTAAGATAAAAAAACAACACACTTTTCTAAAGATAAAAAACAACAACATTAATTCCCGGATGTCCCATAAACGCAACTGTTGCAGTCAAGTTGAACCAGCTACTCCATGCTGTGAAATAGAGTACATTCGAACAGCTGCAGAAAGAAACCGGAAATAGTTGTTTTGTAAAGGTTTGCGCATGCGCCTCTAATCCCCGGATGTCTCATAAACACAACTGCTACAGACAAGTTGAACCAGCTGTTTACTGCTGCGAGACAGAGTGCTTTCAAACAGCTACAAAAAGGAACCGGAAATAGTTGTAATGTAATGATTTGCGCATGCACACCTAATGTAGAGCCTGTTTCACCTTGTATGGCTCCCAAATGGTAATTGAACATCAGGAGCCAATTTGCTCCCTGGCTTTGGCTTACGAGATTATTTTCCTTTGTTTTGTTAATACTTTTGATTTATTCCATTGGACGGAAATGCAATCGCGTAAAATTAAACAGCGTATCTCAACATTAGACCTGTCAACAAAACTTTGCCCAAAATTTTGTTGGAGAAGATTTCACAGCAGAAGCAATGAAAAGCGATGACCATGTTCATTCTGAGGCGTTTTAGTGATTGGTCGGTCAATTTCTCCGTGGCAAATAATCATATCAATGTCCAACAAAAGTTCCTAAGATCGTCCAATTCAAAATCTTGTATGAAACATTTCGTTCATACTTTCAAACGGTTTGTTATTGTCTTGGGCTTTTTTTTCTTCAAAAACTTGGACAGCCGGGAAGTTACGCTTTAGTAAAATGGAAACCACTAAACCCATTACTAAACAATAACGACATTTGACCAGTTGTGTAACAGACGACTCTGGAAAACATGGTGGGAAAAGGAGAAATTTCTCTTGAAGAGCAATTTCTCCTTTTCGCCACAATGTTTTCTGCCCTATCAGAAGATTATTCTTCAATTTCATCACGTTTTGAAATGTCGTCTGCGAACTCTTTCAATTTGGGAAAGTTCAAAATTTGGCGTTCTTTCTTCTCATAAGATTATTTATCAATTTCATCACAATTTGAAATGTCGTCTGCAAACTCATTGAATTTGGGACAGTCTAAAATTTGGCGTTTGGTAAAGGGTCAAATACGTCTGCATCCTATTTCCAGACGTTGATTAATGCCTAAAAAGCAAAGCAGCGCCCCTTCGTTACCTAAGTGGCTTTCGCAGTGTGAAACACATCATTATTTTAACAGATAAAACATATGTCGTCGCCCTGGAGAAAAACATCCATCGAAAGGTCGTATCGCCGTAATTATAAATATAGAAGAGTCCATATTCTTGGTGTTACATTTGCAAGCCGAATAAGCACCGCTTCCTTCTCAATTTTATCCAGCATGCAATCAATTACGCAACGTTTCTCATTTAAGTGAAGCTATCCAGACTTTTTTTTAAAGCTGCTTGTTAACAGATCTGAGAAAATATGGAAGTAATAATCGAACTTCTGTAAAACTGCACAACATAATTAGTAATTATGTATGCAGTACTATCTTAAATGAAACCAATGCAATTGCAATCGTCGTCTAACAAAAATAAATATTATAGAGATATCTTTATATGAATTGAAATATGTCTTATTCGATCCCCCGCGCTGCTGTTATTCTTTCCGATGTTTAGAAAGACCCTTTGTTACACCAAAGTCACTTCTTTGAATACGTTCTTTTATTCAAACTGTCTTGACCTGAGGGTTTTGAAATTTATATTCTAATAAAGGCATAACATGGACGATACGTGAAAACCATCCCTTTAGTCAGCACATCATAAGATCGCCATCTTCAAAAAAGGCCGCCAATTACCGTTTGAACCGACGAAAGTGTTTTGCAATCATGAAATGACTTTTGAAATGGCGTGCACCGAAGTTATGCGAGATGCAGACATACGATAAACTGTCTAAGCGAAAATGAAGAAACAGCAGGTTTCCAAAATTAACCCTTGTAATGCTGGAACTGACTTCATGCTTATGCAAACAGGTAAGATCCAGGCCAGTCGCCAAGTAAATTGGCGACTGGCCTGTGATCTAACCTTTTTGCTACTCTTAGGATCTGTCCTCATCAAAATGAAGCAGATATTTAAGGTTTTGGAAAGCAGACGACACACACATCAATTTTAAGAAAACCACCAAGTATTCTAAGGGTAAAGCTCTCTTGAACGGCGTTATTTCGTACACAAACATGATACAGTGAACCCTCGTTTATCCGAACACGTCCGTTCCCAACAAAATATCCGGTTTACCGAATAATCCGGACTAATGAAGCAGAGCATGTTCTTATTCAAATTAAGACATAAACGGTCTGTATGAGCGGTGTATACTTATAACCCTTTAGCAAACGCCAAATTGTCGTCCGTCCCAAATTGAAAGAGTTTGCAGAAGACATATCAAAACGTGATGAAATTCAAAGATAATCTTCTGATATGGCAGAAAACATTGTGGGAAAAGGAGAAATTGCTCGTCACGAGCAATTTCTCGTTTACCCACAATGTTTTCAAAAGTCGTCTGCAATAAACTGGTCCAATAATTCCGTTCCCTTACAATTTTGTTCGGATTGCGAGACATCCGGATAATCGGTGTCCGGATAAACGAGGGTCCACTGTACCATCACAAGGGGCGTTATTCGGAAAGGGGCGCATTTTGTGAGGTTTTAGAGAATGGCACAAGCTTTCTTTGCCCTTTTCCTTATTCATTACGACGAAAGCAATATCGGAATATGTACACTAACATGGTAAAATCACAACATCACTCGTTTTAGGTTCGTTACTAGGAAAATGCGACATTTTCTGTGACATTGTTTATGATGGCAAACAGTTTTTACGTACACAAACATGATGCCATCATGCAGCACGTTGTTAGGAAAAAAGGGACATTTCTGTGAGGTTGTGTAGAATGGCAGACTCTTTCTTTACCCTTTTATATGATTAATTACAATGGAAGCAATATTTGATTCCGTACACAAACATGATACCATCATGACGCAAGTTACTTGGAAAAGGGTACATTGCTATGGGGTTGTAGTAAATGGTGGACACTTTTCATACGCTTTTACTGGTTGAATACGATGCAAACAATATTTGATTCCGTACACAAACATGATACCATCATGACGCAAGTTACTTGGAAAAGGGTACATTGCTATGGGGTTGTAGTAAATGGTGGACACTTTTCATACGCTTTTACTGGTTGAATACGATGCAAACAATACTTGATTCCGTACACAAACATGATACAATCATGACGCAACTTACTTGGAAAAGGGGGCATTTCTATGGGGTTGTAGTAAAGGGTGGACACTTTTCATACGCTTTTACTGGTTGAATACGATGCAAACAATATTTGATTTCGTACACAAACATGGTTTTATCATGAGTACAAATCCCGATGATACCATTTGGATTTTCATGAGAGGTCGTGTACCAGTTTTGTTGGTGATATGTCGATGTTATTAACCGTTTTCACCATCACATATTGGCAGTATGAGATCTTCCAGGATTCTGAACCGGAAATTGCTATATAACTGAAAGATGTTAAATAGAAAACAAATGACTCAATACAATAATAATACACAAATCTTTACCCTGACACTGTTTGATAACGTTGGAAGCAAATTTGAGGTATATCGTCCAAAACTATTTCAAGACCCATAGCCATCTTGAACATTTTCTACGTTGGTATAAAGAGGAAATGTCGATTTGCCATGCGTTATCATTTGCTGCAAACTATAGTAAACATCGAAAGGAAAATTAAGAGCTCTTTGTGCTTCGTCAGGTATGTGCATGTGCATTTTTCTCATTATCGTTAAAGGTACTTATTCAAAGATGCAAGGAAATCTGGAAATTATAAAATAATTTCTTTAAAACTGCACAACAGGTGTACTAATACATGATAAGCACTGAAGAATAGTTATTGGAAGCAAAAATAGATAATTCTGTAAAAAGGATACACATATACAGTAAATTTACATGTATTCTAATCCAAAAGCGTGTCATCGCTTTTGAGATCTACCGCACATCAACGGTTCACACCAACATAGATTAACACTTCCTGAATTGATTATGCTTTCAATAGCTACTTTTAATTGTATATCCAACAACAATACAATAACTGTATTGTTGAAATGACATTTATATCGACTTTCAAATTTTCTCTTCTGTGAACAAGCACCTTTAATACATAACGAGGTGCAAAACAATAATGAACGACTATTTACTTCTTTGGAATCGTAAGGTATGTGAATGCACATTTTTGCTACAATTATTTACATATAACTAGGAATCAAACGATAGTGAAAGTATACGGGCTTTCTTCGTGTAACCATAGCAATGATTAGTTGGGTAAATAAGACAGACGTTAAATTTATTGTTGTCTGAGAAATAAAGAAATGATATTGTTTTACCGGTCAGTGCTCCTGACAAAATAACACTATTTAGATGCAACCGACAAGTTTAACCCATTACCAAATAATAACGACATTTGACCATTTTGATGCAGACGACTTTGGAAAACATTGTGGGAAAAAGGAGAAATTGCTCGTAACGAGCAATTTCTCCTTTTCCCACAATGTTGTCTGCCCTATCAGAAGAGTATTCTTCAATTCCATCACATTTTGAAATGTCGTTTGCAAATTCTTTCAATTTGGGACTGTCGAAAATTTGGCGTTTGGAAAAGGTTTGAAATGTGTAGGCAACTAAAGAATATACCTGTTTTTAATAGTAGGTCAGTTACATCACGTTAAACAGTGCACCTATTTATTCTCTCCTTTATTTTATCATCTACACCATAGGGACCAATGTCGTTTTGCTCGAGTATTAGTTATTTATCCAGGACTCAGAATCGAGCATAATTCACATAAGTTGAACAATCTTGTTTCACAATCGTATGGATATAAATATGTTTAAAAATAAAGATCATTACAAATCTGAACTCCTATTTCTAAAACGATAAAAAACCCTTATCGGGGACATTGTGTCACGTTGCTATGGGATTCATCACCCATGACAACGCAATCAGTTTTACGACTTTGACATTCATTCCGTCTATCAATTCGTCTGGCAATCCTCGAGTACCTAATGAATATGCATGACCTCGGGATTTATGCAAATCAATAATAATCCCAGATGATAGATGCGCTCTTAACCCTTAGAATGCTGGGTAATTTTCTGAAGATAGATTTTTTTGTGTCGTCTGCTTTCCAAAACCTGAAATATCTGCTTCATTTTTTTTAGGAAAGATACTAAGAGCAGCAAACAGGTTAGATCACAGGACGGCCGTCAATTTACTTGGCGGCTGGCCTGGATCTCACCTGATTGCATCAGCAAGAAATTGGTTCTAGGATTATAAGTTATTGGCCCTAGAACCGAATTCAGGAGCTTGAAAAACAATCACTTGCGTATTGTTCTGAGAAGTTAATAAAAGTAAAACTATCGTCAATATTTTGCAAAAGAGTCTAAATGTTTATTAATGATTTATTTAGATCTTTTGATATTGCTTTTTCCCTTGTGCAATGTGGCTGCTCTTTATCCTGTCTGTTGCAGAAGATCACTTAGACAACGGATAAATTGCTCCTAATGAGCAACTTACCATTTTATCACGATGGTACGGCAAAATATCATATACAGTGAAGCCTCGTTTATCCGGACCCCGATTATCCGAATGTCTCGCAATCCGAACGAAATTGTAAGGGAACGGAATTATTTGACTAGTTTGTTGCAAAAACTTTTGAAAACATTGTGGGAAAAAGGAGAAATTGCTCGTGACGAGCAATTTATCTTTTCCCCACAATGTTTTCTGCCATATCAGAAGATTATTTATGGGACGGTCAACAATTTGGCGTTTGTTAAGTGTACACGTGCATTCAGACCGTTTATGACTTAATGTGTATAAGAACACGCTCTGCTTCATTAGTCCGGATGATTCGGTAATCCAGACATTTTGTTGGGAACGGACGTGTTCGGATTAACGAGACATCACTATATCTTAAAGCGTATTCCGTCATACCATTTTTGTCGTCTGCTGTTGCTTTCCAATAAGATCAGTCACATGGACAAATTTTGGGTCATGAGTAAAGATCGTAACCATGTACGGTCAACGCAGTCTTTCGGGCGCTTAACAGCTAACGAAGTTGGCAGAGGTGTCCGAATGCAATACGGACACTTCTGCAAACTTCCTGTTCGATTGAACGCCCGAAACACTGCGAAAGCCATTACATCGATGCTACCTCAAATAGACAGGCAGGAAACGGTTCTTGTCATTTGATATATGAAGTGTTATGTCACCTTCTACTTCAAAGGCAAGATTCATTACGTTTTTATTCTTTTAAGAAATAAAATATTATTATCGAGGAGTATTGATTAATTACCGTAGACTAATTAGTCAGCTGGGTTATCACCTATTGACATTTCGTGCGTCTGGGTTCCAGGAAGAAAATATCGTGTACAATGCTTGGAGTAAGAAATTCCTCTTTAACACCATTCTTGGCATCATTTGTCAATAATATTTCAACCATATATGAAGTAAATGTATCTTCTAAAGTCAAAACAATCTCTGGACTAGGATACTCGCAATTGTTGACACATCGTGTAGCCTAATCCAATTGCAACTGATCGTTCTATTCCATATCTTCTTTATCTTTATGTCTTTCTGTGGCTTTGTGCTTAAATAACATGACCTGGAAACACATTGCCAGTCACAACACTGGTTCAAATCCCCGTGAAGGCATTTTGGAATTCATGACATGCGGTCTTCTGGCTGACTTTAGGATGCCGATGGTTCGAATAAGCTTGACCAGCACTTTTGGGCAGTCAAGTTTGGGATATTTCACCATTATCATGAGCCGGGCATCGCAACACAACTTAAATACCAATGATGCGATGTTATAAAAGACACTATTGAACAATATTTTCATGCACACGATACATTGTGTGATACCAATATAGTTATAGTGGACTTTATAACCCAATGAGACGAAATCGTTTATTCCCGATATCATAAAGCCATTTTAAAGAAGAAGAATTTGGACATCTATGTTACAAAAACAAGGAATTTCTAGTTAAATGCAATTTCTTCATCTTGTCTAATTAGTTTTTATCATATATCGTGTAGAAAATGACTTACCTAAAACGCTTTACAGGAAATTCAAAGTTGCTTTTACATCTATTTCTTGAATTTTTCTCAATTGCAGGTGAGATTTTAAAACGAGTATATAATATCTAATACATCTAAAACGGGTTAGGATCGATACAAACTTTCCCACAAGCACGTTATGGCAGTCACGTGCTTATTATCCAGTCACGTGCCTGTCATTCATAATAAGAGTTTGACACGCAATTTCTAGTTCCTGTAATTTAAAATTTCATCGACAGGTGGTATTTTACATCGCTGTGGTTGGGTTTTTAAATTTTCTTTGATAAATCAATATCGGCCGGAGCATATTTTTCTCTTGAAGACAATTTTTGCAGACATTTTGTACCACTTCATTAAACTAGGTACCGACGTCTTTAACGGATGTGTTTGAATCAAACACCGTATGAAAACATTTGACAAACCAAATCGCTCAAGAAGAAATTTTGTGTCAATTGTGCCAAATGAGGTAAATACCTTATAAACAGGTATTTGATATAAGATACACAAATAACAATAAATTAAATATATATTAGTTTGGGCGTCCTCATGTTTATCCACCTCACTGCATTTTCTTGTAAACAGTTTTCTTTGGAGAAATTTTGCAGACGACATCTTGAAATAGAAAGAACCACGTGTGATGTTTGCTGAAAAACACATTCGGCTGCAAGATATGATATAATATATCTTGCTAATGTCTAAGGTTTTGTATTTTTGTAAACTATTTTATATACATAACCTCAATAGGTCTTAAAAATGATCATGATTAAATACCGGCAGTAAATTTTCACGAAACTGATGATTCCAAAATGACGGGAAACAAATGATGTTCTAAAGAAGGGACCCCTGATGGCATTGATTAATTTAGTCTCATCTCAACTTCACCCCAATCTTGAAACAAATTACCAAACAGATAGTTCAAAAATGTTTCTTACAAAAACATAATAACATGTATTGTGACCAAATGAAAATCTGTTCATATAGAAATTTCTTATCGTCATGATGGCTATTTATGTTGTTTGTCTGTAAAATGTTTGTTCAACAGACTAAGCTTACTAATATGCTTAGGAGCAATAAATCAAATTTATCATAGTGGTTTTCGAATCTTTCTAAAGCAGATGAAGTGAAATGCATTAACATTGGGTAAGGGGTTAACCATATGGTAGAGCATATTTTATGAATGAGCGTTTCCCGCAGCTGTTACAACTCGTGTCTTAAGTTTTTAACTATCCATGAAATGAATAAGCTGTTGAACCAATTCATATAACACCTTTTCCCATGGAAGATTTGTTAGCCCTTGTAGTGCTGGAACCGACTTCATGCTTCAGCAAAAAGGTTGAATCCAGGCCAGCCGCCAAGTAAATTGGACGCTGCCCTGTGATCTGACCTTTTTGCTACTCTGGGTGTCTTTCCTCATCAAAATGAAGCAGATATTTAAGGTTTGAGAAAATCCAGGAAAGCTGTAATATAACTGAAATAATGTTTAAGTTAAAACTTATTTATTTTTCATTGATTGTGACAGAAGCTTAAAACTTATTAAATTCTCTCTCGACAACGGCTTCCTGGATACTAAACCAGTACTCGCGCCAATTTGTGGAATAATCCCGGCAATTTTAACCGCGCCTAAAAGAGATTCTAACCCGTGACCCTCGGTACAAGAGACCGATGCTCTACCACTGGCGCAACTAAATATTGTTGTCATGGGGGTTAAGCCCATACAACCATAAAAACAATTTTTTCTTTTGTCAGGATGGTTTCTCAAATTCAAGTGCCTTTAACACATTACCAAACAATAATGACACTTGACTAGTTTGTTGCAGAGGACTCTGAAAACCATTGTGGGAAAAGGAGAAATTGCTCTTAGCAAGCAATTTCTCCTTTTTCCACAATGTTTTCAGCCTTATCAGAAGATTATATTGCAATTTCATCACATTTTCAAATCTCATCTGCAAACTCTTTCCATTTGGGACAGTCAAAAAATTTGACGTCTGGTAAAGGGTTAAGTAAGTCATTATGAAGTATGTGGTTAAACGGTTGAAAGGGTCTGCACAGATATGTTACAGATATGTCATTTTCTTTCTTTATTGATGTTTTTTTTCTCTCAGAAATATAGATGCTCAGATATGATTCATATCATATTTCCCATGTTTTGCTCTGCAATTAGACCCTTTCCCTAACAATAATGACATTTGACCACTTTGTTGCAGACGACTTTAGAAAACATTGTGGGGAAAGGAGAAATTGCTTGTAACAAGCATCTTTTCCTTTTCCCACACTGTTTTCTAGCCTTTCAGAAGATTATTTTCCAATTTTACCACATTTAGAAATGTTGTCTGCAAACTCTTTCAAATTTGGACAGTCAAAAACGTGGCGTTTGGTAAACCCTTACATGCTTTAGCAATGAAAAGGAGAGTTTATCCACCAACAGAAGTATTCTATAATTATCTAACAAAATCATTACTAAGATGCAATCAATATACATTGCTGATGCTCCCATGATAAGGAATGGAATGTTGTGAGTGTTGTGAGAAAGGAAGAGAATTGCCAACCTTTTAAGCTCTCCTTTTTGGCAATCTTACAAACAATTTCTCTTTTGCAAGATAGATGAGTTAAACAAAAAGATATATATGTTTTCTATTTGCAGTGGAGGAGAGTTTGCAAGAAGTGTTGCTAAGCTACCACAGACGTCTAGAGAGTCATTCTCCCCGTTGTCATAGAAACCGACATGTGGGTCAAGGACACCTGCATGACAATGGAGTGCCTAGTAATGGTTACCAAGGTGATTGCCATGCAGTACCTGTTAAGGATGTTTCACAGTATAACATGGTGAGTCTGAAATTTTTATTGTCTGTGTAATTCTGGGATTTTTTTGTGTTTATATTTTGAGGCAATATCATTTTCTTTCCAGTTTATGGTTTTCCTTGTATTTACAATGGATAACCCATTTTGGGGTTGTATTGTGTCTGACTTAGAATACAAGGGTCCTGAGTAAATGAGAAAACACAGCTTATAATTTTTACAATGCCTAATGAAGTCAATCTGAAATTATTTAAATGTCTCTTACCACTGGTTGTGTCGAAATGAGTTGAAGACGCGTCTTGCCGATTTCAGTGTATCATGTAGTTAATAATGTGTACATGCAAACAAGAAGAAAATACACATTATCACGGTGTAGAGTGCTTGATACTTCCTCATTTCATATTGGTTTTCCATTTATACACTTTTTACAAGTAGACAGCAGTTTTTATTGCCTAAACATTCTTACCAATCCTGTATCATTTCTTCTCCCAAACAAGACTAAAATATTACATTATTACATTAACATTAACATCAATCTGAACACATCGGGTTTATCAAATGAAAACACCTCTGAAATAATAGGGATGATGCCATATTGGTTCCCAGCGGAATGACGTCACTTCACTTTCATGTTTAAAAATAGATCTTAAATGTGAAATCTAAAAAGTCGTTAAACTTGATTGAGGAAACAGCTCTACATGTCACAACCACAATTTTGCCATTTGGTATGAGTTACTGATAAAAAGATTATTAAAAAGGATGTCCAACCCTTCCATACACATTGAACTACTTAACTTGCACGCTTAGAAAATGTGTTAATTGCCGGATGCCGATTTACCCGAAAAATTGTAACACTACACTTATATCCGAGGTGTATTTCACAGCTCACGGAAATACCCGAGTAGTTCTGATTGCATTAACATGGCATAGTTTGCTTGATAAATCCTCATTTTACCTCGTTACTAATTTATATACTCTTTCAAAAGTAGACAGTGGTTTTAATTGTCTAAACATTCTTACCATGCCATTTCTGATCCCTTGCTGCTAAGAACTGTTGATGAAAAAGTTGTTTTCAAATTATCTCTTAAACTTCTGGAACTTTTACTTTGGGCATAGGTCATGCAAATTAGATCCTAGTGTTTTTAGTTTGAACTTTTAAACCACAATAGAATTATGTCTGATAATGATATTCATCATTTGACAAATACAGTGAACCCTCGTTTATCCGGACCCCGATTATCCGAAAGTCTCGCAATCCGAACAAAATTGTAAGGGAACGGAATTATTGGACCAGTTTATTGCAGATGACTTTTGAAAACATTGTGGGTAAAGGAGAAATTGCTCGTGACGAGCAATTTCTCCTTTTCCCACAATGTTTTCTGCCATATCAGAAGATTATCTTTGAATTTCATCACGTTTTGATATGTCTTCTGCAAACTCTTTCAATTTGGGACGGTCGACAATTTGGCGTTTGCTAAAGGGTTATAACTATACACCGCTCATACAGACCGTTTATGTCTTAATGTGATTAAGAACATGCTCTGCTTCATAAGTCCGAATTATTCGGTAAAACGGACATTTTGTTGGGAACGGACGTGTTCGGATAAACGAGGGTTCACTGTATATGGACCAGTAAACTCAAAGATTTCCATAAAATGGGCATAACTCATTTAACTGTTTAATTGAAGCTTCCATGATCTGAAATTATTATCATATTAACTGCTTATTGATTTCTCTATTTTTCTTTTTCATAATTTTCGATGAAGAATCAAAATGGCGACGAAAACTCTATGTACCAAAATGGAAACGGTTGCCATTACTACCCTTCAAACGGGTTTGTGCAGGACAGTTTCCACGGTAACCATACATTCTACCAAGACCACATACTAAGCTATTTGGAAAGCCAGACAGACGGGCTGATTAGTTCTGCTGATTCTGACGGATTGTCAAAGAAAGCTGCAGGAAGACGAAGTTACAATATACAGAAGTACAAAATGCTTTGTGACAATGGTAAGCTTAATTAAACTGCCTTACCCTTAGAATGTTGGGTAATTTTTTAGAAATAGATTTTTGTGTCATCTGCTTTCCAAAATCTTAAATATCTGCTTAATTTTGTTGAGGAGAGATACTTAGAATAGCAAACAGGTTAGATCACAGGCCAGTCGCAAATTTAATTGGTGGCTGGTCTGGATCTAACCTGCTTGCATGAGCATGATGTCTGTTCCAGCACTATAAGGATTAAATACAGATTCTAAACCCTCATCTTAGTTTAATCATTTTAAAGTTGCTATTACCATATAATTTATGAGAAAATTTAAAACTCAAAATGAAATGTTGTTGAAGGATTCAGGTTTTGTATTTTTGTATAAAACTCATTAATAATTCCGGAATTGTCAATATATCTAAGTATGTACAATCCATATGTATATACATTTTATTTTAAAACCATTGCAACAACTTAGGATACAAATACAAATTAATCCACTGTAAACAGGCTCCTAAAACCAAAAAAAAACTTACTTAATTTTGCTTCCAATTCTTTGCTTTTTAGTGCGTATCATACAGCAGTCTATGTTTTGTACAGTTTTAAAAATACGAAATTTTAATGTCAAAATTTCCTCACATCTGTGAACAAGCAGCTTTAATAAGGCCGATGACAATTATTATGCATGACAAAAGAAACCATTAACCTGTTACTCCATAATGCCTCGATCACTTTACAATACATGTTTCGGCAGACTGCAGAACCAACTGTCATGTTAAGGGTTCAATGCAAGTCTGTAGTTAGTGCTTCATGTTTGTGAAGCCCTCGCTATTGTTTTTCAGTGAACCCTCAATATGAGGGTAAATTGCTCTAGATGAGTAATTTATCCTTTTCATCACAAAGGTTTCTCCCAATTAACAAGTAAATATGAAATTAGATTCTTTATGTTTTTTGTGTGTGCACAAGTCAAAAATGATAAACATGAAGAGTATCTAAAATGAAAAGTACATTATTGTCATGTGACCGTCCTTGGAAATATCTAAGAGAAACCTTCCAATGGTGTGTTACCTTACAATATGCTAATCTAAACGTTAAAATGAGAGGGAAGTTTGTTTAAAGGTCATATGTACAGGTTGGGTTTATTTCATAAAATTAAAATATGAATTAAAAGAATCACATTGAAATTATTTGCAACATTTTAGCATAACGCATTACGTCATAAATCACCGTCATAGCGCACCGATTAATAAAAGTTCGTATGACTTACTTCCCTTTGCTGTGACGTCACTCGTGATCCACTGAATGCGCCATGTAAAGGGCGTGAAGAGCGATCGCTGGTTAGAACTGGTGTTTTTCTTCAAATAAACGATCCCAAAGTCATTGTTTGGATTGACAGCGCATTTTCTTTATTGAATATGATTCATTTTATAAGAATATCAATTTGAAAAAAGATAAATTAATAACTTAACCCGTGAATTTGCATGGATTTGTCATTGCGTAAACCTGTTCATATGAAAGGAACGGCTTGAAATTTGGACGATTTTCCTTGAAATAAATGATTCTTAAGTCATTGTTTGGATTGACAGTGAATTTTCTATACTGGATATTTTTCATATTATAAGAATATCCATTTGAAAAATAATAAATTAGTGACTTAACGCATGAATTTACAAGGATATGTCAATGCGTTCATATGAAAGGAACGGCTTGAAATTGGGACGATTTTCCTCGAAATAGCAATCCTTAAGTCAATGTTTGGATTGACAGTGCATTTTCTTTATTGAATATGTTTCATATTTTAAGAATATTCTTCTGAAAAAAAAGGGTAAGTGACGTAACGCGTAAATTTGAAAGGATTTGTAAATGTTTTCATATGTAAGAATCGGCTTGAAATTTTGACGATATTTGTGAAAACAGCTATTTTTATTAATATTTGTTGAAAAAAAAACAAGAGTACTTTTTCGTCAATGATCGTGTATTAGCATTAAGGTTTTTATTGAGTAGTAAACAAAGACATAGATCTGAATAAACGAATTGTCTTAAAACCGTACATCGTATACTATTTGACTGTCAAATTCACCCTTCATTGTCTTATCAATACATGAAATGAAACGGGAGAAGATCATAAATTGCGAACAAAAAAAACGTATTATAACCCAACTTACTTGTGATACGAAGGTTATCCTTTAACTCACATTTTCACCACACATCAACTTACTTGTGATACGAAGGTTATCCTTTAACTCACATTTTCACCACACATCCAAATTTCAAAACTAAACACTGGCACATTCAAGAGTATTTGTTAAAATCTTCCGACAACTTTCGAGTAACTCCACCCCCAGTAAGAGGTCTATGATTTCGAAATTGATTCCGATGTCGTCTTTCTAGATCAACTGTTTTGACTTAAGAATTGTTCTTCATATTCACTTTACATTTATGTTCGTTTTCTCTCGTGTAAGTAGCCTTGACATATTGAGCATTTAACTTTCGGACAGGTTTAATAATTAACAGCTAAAACCAAAAAATCGTCATAGTTTATTTTACTTACAACCTTAAATAAACATATTTGAATTTATTTTTTATGATTTTGGAATTTAAATATCGATTTGACAAAACTTGATTTTGATGTTAAAACGTTTTTTTGTTGAAAACATAGAGTCAATACCGTTTTGGTGAATACTGATTATCATATACTTATTGAAGTGTCAAACTATTCTAATAGAAAAGACAACATGTTCACTTCTTTGAATATAATAACGACAAAGTATCAGACGTAAGTCACTTTGAGAGATAAATATGTCCTGACACCTTATCAATCCAAACATCCTGTGAGAGTTTGGACTTAATTGGTTATATCTTAACAATGGATTTTTTAGATAAATTTAATTGCCGCGCATTGAAAGTGTGAGATTTGCCGCTTGTTATTTCATGTCTGGAATAGCAGAACGTGTCAGACCTGTTAATTAACAACAGAAATATTTAAGAGATTAACGCCAGAGGCTATCTTTCGCCTAAACAATAAAGGACTTGAGACTTGAAACGTACTGTGCAAATGTGGCAGATTGGTGTTAATTTGCATCACGACCCTTAATCCTTGTAATGTCCTATGTTTGTTGATTGACCCTTTGTATGTGAGGTAATTGGCAATAATCAATTAAATTGTAAACAAAGAGATTATGTTCAAATGTGTAAATTATATATTTAGTGATCTCATTAATAAATTATCAATATAAATTTGTAATAATCATGTTTGAACACCTGCATTTCAGTGTGACATACGTCATTTAAACCAATATTACCAATGGCAAAACAATAAGGTGTTTGATTTAAATATTTCCGAAAAGCAGACGCTTAAGTTAAGATCGAACCCATTATCATTTGCGTTGATGAGTTCAGAGACAGTTTGCGGATATCAAATATTCATTATTTTGAATTTTCATTCAAAGACAACGGCAGATAAAAGAAACTTGCTTGTTTTAATCGGTTTGTTATCATAGCAATCAACGTACATTTTTCATTTTGTCTCATTTATGTACAATGGCAACGTTTCTACGATTATGTTAAAACATAAAACAAGTTTTGCAAATAAGAACAAGATGCATTTAAGCGTTTAAAACCCAAAGACATGGCAATACAATAACTTATGATGTTGGATGAAATTAACATACTCTTGCAACCCTTTGAATTCTTACGTAATATAATCGTAAAGCAGCCTAATTAAGTATTCTTGACTAAGTATGTAGCATGGTTAATCTGTTCCAAACAAAACTAGCTTGGCGAGTAAGAGAGTCATTCAAGGAAATTAACTTTCAAAAAAAGGTGTAATCAACGTGATTTATCCTTTTCTTGGATTTATCTACATTTACACAGTGCAAATTCTATATAAAGTTCTAGCAAGACTACACGAGGCTCTAACACCCCAAACTAACAGTCAGGAATTGTTTTAATCACAAACATCAGTTCAGGGAAATATAACGGTTACTCAATAAGTAGAATGAATTTGAAGCGTCTTCACCTGTATAAATTACTTTGAATTGAGTCCGATCATTTAAAGATCAATAAAATCAATTCTCTGGAAACGCCTAACAATGCGTAAACTTGCCGTCTTCGAAGTGAAAGTAACACAGCCTACTGTTCTTGTTTGGGGAATATATCTTTTGCTTATTTGTAAAGTAAACACGGTCCAGTTTACTTATCGAAACTTTTTGCAGCTTTTATGTTCGTCGGACAACGGGAGAAACTCGCATCCCTGCGACCAAAAGCAGAATAACACCAGAAGACCTGTCAAAATACCATATTCAATATCCAATTTACGTTTTCCAAAACACAATTCAACACTTAAAATGTCCGAAATTTGTGCAAAAACACCATCGTTACTGAGAACTAGATTCTTCTAACTGATACTTCATATGACTTTGAAGCACAAATGACGTCACAACAAGGGAGATAAGTCATTCACAAAAATCGATAAAGGTGAATAAAAGTAGTCAAAAACAACATTTTTCGCTTCTGTATGAGAAAAAAATCATTACCTCCGTCATAACGAAACCGTAACCTATTTCAAAAACCATAATTAAAGAAAATTTTGTTTATCGGGAAATATGACCTTTAAGACTTTCAGAACTTAGCCAATGTTTTGAAATGATAGGGAATGTTATTTTAAACTTTCAGAACTTTAGTTAATTTTGAAATAAAATAGAGTGCTATTCTAAATTGCTACCCTGGCCTTGAACTCACATGGCCTTCACCTTATGAGTTCAAAACATGGTAGCCGTAGATTTTTGTATTCGCACAAAAGCTAGTCTTTCAGTTGATTCTACCTCAACCAGACCTTGTTGGAATCTAATCTTGGTGTATTCCTCAATTAATTGTGAGTTATGTATTTCAATATAACTTCATTATCATTTATGTGATATAAAACCCAAACAAATAAACAAATCTAAATATATTGCAAGTTACCAGATTCTAAGGAAATCGTAGTTTTTGTCAACAAGGGAGGTAACTCAATATATTTCTGAAATTGCTTGAAACAAGCATTTCATAGTTATTTCCCTTCCATAGCTTGGTGCCATGTTATCATTAGGAATCTTTTGCCATTTATGTTAATTCGTTAATTAAACCTTTGGCAAATGTTAGTTCTGACATATGATGTTGATAACTTTGGATTCTGCTTTCTTGATATGAATCAATTGCGCTGAACGTAGATTAAATAATGTCACGACCTATACGCAGCTTCTAAATGGATTTGACTTACGACCAGTCAAAAAAAATCTAAAGGCCAACACTTTTTCCCTGAACTACTTCCCTCCATTCAAAAAAAGGTCATTTTAGTGTCAACTATGGATGACAAGAGTAAACTGTTGATCTTAAAAAAGAATTTTAGGGCCTTTATTAGATTGAGTCACCGGTTTTAAAGGCCCATTAAAGGAGGTTAATGCTTTATCAAACTATATTATTTGGTAAACTTTTGGACAGATTCAAATAGTTATCACCAGAAAACACCATCAGCACAACTTTAATGTGAAAGTAAACCAGAAATAACCTAGATTAGCAATTTTATAATTCAGATTTCCTGTTTCTTCACCTCTGACCTTGACAGTTGATACACACATTTTTGAACAGACCAATCAGAATTTGTTATTTTGAATATGTAAACAAACAGGTTGTTGATAAACATGATTGAATTGGAGACAACTATATTTCAAGCACAAAATAACTTATTTTAAATGAGTCTATTTAATAGGGTCTTAATGCATTCCTAAACTAATTCTCATGACATTTATGAACATAATAAAAGAACTCCATATATTTTTTCAGTAATTTATTTGTACTCCTCTCCTTTGATGTGCCTTTAAGGAATTTTTCCTCCTGTTGCAATGATATCTCTAAATTTATGTTAAAAAAGATACAAATTGACCAAATTGTTCAGTTTGTCGCCTCAATAATCTTTTATTATGACAATGATTTATAAATTTTTTATGAACAGCAAAAATAAGCTGGAATACCCTGTAAACCTTATTGTGAGATTTCGTCACGTAACCCTTAGAATACTGGGTTATTTTCTAAAAATAGATTTTTGTGTCGTCTGCTTTCCAAAACTTTCAATTTCTGCTTAATTCTGATGAGGAAAGATACTCAGAGAAGCAAACAGGTCAGAACACAGGCCAGCAGCATATTTATTTAGCAGATGGTCTGGATCTAACCTATTTGCATAAGCATGAGAACGGTTCGAGCACTATAAGGGTTAACTATGTCATATTCATGATCCTGAGTGAAATCATAAGTGGATATAGGCAAACAAAAACAAACCTTCCTTAACACAATGTCTATCATTGTCTGTCTGAATTAAGTGAATAATTCAATGCAAGACTATAGTAAGTCCTTCACGTTTGTGAAGGACTTACTATAGTCCTGCAATGAACTCGAGAAATTAATTGAACTTCCTTTTAGGAAGTTTAATGTGATGAACAATCGGATGAAAACTGTCACGTTTCTTTTTTCTCAGCTTATAGGCACATAAAAGGAGATTAATGCTATATCAAACTATATTAATTGGTAAACTTTTGGTCAGATTCAAATACTTATCACCAAAAATCCCCATCAGCACAACTTATACGTGAAAGCCAACAAGAAATAACCCAGATTAACCAGTTTAATTGTGTGATTTTTCACCCCTGACCTTGACAGTTGATACACAAATGTTTGAACCAACAAATCAGAATATGCATCCGTAAATTAATTCTCATAACTTTTATGAAAATAATAAAAGAATTACATAAATTTTTTAGTAATTTATTTGTACTTTTCTCCTTTTATGTGCCTTTAATAGATAATAGGTATGTAATAATGTCTGGAAGTCGGTGGTTTTTTTTATTTGAAGAATTAATTCATTTCTACCCTTGAAAAATGAAGGCAATTTTGTCACATTGGTGAAATTTCTACCTTAAACAATCATATCAATGTTGCCAAATGAACAGAATCATAGAATCAACATTATGACCAGTAATTGGCAATTTCTTTAATATCTTTTTAAGCATGCTGTATTTGTAAGACAAGGCACTAATTATGTACTTTTTTTATGGGTGCTCACTAAAACAATTAAACTTCTTATTTTTGTAACGGAAGCTTGAAGCTTATTAAACTCACCCTAAATGAGCTTCCTGAATATATGACCAATAATCAGGCAGATGTGCAGATTAGTAGGGCATTTTCACCTTGCTGCTAGTGGGGATCAAACCTAGGACTCTCAGTACCAGAGGCCCCACTCCACCACTGTTACCCGCTTCAATAGCCTTGTATTAAAACCTCAACATAATTAAAAACCTTGAAACCTCAATATGTTTTTTAGCTCACCTGAGCACGTAGTGCTCAAGGTGAGCTTTTGTGATACCGAGATGTCCGTCGTCCGTGCGTCCGTGCGTCCGTGCGTGTGTCAACAATTGCTTGTGAACACTCTAGAGGCTACATTTATGATCCAATTTTTATCAAAATTGGTCAGAATGATTGTCTCAATTAAAATCTTGGCCAAGTTCGAAACTGGGTCATGTGGGGTTAAAAACTAGGTCACTAGGTCAAATAATTTAAAAAGTTTGTGAACACTCTAGAGGCCACATTTTTGGTCCAATTTTGATGAAAGTTGGTCAGAATGATTGTCTCAATAAAATCTTGGCCAAGTTCGAAACTGGGTCATTTGGGGTCAAAAACTAGGTCACTAGGTCAAATAATTTAAGAAGTTTGTGAACACTCTAGAGGCCACATTTATGGTCCAATTTTGATGAAAGTTGGTCAGAATGATTGTCTCAATAAATCGTGGCCAAGTTTGAAACTGGGTCATGTGGGGTCAATAACTAGGTCACTAGGTCAAATAATTTAAAAAGCTTGTGAACACTCTAGAGACCACAATTATGGTCCAATTTTTATCAAAATTGGTCAGAATGATTGTCTCAATAAAATCTTGGCCAAGTTCGAAACTGGGTCATGTGGGGTCAAAAACTAGGTCACTAGGTCAAATAATTTAAAAAGTTTGTGAACACTCTAGAGGCCACATTTATGTTCCAATTTTGATGAAAGTTCATCAGAATGATGGTCTTAATGAAATCTTTGCCAAGTTTGAAACTGGTTTACGTGGGGTCAAAAACTAGGTCACTAGGTCAAATAATTTAAAAAGCTTGTGAACACTCTAGAGGCCACATTTATGGTCCAATTTTGATGAAAGTTGGTCAGAATGATTGTCTCAATAAAAATGTTGGCCAAGTTTGAAACTGGGTCATGTGGGGTCAATAACTAGGTCACTAGGTCATATAATTTAAAAAGCTTGTGAACACTCTAGAGACCACAATTATGGTCCAATTTTTATCAAAGTTGGTCAGAATGATTGTCTCAATGAAATCTTGGCCAAGTTCAAGACTCGGTCATGTGGGGTAAAAAACTAGGTCACTAGGTCAAATAATTTAAAAAGCTTGTGAACACTCTAGAGGCCACATTTATGGTCCAAATTTGATGAAAGTTGGTCAGAATGATTGTCTCAATTGAAATCTTGGCCAAGTTTGAAACCGGGTCATGTGAGGTCAAAAACTAGGTCACTAGGTCAAATATTTGAAAAACCTTGTGAACACTCTAGCAGCTATATTTATGGTCCAATTTTGATGAAAGTTGGTCAGAAGGATTGCCAAAATGAAATCTTGGCCATGTTTGAAAGTGGGTCATGTGGGGTCAAAA
Organism: Cerastoderma edule; assembly: GCA_947846245.1. Taxonomy (NCBI): domain Eukaryota; kingdom Metazoa; phylum Mollusca; class Bivalvia; order Cardiida; family Cardiidae; genus Cerastoderma; species Cerastoderma edule. The sequence continues at coordinate 32,410,377 of OX401417.1, read as the reverse complement.
ACTAGGTCACTAGGTCAAATAATTTAAAAAGCTTGTGAACACTCTAGAGGCCACATTTATGGTCCAACTTTGATGAAAGTTGGCCAGAATGATTGGATTATTTACCATAAGCTTGACTGTCTTAAAATTTTCCAAATTTATTTACTGTTGAAAACCAATAAACGACTTTGAGATACATTTTCCAATTGTTATTATTTTAATTTGCCCAACCAATTGTTACTGTCCCTGCTTTCACAAACCTAAATTTCCTTCATCTTAATTCTCTTTGTCTTGGTGAACATTAACTCAAGAAGACAAATACAATACACATAAAAAAATGTTAACAAGCAAGAGCATTGGCTTAGAGTATTCAATGCAATTAGCACTTAGAAGAGTTTGAAACATACCAACCACTCTGTCTTAAATATACCTCTTTTTCAAACAGAACTCAGGTGAGCGATAAAGGGCCATTATGGCCCTCTTGTTTTTATCTTAGATCAGATAAATTTATCTTAAATCCTATTTAAGGAAATTGCTACCATTTTACTAAACGGTTTATGATTAAAATGTGTGTACATGTAAAACAACGTTCTCTCCTATTTCAATATTCGGCTAAGCAATATTACAAGGTAACACATCATTGGAATCGTCTCTCTGAGACGCTTCCAATGACGTGTCACATTGTAATATTGTACTTTCCATTAGGACATTATCCATATTTATATACTTTGACTGTATACGCAAATATTTTTCTTAAAAATGTACCCTGAACACAAATGATAAGTAAAACAGTGTGGTTTGGTTGGGTATGAGTTTAACGCCGTTTTTAACAGTATTTCAGTCATAATACGACAGTCAGAACAATTATTTAATGATAAACAGTCAACAGTGTTTAGAGCCTGTATACAATGAATAAATATGTATTCAGATCCAAAAGCATTGCAACTGTTTTGAAAACCATCGCATTCTGGCTTTGGGCACTTTGACAAATTCTGAATCAATTTTGTGTTCATTGGCTATTTTATATAAATCATTGTATACCACAATACAAGAAGTGCATTATTTCAACAAAATTCTTTTAGAACTTGCGAATTATCTCATGTGTGAAAGAGCGCCTTTAATTTGAAACCTGTATTGTTTTGATGACATTCGTTTAACCCTTAGAATCCTGGGTAATTTTCCAAAAATAGATTTTTGTGTCGTCTGCTTTCCAAAACCTTAAATATCTGCTTTATTTTGATGAGGAAAGATACTCAGACTAGCAAACAGGTTAGATCACAGGCTTGGATCTAACCTGTTTGCATAAGCATGAAGTCGGTTCCAGCATTATAAGGGTTAAACATGCAAATCGTCTCATGTGTGAAAGAATACCTCAAACCAGCAAAAAAAGCATGAATTATGGAGGCACATTATGGCTAGATACCGATCATAATTAGTAAATCACTGACATTTCTATGGAAGGAATATTATTCATAAATAATTCTTCTGATGTCAAAGTAAACAAGCTGGTATCTATAAAGGGGAACTCATATTTTGTTGCTAAAAGCATAGTTTCAGACCAGTCTGCATGTATTACTCTTAGAGCCTCCGTTGCCTAGTGGTTAGTGCACTAAACAACTTAAGGAAAATATTTGCGCAAGTCATAACTGATACACATGGATAGTATATTCAATGAAAGTACAATATTGCAATGTAACACGTCATTGGAAGCGTCTCGGAGAGACGATTTCAATGATGTGTTACTTTGCAATATTGCTTCGCCTTATGTTGAAATAAGAGGAATTGTTGCTTTAGACTTACGCAAATCTTAAGTGTAAACTGTTTAGTAAAACGGTACCCTGGTCTTTAAATCAAATGGACCCTCTTCCCATGGGTTCAAGTCCCCATAAATTAAAATTTGTATTAAACTTAGTCTCGAGCTGACTTATATAATGTAAATGGTTCTATCCTGCTTGACCAGCCTTTATAGGGAATTCTGGATCTTGCATTGGTCATTGAAATCATATGGGTACTGTTTTACTAAACAGTTTACGCTTAAGATTTGCGTAAGTCTAAAACAGCAAGTCCTTTAATTTCAATATTTGGCAAAGCAATATTGCAAAGTAACACATCATTGGAATTGTTTCTCCGAGACACTTCCAATGACGTGTCACATTGCAATATTGTCCTTTCATTGAAGATACTATCAATGTTTATTAGTTTTGAGTTACGCAAATATTTTCCGTAAGTTGTTTAGTAAAACGTAACCCAGGTCCCTATACATGTGGGTTCAAGTCACGGTAGACTTGATTTTTGATGAGAGGTAATCTTCTGGCTGACTTATGAAATGCAAATGGTTCTACGCTGTTTGTTGAGCCTTTATGGGGGTGGGGGTGGATTCCTGGGTACCGTTTTACTAACCAGTTTACGCTAAAGATTTGCGTAAGTCTAAAACAACAATTCCTCTTATTTCAATATTGGACGAAGCAATATTGCAAAGTGACACATCATTGGAATCGTCTCTTCCAGACGCTTCCAATGAAGTGCCACATTGCAACATTGTACTTTCATTGAGGATACTATCCATGTTTATAAATTATGACTTACGCAAACATTTTCCGTAAGTTTTTTAGTAAAACGGGCCCCTGGTCCTGGATTGGTTCGTGGTTAAGGTGTTGGTTGGTCTTATAACTCCAGAAAATTGAGTTTGAGCCTAAGCGGTGTCTCTGGTTTTGTGAGAATCTCCTTTTGTAAGACACTAAAGGTCCCTAGCCTTGTACTAGTAGTTGTGAATCCCGGAAAGCTGTCATATATCTGAAAATTGTTGACACAGGGTTAAACACCATATAATCGATCAATGGACAATTCAGGAAGGATTTTTCTCAATCTATGACAAGCTGGGTATCATATTGTAACTAAAAAATTGTTGATTGAATTTTGAAACCCCAAATTTAACAAATATTTTAGCATAACTTGACACTGTCTTATCAAACTTTCGAAGTCAATTTATTTTTGTTACTCTTTCCTATAATTTCGGTTTTGGTTAGATTGAGATGATAAAGAAAAAGGATGCATGAAAAAGCAGCCATAGTTTTTGATATGTGACATCATGGTAGATGGGATATTGAACTAAAAAACAATGTGAAAAATAAGGTTGTTTTTAATGAGAAATCCCTCCTTTTGTGCCATTCAATTCTTTAATTTTGAGCTGGTAAAGGTGCTTTAAAAGAAATCTTTTCTGAATAATGATTATGTTTTAAATCCCCTACAAAGGATTCAAGAAATGTGTTCATGAACATTCAAGAACAACAAATGGCAGCTCATTAACAGAATCTCTTCCTGAGCTTGTTCATGAAATTCAAAAACATGTTCATAAACATCAAGAACAGGTTAATGAATAAATGAATTGTGCATCATGAGAAAATTGTGCTTGAAAATTGTGACAAACAATATCTTTACTTTCAAATAGATTTTAAAACATTCTGACAAAAGGAAAGGACATGATCAATGTTTTATTGAACAATGTCTCATCTCTTTTCATCGCAATGGTTTCTTGTAACCCTTTCTTGTAACCCTTTCTTGTAACCCTTTCTTGTAACCCTTTCTTGTACTAAGATGAACTTAAGTCAGCTGCATTGCTCATGTATCATCTTTTCAAAGGATTATATTACCGTAATACTTTTGGGAGAGCCTTTCGTAGAAGTGAAGTACTTGTTATATAGATTTGCACTTAATACTTGATTTATTATGTGTAAGTTATTTTTATTCGATGGAATAGTCCTTTAAAGAAATGTCAACGTTGAATAAACAATGTAATGTATGGTAAAATGTATAGGTTTGTATGCTATTACCACATTTTCTGCGCAGTTTTGAATTAATTATGTTCTGTTATATTTATTGGAAAAATTGGCAAGGATGTTCCGTATTGCATTTTAAAGCAGGTTGTCCTCATTTATACATTGTGACAAAAAAAATCAAGATCATTTCTGAACAAAAATATGTTTGAGGGGCATTTTATGAATTGTACCATTTCCTAGTGCATCTGTTGCTATATATAAGGGTTGCAAATGAAGGCCAATTAACCCTTATAGTGCTGGAACCAATTTCATGCTTATGATAGCAGGTTAGATACAGGCCAACTAAATTGACGGTTGGCCTGTGATCTAACCTGTTTGCTACTCTTGAGTATCTTTCCTCCTCAAAATTAAGCAGATATTTAAGGTTTTGGAAATCTGACAACACAAAAATCTATTTTAAGAAAATTGTATCCAGCATTCTAAGGGTTAATGAATGTAAATCAAGAAGATAATATTTCCTACGAACCGTAATTACCCTATATGTTCGGTCACCCTTAATGTCCGGACACCATTAATTATTTGACAAAATAATTTATTTTATGTTCTTTATTTCGGAAATCCAGAAAATTGAACATTTCTAAAAGTTCGGACATGGTTTATTCAGTTTGTCGTGACATATGTGAGGTCAATATTAACGAAATATCCCATATACAGCATTGCCAATAAGTTATTATACGACTCATATGTACGGCATAACCATGAAGTTTGGATAGGGAGGAGAGTTGTGTTTCTAAACCTCCCCCTCTCTGCAAACATTTGGCTTTGATATGACGCGGTCGGCATCCCAAATAGAAAGTCTACCTACAGTTCAATCTTTTTGCCATATTGGTTTCTTAAGTCTTTTGCCCCTGATAGCTATTACTCAATAGACTTTACTTTGACCACATCTGCTGCAAAAGACTTAAAGGCTCATTAAAGGAGATTAATGCTATATCAAACTATATTATTTGGTTAACTTTTGGACAGATTCAAATAGTATACCCCTAGAAAAAATCACCAGCACAACTTAAATGTGAAAGTAAACCAGAAATAACCCAGATTAGCAAGTTTTATAATTCAGATTTCCTGATTCTTCACCTCTGACCTTGACAGTTGATACACACATTTTTGAACTGACCAATCAGAATTCGTTATTTTGAATATGGTAACAAACAGGTTGTTGATAAACATGATTGAAATGGAGACAACTATATTTCAAGCACAAAATAACTTATTTTAAATGAGTCTATTAAATAGGGTCCCAATGCATTCATAAACTAATTCTCATGACTTTTATGAACATAATAAAAGACTTCCATATATTTTTTCAGTAATTCATTTGTACTCCTCTCCTTTGATGTGCCTCTAAGAAACCAATATGGCATAAAGATAGAATTGCTCCTGATGAGCAAATTTGTCTTTTTATCATAACAGTTTATACCCTATATCATAATGAAGATATTTCTTTTACTTGCTACAACGTGTCGTCTGCTATTGCTTTCAATTTTGACCAGTCATAAATTCCATAATCGGAGATGAGTTTACCCTTTACATAACAAAAACAACATTTGACGAGTTTGTTGAAGAAGACCCTGTTAAACATCGTAGGAAAAAGAAGAAGTTGCTCGTAACGAGCAATTTCTCCTTTTCCCCACAATGTTTTCTGCCCTATTAGAAGATATTGTTTCAATTTCATCACTATTTGAAACATAGTTTGAAAATTCTTTCAATTTTGGACAGTGAAAAATTTGGTGTTTGGTAAAGGGTTAAAAGGTCTTAGCTCCGGCCCTTAAGGGGATGGCTTTAAGGGTCAACCGGGAAAGTGAAGAAGATGATTGTAATTCACAAATTAAGTACTTCCTGTTTTTTAACCTATGACCTTCACCCTTTATCCTGGAACCCCGAAGCAAATGCATTAGTTGTTTAAAGTTATTCATTTACCATCAATTGTGACAGAAGCTTAGAGTTTATTAAATTCGAATTAACTTTGAATAATTGCTGCATTCATGACGAGTACTTGCCCCAATTTGTAGGTTAGTCTCAGCAATTTCATGTCACTGCTAACAGGAATCAAACCTAGGACCATTAGTACTTAAGTGTCCAACACTCTACCACTGCACCAATATAGCCCAAAATGTCTTGTTTGGGATACATCATTTTTTTCTGATCAATGTGTTACCTAATTGCAGGCTGTTTTCATACCACCTTGCTTGATAATTTGAATAATGTATATATTCAATGACAAGCTGTTTTACAGTTTGATAATGTGAATAATATTTTTATTCGATGACAAACTGTTTTAGTTGATAATTTGAATAATGTAAATATTCAAAGATAAACTGTTTTAGTTTGATAATGTGAATAATGAAAAAATTCGATTACAAAATGTTTTTGTTTGATAATTTGAATACATATTTTTTCGACGACAGTATCAAAGTAAAAAACATTAATCTTCACGTTGAATTATTTTGACTAAATTTGATTAAAGTAGATCAAGATATTTACTGACTTTTTCAGTCCATTTTTTCATTTCTGATTTTGCAATTGGCACAATTGAATGCAACATCAAGCTTTAATTGTTATGGATGAAATATACTGTTTTATTATTGTTACTCATTCTTTGTTTATAATTGTCGTCTGCTGTTGTTTTCTATTAGGACCTATCCCAAAACCCCATCTAGGTTAATGGGTTAAGTACTTATATGTATCCAATCAGGAAGGAAATAGCCCCGTTTGACATGAACCATTCTTAACCCTTACAGTGCTGGAGCCGACTTCATGCTTATGCAAACAGGTTAAATCACAGGCCAGCCGCCAAGTGAATTGGCGCCTGGCCTGTGATCTAACCTGTTTGCTACTCTGAGTATCTTTCCTCATCAAAATTAAGCAGATATTAATGGTTACGGAAAGCAATTGACACAAAAATATAATTTAAGAAAATTACCCAGCATTCTAAGGGTTAATTCATTCACACCCTATGGGATTTTGTGATGAGTTTGTCTAATAGACTCTGACCACAATCATGTCTTATGAGCATGACATCAAGCCTCATTCACTCTGATTATCATTCTTCATCAAAATTAATCAGAAATTTAAGGTTTTGGAAAGCAGACGAAACATAAATCTATTTTTAGATAATTACCCAGCGTTCTTAGGGTTAAGAAGGTTTAACCAAAGCAATATTCTGATGGGATATAAATTTTCATGAAAAAAAGGTTTACACAGAAAACATTTCTAAATGTGACCATAATATTTTCAATTGATTAGAATTTATTTTGAACAAATTCCTTTCATTATCAGCAATTTCTTTTTGTGATTATAATGAATTCATGATTCAACTCCTTACTTAATAATTTCGATAAACTTTTTTATGTTAACAAGGAACTTTATAAAGTATGTTAGTAAGGACTTTGGATAAATGTATAAGATTTCCTGTTAAGGTCTCTGTGAAGTAAAGATAACCCATTTCATATCACTTATAATGTACATTGTCACTTTGATTTCCACCCTGTACCATGCAATAAATGTTAAGTTTGCTCATGAATATGCTTCTTTAAATCACAAAGGTTTCTACTTAAGACAACAGTAATAATGTTGAAAAATGTACAGATAAGTAGATTAAACATTTTGACAAGTGATGAGCAATTTGTTCTTTCCTTGCAACGTTTCTGAAATACTTACCCATTCAATTTGTGCTTATCGATCATATTAAACGTGTAAGACTTAATAGATCTTCAGTAAAATGTTTGAATGCATTGACACAAAAGAAGAAACTACTTGAAATAAATATCTTTTGTTTCTTAATGTACATGAAACAATCACTACATATATCATATATTAAAACACTCAAGACTGAGTCCTGTAGATTAATGAGAAAACAAAGAAACATTATATGTAACTTTCAAATATTAAAGGCACATCAAAGGAGAGGAGTACAAATAAATTACTGAAAAAATATATGGAGTTCTTTTATTAGGTTCATAAAAGTCTTAAGAATTAATTTAGGAATGCATCGAGACACTATTAAATAGACTCATTTAAAATAAGTTATTTTGTGCTTGAAATATAGTTGTCTCCAATTCAATCATGTTTATCAACAACTTTTTTGTTTACATATTCAAAATAACGAATTCTGATTGGTCGGTTCAAAAATGTGTGTATCAACTGTCAAGGTCAGAGGTGAAGAATCAGAAAATCTGAATTATAAACATTGCTAATCTGGGTTATTTCTGGTTTACTTTCACATTTAAGATGTGCTGATGGTGTTTTCTGGTGAAAACTATTTGAATCTGTCCAAAAGTTTACCAAATAATATAGTTTGATATAGCATTGATCTCCTTTAATGGGCCTTTAAATTATTTCTTTTTTGTTTATTTACTATCTATTTCAGAACTTTTGAATAGCTGACTTGAATATATATGTTCTAATCTTTAGAAATCAAGATAAGACTAAAGCATATTCCCCACTTTCACATTCTTTATTGCTTCTCTAACCCTATATTGTTGGTACTCATTAGAATCATAGAGGGATTGTTCATCTGTTTTTAAAATAATTGAAAAAAAAGACCAAATACAAGCTTTTATCTAGACTGCTGATAAACCTTCGAATCCTTTTGATGTGCAAACTATTTCTCTATCTCCCAAAATAAATCTTTTTTGTTAGATACTATTGCATTATCTATCAACAGCCTCATGTATTGGTTCCAACAATTTCTCGTCACTCCAAATGTTTATTTGTTGTTTTGATTATCATTACTATTATAATGCTTTATTTCTGCACTGTATTACATCAATACGCAAATAATAATTAACAATATTATATTGTAAACGCCCTGCGTGTCGCCATTAAGGAGAGGAACCTTATAAGTTTTTAGCTTTCGTTCCAATCCGTTTCACAAAATTGTTTGTAATGTATATAATGGTGTTTTTTTCATTGAATAAAATATGTTTAAACTAAATCTTTCAAAAATTTGAAAGAATTATAATGGGTATTAAAAAGTTAGACTTCTACATTTTTTCATTTCATCGAAACTATTTCTGAATAAACTCCCTTAAAGTGTATTTGCCGCTGAGACTTCCTTTTGCCTAGAGATTTTAAGCCGCTCGATCATGTTAGAGCAAATTTGAAAGTGCAAATAAAATGTCATTGAAACAAAACAGTTTTTATATTGTTGTTTAATGTAAAATTAAATGTATCTATTGGAATCATAAGTAATTCAGGTCGTGAATAATCAATCTATCTATCTACGTATGTACAGTTTATATTAGGTAGATCTCAAAAAGCAATGTCACACTTTTTGATTGAAATACATATTAATTCACGGTAAATTCACTTTAAAGAATTAAAAACAATATAATTTTGCTTCCAACAAATATTCTTCAGTGCATATCATATACTAGTACAGCTTTATGTTGTTCAGTTTTGAAGAAAATGTTTAACTTCCAAACTTCCTCATATGTGAACAAGCACTTTTAAAAGTTTCAATGGACTTTCCTTTGATTTAATTAATGACAATAATAAAAGTACCATGTAACGAGAGGTTAAGGAGTGGTATGACAAACATATTAATGAGAATACGTCTCCATTCAATATCACTGTAGATTTGTTTAACCCCTTGTATGAATTTTCGTAACTTTTCAAAATTGCACAGAATAGCAGACGTAAATTGAAAAATAAGAAAAGAACAAAAATTCTAGATATTGGGTTACTATGATATTGGGTTACTAAGAAACCATTGGGACAAAAGGAGAAATTGCTTGTGCACAAGCAATTTCTCCTTTTGTCACAATGGTTTCTGATTGTTCTGTTTTAGGAAGTATTTACGTATATTTATGAAGTGTAGGGTAAAGTCCGCCAGCATCCTTAAGTACAGATGTATACAATAGTATCATACTATAAGTGGTGTTGACTATATGTCTAGAACAGTGGTGTTTTGTGACATATTATAATACATTATACTAATTTGGTTGACACTGGATTAAATGTAACTGAAAGTGCTAAATTAAAAGAGGAATTCGTTTCATGTAATTGAAATAAGTTGTGCAAATATTTAAATGTCTATTAAGAAAAATTTACATTGGTGTAAGAATTGTAGAATTTTGGTGTCATTTTCCTTGCTTTATTTTGGATATCATGTTTATAATGAATATATTTAATTTTGATGCTTAAATGATTGTTTTGCTACTTTAAATTCAAAAACTACAGTTAAGTTTTTTTGAAAAGCAGTTTATTTCTTGGGCAGACAGTGCTCAGAAATGTCAAAATCAGGTGAATATAGCTTGTTTTCATACTCATGCTGTTTTCTTAGCATACCTATCAGACCATGAGCTATAGATATTTGAGAGCTTATATGTTTGTTTGTTTATGCCGCTTAGAGAAAAGGAGAGAAAATGGTTGTATTGATCCTCTTCTTTTCTTTTAAACAAAAAGTAATGTAACAAAAGTTGGATCTGCATGAAATTAACACTATCTGTTTTTGTCACTTTACTTTCTTTCAATCATTGACCATAAAAATGTTGAAAGTACATGTAGTCCACAGTTTGGGAAGAATATTTTGTAGTACTGACGAGGAAAAACCAGGAACATGTAAAGTTGAGCTGACCACCACATTATGACTGAAATATTGTTGAAAATGGTGTTAAAACTCAAATTCAATGGATGGTTGCGAAAGTTAAATAATGGAAAATGGCCACAGCCAAAAAACTGCTTCGATCTATTATTTCAGCTTATGTCATATTTATTTTTGACGTTTTTGTCACAATGGTTTCTTTTTATAGCAGCTGCTGTTACTTTCTGATTTCAATCCAGACAAAGAAATAAAACCTCATAAAAGATTTTAAAAGATTTTTTTCTATAACCCAAAACTATTGCCTGCAGGTTGATACAAATATTTAACAGATTTTTCTACATTTTTCCAGGTGACCTTTATACATCTGACCTCTGTACTGGTTCGAAAGGAGTGGTCTTACGCGAAGTTCGGAGAATGGAACCATCCGTATCCCCTCAAGTCCAGCGAAGGAAGAAGTCGTCGTCGGCCTTGCCCCGACCCGCAACGGCCCCAATAGAAATCTTCCAAGCACACCAGGTACACATTGGTAGTCGCTACGAAGGAAGTTTGCCGGAGAAAAAACGTCTGGACTTTGCCGATAAATCTCCGGACAACATGTATGTTACTGTGGGAAAAACCGAAGTAGACACCGCTTCACGACCTCCTTCGTTCTTTCTTGGATCAGAAAGTCCTGCGGAGACTCAATCCCTTACGACCTCTCCCGTGACCTTGAGGAAGGGTCTAGGTCAAGCCTCTCTACAGAGGTATAAGAGTGTGTCACCAACCTTTGGGAGGAAGGTTGGGAAAGACAAAACGTCGCCGGCTTCTCTAAGAAAGTCCGTAATTTTGAAGAGTTCAAGAAGATCGGAGCCTGTGATGTTTGACATGTGCCAAAGCTGTGGGTTTCCGATTAGAGATGAGAACCATGTGTCGGTGAAAACAAAAATGGGTTTGCGGCGCCTGTTTCACGGAGAATGTTTCAAGTGTTCAATGTAAGTAGTGAATTTTTATTTGCTTCTTTTTTTCTTTATCTCAGGAATTTTCATTATATATGTATAACTTTCTTTTTCTCAGGATTTTTCATCATATGTATTATTATCTTTTTCGCAGTATTTTCTTTTGGAAAGTTTGTGTGTGCCGGTGTGAATATATCTTTTTTCTTACATTATGCGGTATATAAGAAAATGTTATTTCATCAACATGAATCAACATTGATATTTCAATTAGAAATAAGTGAACTAATTTAACCCTTAAAATGCTGAGTAGTTTTCTAAAAATGTTTTTTTTGTGTGGTTTTCTTTCCAAAACCTTAGATATCTGCTTAATTTTGATGGGGAAAGATACTCAGAGTAGAAAACAGGTTAGATCACAGGCCAGCCACCAATTTACTTGGTGGCTGGCCTGGATCTAACCTGTTTGCATAAGCATGAAGTCGGTTCCAGCACTATAAGGGTTAAGACAACAGGCTTCATATTGCCTATCTGTAATTATTAGTATAAAGTAACTCTATTGAGAATATTTGGAATAAATGCACAACGATTATTATGATAATAAATCCTCTTTTTGGAATGAATGCATCTGTGTTTCATAAGTTTATTGGACCATGGATTTTTATTGCTAAACAATCATGGATGTTTTAAAATTGTCAAATTGCAATAAAACAATTAAACCTTTTTGCAATAATTTTATTGAAAAAAAAAGTTTTTTTTATTGCGAAATGGGTTGTTTTAAAATTGTCTTTTTGGAATATAACATCCACAACCTGTTTTTGCAATAATTTTATTGCAAAATTGGTTTGATTGCGAAACAGGTTGTTTTAAAATTGTCAAATTGCAATAAAGCGTCCCACCTGTTTTGCAATAAATGTATTGCAAAATGGTTGTAATATTGCCCTCTGCTGTTGCATGCAATTCATAATTTCCCATTAATGGAGTTTGTAGTAATGCATTCATCCAATGGATAATTTCTGAATATTATATTTGAAGATAAGGGATACAACTCTGCAATGCCTATCATTTTTATGAATGTTACTAGTTATCTCCCTTTCTAAATATCTTGGTTTTGGCCGTTTGTCCCAGAAAAAATTGATTTATATTTTAACCCTATCGCTGCTGAAAATTTGGCACCAATTTTTATGAGACATTCTGGCATCTAGTTAAGAGCTTTAACTCCTTTTACTGCAATGAATTCTGCCATTGACACAGTTTTGGTGCGAGGAAACTTGTGAGGAGACATTAAAACCACAAGCGTGTAAATAATCCTTTTCAACCGTAAATCTTAAGAAAATCCATGTTCACAATCAGATGAATTGCTTAAAAATATTAATTTGACTTTTGCTGCAATGATTTTGTTCATATTGCAACATCAACAGTGTCAAAGTGTTATATATTGGGTAACAAGACACTCCGACGCCCTTCCACTTTCAACTGGCAGCAGCTTTCATGAGAGAAATAAGACATCCAGATAAAATGTGTTTTTTATTCTTATAAGCAAAACTGCCCTTAAACAATTCATTAATTCCTGCATTGTTGGTACTCATTAGAATCGTTTCAACGAGACGATTCTAATGAGTACCAACAATATAGGGGTTTGAAGAAGAAATAAAGATAATAGGGTTGGAAAAACCCGTCATATCTCAGTCAATGGGGAATAAGGACTGAATCCATATTTCCATGATATTAAATTGGGTGCCAGCTGGTGTCTGATCATGTGACATCTTTCCAGGGTTTATGACAAAAAGGCTTGTCACTTCTAAAATGTATGAAGTTTTTTTGTCTGTTGTTTTCCCTGAAACAAGGCTTTTACCATGCATACCGAGGGTTCAGCGCAATACTTTAGTAAGTCCTGCATGTATGTGAAGCACTTACTACAGTATTGCATAAAACCCTTGATACTTGCTTATTATGGGACCACTTGTCACTTCTCAAATGTTTGTTTGTTTGTTTTTTAATTTGTTTTACATCGATTGTGAAGGAGGCTATATAAGCCCATTGTGTCACTCTCGATGACTGCTTCCTGGACAATACACCAGTAATCGCGCCGATTTGTGGGTTAGTCCCGGCAGTTTTCACCCAGCCTCAACGGGGATTTGAACCTGGGACCCTTGGTACAGTAGTCCGTATAAAAGTTTTTTTTGTCTATTGTTTTCCCTGAAACTTAGCTTTTCCATGCATACTGGCTTAAAGAGCGCTTGTTTTGTACTTTCTCATAGAGGAATAATGTTAAAAATGTTTATCTAAATATTCCATGTTTCGCAATAACCTTAAATTTTCCAACCTGTTGACAAAATCTCTGGTTACCTTACATCATGATTCCAAACCACTTGCAAAGGTTTTGAATGAAAATCAATTTCTGGGAGGTGAGCCTGTTATGTAGAAGAAAACAAACCAATGTCTGATATTTATGCACTTATAGTAATTGGTTTTATGGGCTAAACTTGCCACGGTTTTGTCTGATGTAAATGGGGTTGTTAAATTGTTATTTTCTCTCCTGTAGAGAGCAGGCATAGGAGTACTTCCACCTTTTCCTCTATTGTATATGGTGATTTTTTTAAATGATTATTTTTATTAACCCATTATCAAACGATAACAATATATGACCTGTCTGTTGCAGAAGACTTTGGAAAACATTGTTGGAAAAGGAGAAATTGCTCGTGACGAGCAATTTCTTTTTTTCCCACAATGATTTCTGCCCTTTCAGAAGACTATTTTTCAATTTCATCACATTTTGAAATGCCTTCTGCAAACTCTTTCAATTTGGGCATTTGAAAAGTTGGTGACCGTTTCCTCAAATGTATTTTATTTATTTTTTTCAATGATTTTTAAGTCAAAGTGTTTGATTATACAACAAGTAACATATATATCATACAAAAGAAAATGTGGGGTATGGTGACTTTGTTTGTCTCAAAAATATTAGTGTCATATGGTCCCAGGGAGGGGAGTGAAATTGATTCTCTTGGGAGCAGAATTTATAAAGAATGATTAGAATAGAAACCTTCCCAAACCATTAGAGGCAAAGTTGTGGCTTCCTTTACCTTTAGAATGCTGGGTAGTTTTCTATTATGAGATCTATTTTTCTGTCGTTTGCTTTTCAAAAAATTTAAATATCTGCTTAATTTTGTTGAGGAAAGATACTCAGCGTAGCAAACAGGTTAGATCACAGACTGGCCGCCAATTAACTTGGCAGCTGACATGGATCAAACCTGTTTGCATAAGCATGAAGTCATTTCCAGCTCTATAAGGGTCAAGGGCGGAAACCTCACATCAATGCCTACAAAGAATTCTTAATTGTCTAGGTTTTTCTTTTATTTGTGGTGCAAGTGAATTGACTATAAATAATGCTGTTTCGGGGAACTTTCATCGGAACCACCAAGGAAATGTTCTTTAACCTATTACCAAACAATGACGACATTTTACCACTTTTTGCAGACGACACTTAAAAACATAGTGGGAAAAGGCAAGATTGCTCATGACGAGCAATTTCTCCTTTTCCCAGGTTGTTTTCTATTCTATCAGAAGATTGCTTTCAAATTTTATCAGGGTTAATCATAAGAACAGATGATAATTCTCTTTTATTTTCATAGTTAACTGCCATGCCAACAAATCTTATGTTATAGGACTGCTTCCGCAGAATTCACCAGCACTAGACACAGGTTCCGAAGTGTTATTGTCAAAGGACACTCCCACAGTGGCTGCAATTAATGATATTTCCAGCTTCTAATGAAACTGCTACATTTCAACAGACGTATATTTTGTATCATGTTTACCGAACAATTGTTGCGGAGATATTGAAAGCTGAAATCAATAACATTTATTTATTTTCACTTCATTGGTAATTGAGAGCATTGGGTGTGCATGGGACATGCAAATAATGTAGCTGCGGTCTGGAAGCCTTGCAGGAAATTGGATTCTCGTTTGGAACTTTCCGTCATTGTTTCAATTGTAATTAAAACCTGCAAGATATAACAAGCTTAGTGGGTATTTTCTAATTCACATAGGTTTTTCATAGCATCAACAATAATTCAGTTATGTTGCAATGCCCTTTTCTCAATGATGGAGAAAGATTCCATACTCAACTGCCCATAATTAATTCCGTAAGTTGGTCAATGATAAAGGTGCTTGGGTTTATTAGAGACAATTTGCAAGTCAAACGAAAGTTTCACTGAAACAATACAATATTTGAATTGTGGTATAGCATTTAATGGAAAATATATACTGGATGCAAAATTGGTTCAAAATATGTCAATATATCTAAGAATTTACAGACAGTTTGTGATGGGATTTTAAAACCGTTGCAATGCTTATAGATCAGGGGCCCGTTTTACTAAACAGTTTACGCTTAAGATTTGCGTAAGTCTAAAACAACAAGTCCTTTCATTTCAATATTTGGCAAAGCAATATTGCAAAGTAACACATCATTGGAATCGTCTCTCCGAGACGCTTCCAATGTTGTGTCACATTGCAATATTGTACTTTCATTGAAGACATTATCCATGTTAATCAATTATGACTTACGCAAACATTTTTCCGTAAGTTGTTTAGTAAAACAGGCCCCTGAACACATAATTGTTCATTGTATGCAGGCTCTAAGTACTTAAATACCAGCTAATTTCTCTTCCAATGACTATTCTTTAGTATGTCTCATACAACAGTACAGCTGTTATACAATTTTAAAGAAATAAATATTCTAAGGCAAAGTTTTCTAACATTTGTGAACAAGCAGCTTTTAAGCTTCTTCAGAGATGTGACGAAATTTGAAAGTTAAAAATTAATTTCTTTAACACTGTACAACAAAATTTAATGTACTGTTATGATAAGCACTAAGACAAAGCAATCATCATATACAGGAGATGCCGTAGATGCTTATCATCAGCATATGCTAATGTTTAGACAAATAGACTAAATGTTCATTCAACTGTAGTGATAGAGACAGATGCCAAATGCTGCAGAAATGCTTGAAACACTTCCACATGATCAGAAATCAAAATAGTTCGGTGTATAGAATAGCTTTGCCCGGCTGATGAACGTTCGATGTACCGCACCACTATGGTTCTGATGATAAAAATTGGTTGCGCAACTTCCTGTTTAGCACTTTTACGGTAGATTTTTAATGCATTTCTGCATTTTCAGACAAGTAATCAAAACTCTAATAACATCATTCAACCCTTATTGAACCCAACTAACCGCCTATGGGTAATATTTCACTTTTGAACTCATGGAATTGGCTGAGATTTCGTAATTTTTCCATTAACCCATTACCAAACAATAACAACATTTAACCACTTTGTTCCAGACGACTTGGAAAACATTGTAGGAAAATGAGAAATCACTCGTAACGAGCAATTTCTTCTTTTTCCACAATGTTTTCTACCTTATCAGAAGGTTATTTTCCAATTTTATCACATTTTGAAATGTCGTCTGCAAACTCTTTCAATTTTGGACGGTCAAAAATTTGGCGTTTGGGAAAGGGTTAAATGGATAGTTCAAAAGTTTGACTTGATGTGAGATACTGCCGATGCAAAAATGTCTTCTCAACATTTCCCGATCGCGTCAAATTAGTTAGACTAGCAAAGCAATTAGGTATCATGTAAGTGTAAGGCATTCCTCTTTTTAACATTATAATACAGACTACATTGATCTTTCCTTGCTATGTAGATGCAGGAATCTCTGGTGCTGATACAATTCCCATTGAATACCTCTCTCACTTTGATCTCTATGCTGGAATGAAATGTTTTGACACCCAGTGGAATAAACAGATTTGATGAGATTAACCCCTTACTCAAACCCATTTCTCTCCATACAGAAATTTGTGACTGATCCAAATTCAAAGCAACAGCAGACGATAAAATTCAGCAATGTAAAAATTAAATTTCTTTGTGATATGAAGTAGAAACCAGTTGTGACAAAAGGATAAATTGCTCATCATGAGCAATTCATCCTTTTGTTACATTGGTTTCCTAAGTCTTCTGCATCATAGGTGGTAAAATAAGATTTCTTATTATGGAATAAGGGGTCAAAGGCCCAAGTGAATTTGTTCTGCGTTTGTTTTATTGTTTTGTAAACACCTCATCTACAGTAGTTCTGTTCTTTTGCATTACATTCCCCATCAGTGATGGAGGGAAACCTAGAACTTAACCCTTATAAGTCTGAAATCAACTTCATGCTTATGCAAATAGGTTGGATCTAGGTCAGCCGCTAAGTATATTGGCGGCTGGCCAGTGATCTAACCTGTTTGCTACTATGAGTATATTTCCTCATCAAAATGAAGCATATATTTAAGGTATTGGAAAGCACATGACACAAGAATCTATTTTTAGAAAATTACCCAGCATTCTCAGGGTCAAGAGGGAAAGTAGTTATTCAGTAATAAATACAGGTGGAAGCAATGATCATAATTGGGGGATGAAATGAAAGATATTGAGCCCTATGTAACATGTATAACAGGGGTGGCAGAATCAATTGTCAGTATTGCCCAGCTTGTCCAAAAGCCTTAACTGACAAAAGAATATTCACTGAGATTTACTATATAACCGTTATATGGACAAATACAGAAAGAAGATTTGGCATTTATGCTCGAGTTTATCATATTCCAATTTTGGAACCTCTGATGTAAGTCCTGTCAAATAATACCTTGTAAGTCCTGTCAAATATTACCTTGTAAGTCCTGTCAGATATTACCTTGTAAGTCCTGTCAAATATTACCTTGTAAGTCCTGTCAAATATTACCTTGTAAGTCCTGTCAGATATTACCTTGTTAGTCCTGTCAGATATTACCTTGTAAGTCCTGTCAAATATTACCAAGTGAGTCCTGTCAAATATTACCCTGTAAGTCCTGTTCAATATTACCTTGTAAGTCCTGTCAAATATTACCTTGTAAGCCCTGTCCAATATTACCTTGTAAGTCCTGTCAAATAATACCTTGTAAGTCCTGTCAAATATTACCTTGTAAGTCCTGTCAAATATGACCTTGTAAGTCCTGTCAAATATTACCTTGTAAGTCCTGTCAGATAATACCTTGTAAGTCCTGTCAAATATTACCTTGTAAGTCCTGTCAAATGATACCTTGTAAGTTCTGTTAAATAATACTTTGTAAGTCCTGTCAAATAATACCTTGTAAGTCCTGTCAAATAATACCTTGTAAGTCCTGTCAGATATTACCTTGTAAGTCCTGTCAAATATTACCCTGTAAGTCCTGTCAAATATTACCTAGTTAGTCCTGTCAAATATCACCTTTTAAGTCCTGTCAAATTTTACCTTGTAAGTCCTGTCAAATATTACCTTGTAAGTCCTGTGAGATATATCATATTGGCTTTCAGAAGTCTTTCCTATTTGTCGCAATGCTTCCAAAAGGCATCCTTTTTCGAAACTATTTTAAAGTTAAATCTAAAAGGGTACGCAATAGCTCTATTTTATATACAGTTGGAAGGAATCATGATGAGGGAATTTAAAACTGATATGCAATCTCTGTAGAGCATGTTATGCCTGTAAAATATTACAGTGATATTTTGGGTTTCACTGGACTCAACTAGGATTTCTCATGCAAATTAAGCCACATGCAAAAGGGCATTTGTTTACTCTGTAATAAGTACTGTACAGGTGCAAGCAATCATGAGTGTATTAAAGACAGATATTCATTTCTTTATTGGATATTTTGGCTTTCGCTTGACTAGATTTCATCCTTTTGTCACAATGTTTCCAAAACATATTATTTGCAAATCTACTTTAATGTCATCTTTAAAAGGGTAAGCAATTACTCTGTAATAAGTACAGGTGGAATCAATCATTATGAGTGTATTCAAGACAGATTGACATCTCTGTAGAGCATGTACGCAACCCCTGTAAAATATTTTGATATTTTGACTTTCACTGGACTAGACTTCCTCTCTTTGTCACAATGTTTCCATAAGGTGTCTGTTGGACTGTAGCTACATGCAAAAGGGCATTTGTTAAATGTGTAATAAGTACAGGTGGAATCAATCATTATGAGTGTATTCAAGACAGATTTTCATCTCTGTAGAGCATGTACGTAACCCCTGTAAAATATTTTGATATTTTGGCTTTCACTAAACTTAAGGTCCTCTCTTTGTCACAATGTTTCCACAAGGCGTCTGTTGGACTGTAGCTACATTTGAGTGTATTGAAGACAGATTTTCATCTCTGTAGAGTACGTAACCCCTGTAAAATATTTTGATATTTTGACTTTCACTGGACTAGACTTCCTCTCTTTGTCACAATGTTTCCATAAGGTGTCTGTTGGACTGTAGCTACATGCAAAAGGGCATTTGTTAAATGTGTAATAAGTACATATGGAATCAATCATTATGAGTTCATTCAAGACAGATTGACATCTCTGTAGAGCAGGTAACCCCTGTAAAATATTTTGATATTTTGGCTTTCACTGGACTAGACTTCCTCTCTTTGTCACAATGTTTCCATAAGGCGTCTGTTGGACTGTAGCTACATTTAAAAGGGCATTTGTTAACTGTGTAATAAGTACAAGTGGAATCAATCATTATGAGTGTATTCAAGACAGATTGACATCTCTGTAGAGCAGGTAACCCCTGTAAAATATTTTGATATTTTGGCTTTCACTGGACTAGACTTCCTCTCTTTGTCACAATGTTTCCATAAGGCGTCTGTTAAACTGTAGCTACATGTAAAAGGGCATTTGTTAAATGTGTAGTAAGTACAGGTGGAATCAATCATTATGAGTGTATTGAAGACAGATTGACATCTCTGAAGAGTAGGTAACCCCTGTAAAATATTTTGATATTTTAACTTTCACTGGACTAAAGGTCCTCTTTCTGTCACAATGTTTCCATAAGGCATCTGCTGGACTGTAGCAACATGTAAAAGGGCATTTGTTAACTGTGTAATAAGTACTTTCACTGGACTAGACTTCCTCTCTTTGTCACAATGTTTCCATAAGGCGTCTGTTAAACTGTAGCTACATGTAAAAGGGCATTTGTTAACTGTGTAATAAGTACAGGTGGAATCAATCATTATGAGGGTATTCAAGACAGATTGACATCTCTGAAGAGCACATAACCCCAGTAAAATATTTTGATATTTTGGCTTTCACTGGACTAGACTTCCTCTCTTTGTCACAAAGTTTCCATAAGGCGTCTGTTGGACTGTAGCTACATGTAAAAGGGCATTTGTTAACTGTGTAATAAGTACAGGTGGAATCAATCATTATGAGGGTATTCAAGACAGATATTCATCTCTGTAGAGCATCTACGTAACCCCTGTAAAATATTTTGATATTTTGGCTTTCACTGGACTAGACTTCCTCTCTTTGTCACAATGATTCCATAAGGCGTCTGTTGGACTGTAGCTACATGCAAAAGGGCATTTGTTAAATGTGTAATAAGTACAGGTGGAATCAATCATTATGAGGGTATTCAAGACAGATATTCATCTCTGTAGAGCATGTACGTAACCCCTGTAAAATATTTTGATATTTTGACTTTCACTGGACTAAAGGTCCTCTTTCTGTCACAATGTTTCCATAAGGCGTCTGTTGGACTGTAGCTACATGTAAAAGGGCATTTGTTAACTGTGTAATAAGTACAGGTGGAATCAATCATCAAAAAGGCATTAACCCTTAGACTGCTGGGTAATTTGCTATAATAGATATTTATGTTGTCTTCTTTCCAAAAGCTTAAATATCTGCTTAATTTTGATAAGGAAAGATACTCATAGTAGCAAACAGGTTAGATCACAGGGCTGCCGCCAATTTACTTTGCGGCTGGCCTGGATTTAACCTGTTTGCATCAGCATGAAGTCGTTCCAGCACTATAAGGGTTAAAGTCAGATATTCATCTCTCTGTAACATGTAACACCCGTCAGATTGTACCTGGAGATACTTTCCTTTCACCAATGGGATGCAGATATTTTGCTAGAGATAAAATAGTTAGCAAATTGAAGTAACTTTCATGGGGAAAAAAGTGAGCACTTTTTGTGGGGAAATAGTAGAAGCATGGCTAGTTGAATAGATAGCTGTAGTATAAGATATTTTTTTTAAAAAGTTGCTCTTTATTTGGTCTGATTAAAAAAAGCCTTAACTCGTTACCAAGAATGTACAGTTAGCTTCGTTTTAACCCATTACAAAACAATAATGACATTTGAGCAGTTTGTTACAGACGACTATGCAAATCATTATGGGGAAAGGAGAAATGGCTCTTAGTGAGCAATTTCTCCTTTTCCCATAATGCTTTCTGCCCTATCAGGAGATTATTTTCCAATTTCAAATGTTGTCTACAAACTCTTTGGATTTCGAACAGGCGAAAATTTGGTCTTTGGTAGAGGGTTAAGGGATCATGTTTAAAGATGCCAGATTCGTGGCACATAAAATAACTACATTCGGAACACCTCGGCCATTTCTTAAAATAACCTCGGAGGTAATGGGGAGCCATCTTTGAAAGTAGGTCAGCAACGAAGGGCATGTCCGTTTGCAATCGTATCTACTCGGCAATCCCCGGTACAAGCCGGGGATTGCCGAAAAGAGCCGATTGACAAAATATGAAACAAAGATGTGTTGATATGATCATCTTTAATGAAAAGGGTAAAAAAAACATTCAATTGTGATATTTAAACAATTTGTGTGTATTCAAAAACATATTTAGTGCCTGTGTGCATTTTGCGTTATCCGCCGGAAAGAAAGGCGAATTACCCCAGGATTTCTGGTGTATTCATGTACTGCTTACGAGGTATATATACCGACTTGTTACGGGGATTGCCGAGTAGATACGATTGAAAATAACTGATGGCTCTATAGAAGCGCTACAGTGGTGCAGGGTTAGAGTGTGAGCCTCTTGCAATGAGGGTCCCGGTTTCAATCCCTGTCAGTAAGAATTGCCAGGGCTAGGCCATGAATCAGCACGAGTACTGGTTTAATATCCAGGAGGCAGTTATCTAGAGTGATTTTGATAATCTTCAGGCTTCCTTCGATGTAAGACGAATATAAGACCTATCAGAGCGTTTTCGGCTGTTGTGGCATGATTGAGATTTGGAGATTTCCTGATTCTTGACCAAGTTCTCTGGTTATGTTTCAAGAATGCATAATCAAGAGAATACATATAATTTATACAAACTTAGCAATCAATATAAAAAGAAAAATGAATAAGGTTAAACTAAAATAAGCCAGCACTGCCCAATATTAGCCTTCATTTGCATGTTAGTCGAAATGCTTTCACCAATCACTCAGCTTCCCATTAAATAAATTCAGCCATTATTGTCGTTTAGTTCTGGTCTTTGGTCTAACCGAATGAATGATTAAGTTGTGAACTGGTTGCCTTTTGTAATTATTGTTGCCGTTTCTTGGTATCTTGCATTGGCCAGGGGAATTCTTTTCTATTACGCAATCAGAAATGTGTCTGGCCTTAGATTGCAAGGTCTTTGACTCCCATAGCATTAAAGCCATCTTTAACCCTCATCGTGCTAGAACTGAATACATGCTTATACAAACAGGTTAAATCACAGGCCAGCCGCCAAGTTATTTGGCAGCTGGCCTGTGATTAAATCCGTTTGCTACTCTGAGTATCTTTCCTCATCAAAATTAGGCTGATATTAAAGGTTTTGGAAAGCAAACAACCCAAAAATCTATTTCCAGAAAATTACCCAGCATTCTAAGGTTTAAAGAGAAAACGCTTTCACTATGATTAATCTTTAACACATTTCCTAACATGTGACATTATACTTTAACTTAAAGCAATTAATGGCAGACAAGGAAAATATGTCCAATGAAAAAGAAAAACATTTAAATAAAGGTGCTGGTTCACAGATGTGAGGAAATTCCAAAGTTAAAAATTTGAAGGATGACTCAAAACATGTTAAAAATAATACAGACAAAATATGGTGTAGATTAAATTGGTAGAAATGTTTTTCATTTGAGTATTTCTTTTTTTTCGAAACATTTGCATCTATTTTGTGCTTGAATAAGACATACTATTATCAAATTCTCCAAATAAATTAATCTTGTTTTCCAAATAAGGGAAACCATGTATGCTTCATTACGGCTTCCAGATATCGGCAAATTGAAAGTTACTGAAGCGATTAAAGAATACTAATTTGTTGCTTAATTTGTGTGGATTTAGACCATGAAACATGTAGCATTAAATTGATTTTCTCCTTTATCTTTTCAAGTACAAATCTTTTTGCTGAAACACTTTTTGGAATGGTTAACAGCATTGTTTAATTTTAAGTTTGTTTGTTTTTGTTCATGATCTTCCATCTTAATTCATTTCTGTTCATGAAATTCATGAACAAAGTTCCTTAATCATTCTCAGTGACTCTGTTTCAATATGCTTTCAATCTGAACTGCAGCATAATAATGATAATTTCTCCAGTGTTTATGGATTGTAGGTATGTTTTGGCATGGTAAAGCCATTTGCATGCTGACAAATCCCACATAAACTCGATGCAATCACGTTTATGTGCATGGCAAATACCTCAATTGTTGCCAAACTGCAGACGTTTGGTTGTCAAAAATGAAATGTAAGTTACGAAAAGAAACTTATTCGCAGCAGTTGGATAAGTTCTGAGCTAATTAATAGGAAAATGATGAGTATTTTAATTGTGACATTCATGAGAAACTGATTTTGAGACTAAGTTATTGAGTTTTGTGACTGTAAAAAAACGAAGGCTGTAGCAGTCATTAAAGATAATGATAAATTAAGGAACAGTTTCTGTGTAAACTTTGTTCAAATCAATTATGTCTAAGGAGAAAAATGGTCATCAACGAATGACAGAACAATTTTATAGATGGAAGTACTTTTTGTTTTAGATATTGGTTAGACGTCATTCTGACAAAAGGATCAAATGCATGTTATAAGGAGTATACTTTTCCCTTAGGTCAAAATTGGCTATTAAATGTTCTACTATACTACAAGTCAAGGGTTCAACGCAAGACTATAGTAAGTGCTTCACAAACGTGAAGCACTTACTATAGTATTGCGCTGAACCATCGAAAATTTTAGTGCATTTACCATAATTTGTACCGTTAGCAAAATCAAAGCTTTAAAATGCTATTTGAGAGAAACAATTGTCACAAATGGAGAAAATTATTGATATCAATATTTTCTCCTTTTGTATTCAACAATGTGTTTTTTTTTTTTTTTAACTTCTGCTGTGCTACAAGGGCACTTAAGATAAATTGTAGAAAAAGATCTATACAGTACTATGATATTTGATAGAAATGATATTTGATAGAAACAATTGTGACAAGTGGAAAAATTGTTTGAAATTCATAGTTTTCCTTTTGTCACGATGGCTTCATGAGTATGAAAAACAAATGTATGAAGGAAATGTTTAAAAAAGCTCTGTTAAGGATTAGGAACCAGGCAGTTACGGAGATTGGTGCAACGGAATGCATTAATAGGAATATAATAATGTTTGGGAAAACAAGTTTGCTAATTGGAAATCAGGAGGGATAATTGGTTCGCTAATTAGATTCTCTCTGCTTGATTAACTGATTCTGTTACGGAAGACAAGTTACCACACTACAGCAGATGGCGACATTTATTTTTTCATTTTTTGAAACGAAAGTAAAACATGCTCATGATAAGTGAAAACTTTGTTAGTCTTTTTTGTTTTCGCATCAGTACAGCTGCTATAAAGTTTTAAAAATATTTTGATTTTTGACATCAAAGTTTCCTCACAGATGTGATGAAATTTTGGAAGTCAAAAACTTCTTCGAAACTCACCAACAGCTTTACTGTTATATGAAATGCACTGAAGAACAGTTAGTGGGAGCAGAATGAGATTGTTTTTAATTCTATAAAAGTGTGCATTTATTGAATAATCATGCATATAAACTGTACATACTTAGATAAATTGACCCTTCCTGAATTAATTATGCTTTCAAAAGCTACGTTTAATTGTATATCAAACAACAATACAACAACAGTTTTTCTGTTTTGGTTCACCATTTTATTTTGACTTAAAAAATTTCCTTTCAAGACATTAACCCTTTACCAAACATCAAACTGTTCCGATTTAAAAGATTTTGCAGACAACATTTCAAAATGTGATGAATTAAAGGAACAGTCTTCTGATAGGGCTGAAAACATTGTTGGAAAAGGAGAATTTGCTTGTTTAGAGCAATTTCTCCTCTTCCACAATGTTTCCCAGAGACGTCTACAAAAAACTGGTCAAATGTTGTTATTGTTTGGTAAAGGGTTAAAGACATTAAACTACCATGGGATATGGTTGACAAAGTACAGTCTGGCAATCAGGTCCCAAAGGAAGCAAATTACTTGTATTTGTTTAGACTTTCCAAAAAAGGCAAATCCCAAATGGATTCTGTGGAATTCAAATATTTGCATAACAGTCGGTTTTTACTGGGAATTTAAATGATGCTTCAATTCACTAGAGAGGAAAAGATTAGTTTGATGTACTTACACATCAATGTCTCTTAACCATCATTCTTATCATGAATACAAATGACTGAAATTCTGTTTGTTTATTCAGTTGAAAGAATTGAAAACATTCTAACAAAAGAAGAAGGGTATTCTCTCTGTTCTGCGGTGGTCTAATGGTTAGCGTCGGGGACTAGAGGTTGGTCACCCCGGGTTCGATCCCCAAAGGTGACCATTAATTTCACCATGGAGTGTCCTTGGGCAAGACACATTTCCTAGCCTAATACTGGTAGGTCATCCAGGGAACATGTACTTTAATACTCAAAAATGAGTGCTGTACATTAACAGGAAGAACTGATGATGGTGTCCATTTCTTTTCCTAAACTATCGAAAACAGTGTTACACCATAATTAATACAATCTAGAAAAAAACAACACTCAGAGCATGACTATTATAAATAAAGGAACAACTTTACTTTTGCATTTGGTAAGAGACGATAGTAAACGAAGGAATTATTTTACTCTAGCATCTAGCCTTAGAAGTGACACATCAAACATCCTGCATGTTTTATTCATCTGTCCCGTCAGAAATGATCTACCTCTCACCACATACCTGTGTTTGTGTTGCATAATCTCTAATCAGTTTTATCTGTTGAGGAACACACCAGATTCACAGTGCACAAGATAAAAGGGAAAATTTTCCACCGCTATCTTTTTTATCTTTGAACCAAAACCTATATAGTTGGTACTCATTTGAATCGTCTTGAAGAGACGATTCAAATGAGTACCAACAAAATAGGATTTTTTGGAATTTTTTTTTTAGATTTTTTTAGTTATTCAGTTTTACCTGGTCCCCATGTTTTACATATCTAAACTGTCTGCCACACATCTCTCTATCTCCCAGCTATCTTGGTCAGGAATCAATCCTCACATCGGCTCCCTGCTTTGGTCCAATATCTATCATGTTACATACCGTATCTCACTTTCACGGTTCCCTGTATTTCATGAGGTGGATAGATATGAGGTTCTTGGTGATAAAATATTTTGGGAAAAACCCGAAATATTGGTTCTTGGTTTGATATTATTTATACGCTGGATAAAAGTTCTTGATGTGTAAACATAGAAAGAATGGTGATAAAAATCCGGGAAAAACATGAAATACTGTTTCTTGGTTTGATTTTATGCATTAACTGGATGAAAGTTCTTGATGTGTGAAAATAAATAAATGGTGATAGAAATTTTGGAAAATACACATTTCTCAGTTTGATATTAATCATCAACTGGATAAAAGTGTTTGATGTGTAAGAATTAAAAAAAGTTATTAAATCCAAACTGTTGCTTGATTCAATGTGTGAATTCTCAGTTTCAGATTATTCATAATAAGATGTTGCGTCTCAAGGATACAAGTTGTTGATGTGTAAAAATTAAAAAAAGAAAAAGAAAACCAAACTGTTGCTTGATGAAAATTCTCAGTCTCTGAATATTCATAATAGAATATTGCATCTTAAGGATATAAGTTCCTGATGTATTAAAATGAAAAAAAAAAGAAAAAAGGAAAATCAAACTGTTGCTCGATGAAATGTGTTAATTCTAAGTTCCAGAATATTCATAAGATGGATATAAATCATTAGTGGAGAATATTGGGAAGGAAAAAAATCCTGATAGAGTTGTTGGTCAGTGAAGCATGTGCTCTCTTTTAACTCACTGACTCATTGACTCCCCAATGTCGATAGTGGTTATTATTATTGTGTGATGAGATTGATTTGGCAACTGTGAGAAGCTGAACTCTTTACCACCTAACACCGCATTTTTGGGTATTCCAGCAGACAGCTTTCAAAAAGCATTGTGGCGAAAGGAGAAATTGCTTGTCACGAGCAATTTCTCCTTTTGCCACAATGCTTTTTCAATCTATTCACATATCGCAACAGCAGAACTGAAAGAATTTTTCACATTTTACAAAGGTTTTGTAGAGTCATCTACTTGGAGTAAGAAATGTCGTCTGCAGGTGGTGAAGAGTTAAGTCCAGTGTAGAGAAATTATTGTCCAGTGCAGTTTATACATCATGTTTATGTTACATTTTGAGTGAGCTTGGAGTTCTGGTAGTTTGTTACTAATACAGTATGTCGCTCTATTTCTTAATATCCCTTTCAACATTTTATAAATCAAATTCTTGATTTTAACTTGTCTTGTTTATATTTTTTTCCGCATAGAAACAGCTCCAACTGCCAGCAAATATAGTCCAGTGCAAAGAAGTTGTTGTCCCGTGCCAGTGCAGTGTGTATAATATGTATGTCTTACACTTGCAGTCAGGCTTCATAAGTTGTGGTAGTTTGTTACACATACAATGTGTTACATTATTTCTTAATATCCCTTTCAACATTTTATGAAACAAATCCTTCATTTTAACTTGTCTTGTTTATAGTTTTTTCCGCATAGAAACAACTCCAACTGCCAGCAAATATAGTCCAGTGCAAAGAAGTTGTTGTCCCGTGCCAGTGCAGTGTGTATAATATGTATGTCTTGCACTTGCAGTCAGGCTTCATAAGTTGTGGTAGTTTGTTACACATACAATGTGTTACATTATTTCTTAATATCCCTTTCAACATTTTATGAAACAAATCCTTGATTTTAACTTGTCTTGTTTATAGTTTTTTCCGCATAGAAACAACTCCAACTGCCAGCAAATATAGTCCAGTGCAAAGAAGTTGTTGTCCCGTGCCAGTGCAGTGTGTATAATATGTATGTCTTACACCTGCAGTCAGGCTTCATAAGTTGTGGTAGTTTGTTACACATACAATGTGTTACATTATTTCTTAATATCCCTTTCAACATTTTATGAAACAAATCCTTCATTTTAACTTGTCTTGTTTATAGTTTTTTCCGCATAGAAACAACTCCAACTGCCAGCAAATATAGTCCAGTGCAAAGAAGTTGTTGTCCCGTGCCAGTGCAGTGTGTATAATATGTATGTCTTGCACTTGCAGTCAGGCTTCATAAGTTGTGGTAGTTTGTTACACATACAATGTGTTACATTATTTCTTAATATCCCTTTCAACATTTTATGAAACAAATCCTTCATTTTAACTTGTCTTGTTTATAGTTTTTTCCGCATAGAAACAACTGCGACTATGAGCAAATATAGTTCCAAGAAATTGTTGTCCAGTGCAGTGTGTATATTTGTGTATGTCTTGCACTAGGAGTCAGGCAATCTGAACACATCGGGTTTATCCAATAGAAAACACCTCTGAAATAATAGGGATGACGCCATATTGTTTCCCGCGAGAATGACGTCACTTTCTTTCGTTTCTAAAAATAGATCTTGAATGTAAAATCAAAAAAGTCGTTATATTTGATTGAGGAAACAAGTATACATGTCACAACAACAAGTTCGCCATTTAGTATGAGTTACTGATCAAAAGTGATTGAAAACGATGTCCAACACTGCCATACACATTGAACTACTTAACGTGCACGCTTAGAAAATGTGTTAATTGGCGGATGCCGATTTACCCGAAAAATTGTAACCCTACACTTATATCCGAGGTGTATTTCACAGCTCACGGAAATACCCGAGTAGTTCCGATTGGGAGTCAGGCTTAGTAAGTTGTGGTAGTTTGTTATGAATACAATGCATTACTCTATTTCTTTATATAACTTTCAACATTTTATGAAACAAATCTTTGATTATGATCTATCTTATTTATATCATTTACTCCTATAACGTGTTGCTGTGATTCTTAATTTCTTACTTAAAATTTTATTAAGCATTCTCAAGATTTAACAAGACAACCCTAGATTGAACTATTCTTGAATAAAGTTTCTTTGATCCATTACCAAACAATAACAAAATTTGACCGGTTTGTTGAAGACTACTCTGGAAAACATTGTTGGAAAAGGGGAAATTACTCTTAATGAGCAATTTCTGTTTTTCCCACAATGTTTTCTGCCCTATCAGAAGATTGTTTTTCAATTCCATCACATTTTGAAATGTCTTCTGCAAACTCTTTCAATTTGGGAGAGTCGAACATTTGGCGTTTGGTAAAGGGTTGAGTCTGGGTTTAGCTTGTCTTATCATTAGTTTCATACTCTAATAGTGTGATACTTCAACTCTTAATTTGTTACTTAAAATTTTATAAAACAATCCATGAATCTGGCTTGCCTATTGATTAGGCTCTTATTCTGTCCTGAATAAAATGGTGTTTCTTTGATTTCTCGGCTAACTTCTCACACTTCAATGCACTTGGCAATAGTGGTTATTGTATGATAAGATTGATTTGGCATCTGATGATGGACAACTCAGGTTATTGCTGTGGTCATCAGAGCTTGTATTGTGTTTGTTACAGTGAGTGAGGCTGGAAAGTTATGATGGTTACTAACTCTTTATGGTGTAGTATTTCATCTAGTAATGGCTTATTTAAGTCTTATATTTATTGCAAACTTTTTTTGATGTGGCGTTTCCTTGAATTCTCGGCTAACTCATTTCTCACACCTCAATGCACTTGGCAATAGTGGTTATTGTATGATAAGATTGATTTGGCATCTGATGATGGACATGTCAGGTTATTGCTGTGGTCATCAGAGCTTGTATTGTGTTTGTTACAGTGAGTGAGGCTGGAAAGTTATGATGGTTACTAACTCTTTATGGTGTAGTATTTCATCTAGTAATGGCTTATTTAAGTCTTATATTTATTGCAAACTTTTTTTGATGTGGCGTTTCCTTGAATTCTCGGCTAACTCATTTCTCACACCTCAATGCACTTGGCAATAGTGGTTATTGTATGATAAGATTGATTTGGCATCTGATGATGGACATGTCAGGTTATTGCTGTGGTCATCAGAGCTTGTATTGTGTTTGTTACAGTGAGTGAGGCTGGAAAGTTATGATGGTTACTAACTCTTTATGGTGTAGTATTTCATCTGGTAATGGTTTATTTAAGTCTTACATTTATTGCAAACTTTTTTTTGATGTGGTGTTTCCTTGAATTCTCGGCTAACTTATTTCTCACACCTCAATGCACTTGGCAATAGTGGTTATTGTATGATAAGATTGATTTGGCATCTGATGATGAACAACTCGGGTTATTGCTGTGGTCATCCTGGCTCGTATTGTGTGCTTGTTACAGTGAGACTGGAAGTAATGATGACTTCTTACTCGTTGTAGTGTAGTGTTTCATCCAGTAATGGCTTATCTAAGTCTTATATTTATTGCAAACTGTGTTTGGTTGTGATGTTTTCTTCATTTCTCAGCAAACTTATTTCTCACACCTTAATGCTTATTTAAGTCTCACATTTGTTTTAAGCATTCTTTGGATTTATCTAGTCTACTTAGATATCATATTGTAAATTTGTGACAGTGGCATTTGAAGTTTTGATAGGTCTTGCTCTTGTGCAGAGTAGTGTTTCCTTTCTTAATTGATTATGTAACTCATTTTAAGGTACAAAGCAATCTATGGATTTATCTTTTCAATTGATTGTTCATATAGTGATGTTGAGACAGTGAGCAAGGCTGGAACTAATGAGTTTTTAACCGTTTACAACATAGTGGTTCATTTCTAAATGGCTTATTGGCTTATTTTAAGTGTTATATTTATTCCAAGCAAACTTTGGATTTAACTTTTCTGCTGATAGTTATATTGTAAATTTGTGACAGGGGTTAAGGTTTGATAGCTTCTTGCTATTATGTTTGAAGAATGGCATTTTATGTCTTTATTGTTTCATTAACTCTATTTTGTTTGATTCCAAGCAATGTTTGTCTTTATCTG
This sequence comes from Cerastoderma edule, assembly GCA_947846245.1. NCBI lineage: Eukaryota > Metazoa > Mollusca > Bivalvia > Cardiida > Cardiidae > Cerastoderma > Cerastoderma edule. The sequence goes on along the minus strand of OX401417.1, from coordinate 32,378,917 downwards.
TCTACTTGTCTTTTTTTATACAAAAAAAATCTGAAGTTGCAAACTGATAGTTTAACCCATTACCAAACAATAACGACATTTGACCAGTTTGTTGCAGACTACTCTGGAAAACTTTGTGGGAAAAGGAGAAATTGCTTGTAACAAGCAGTTTCTCCTATTCCCACAATGTTTTCTGCCGTATCAGAAGAGTACTTTCCAATTTCATCACATTTTGAAATGGCGTCTGCAAACTCTTTCAATTTGGATCAGTCAAAAATTTGCCGTTTGGTAAATGGTTAAGGAACAATGCTTCATTCCTTGCTTCTTTCTTCTCACACTTGACTGACCAATTTCTGGATTTCTGGATTTTACCTACCTGTAAAATTGTTGACGACAAGAAAGGATACTCATTCCAACAAAAAATAGAACTAAAAGGAATCAGAAATACTGATAAAACCATGGCTGTATTAAGGTTCCTGGTGCACAGTAATCGTGAGAGAAACTTGTTTATATATTCATAGCATTATATATAGAAGTAATAGAAGATGGTTGTTATGCATTATATTGCCTTTTCCTGTATATAATAACACTCTCCCTGATAGCTTGGCTAGACAGATAATCTTGAGTAAAGTTTCCCTGATGCATGAAATATGAAGTGGCCATACTTGCACCAGACATTTTTCTGAAGCAGCTTTGTAAATTTCATTATGGTGTTTTAAAACAAATATTGAAGTAAAAAAAAATCAACCAGAAAACAAAAGTCAGATAGTTTGACAATTGTCTCTTTTTCTTCAGCAGTATAGTTTATTCGCTGATATAAAAAGAAATATTGAAGTAAAATTGCAACAAAGCAGGATGTTCAGTCAGCAATATTGTCGATTGTCACATTGCCACATTTTCACATATGTTTTGAATGTAATTGTACCTTTAATTCAATCAGATTTATTTATGTATAATTCTCTGTCCATATCCAAGAATTTTTTCTTGACCATATCTTCATCAAATTTCCCCTTGAGCATTTAAAAAATGCCTCTGCATAGGTGTAAGTGAGCCATCACTAGAGAGCTTTTCACACGCGAAAAAAGTTTCAAGGTCAAAGGTCAAGGTCATGAAAAGAGGTCAAAGGTTGTTGTTGATCGCCCACACGACATGTGACAAGTGTAGTTGGACAATTACTTTCCATCATCTGAGAATGTTTCTATAAACCTTGAATTTAGAATGTCTCTGCTTAAAATGACCGAAATATAATGGAAGAAGTAGAAATTGATCAGATGAGCAATTTCTGTTTTAACATAAATGTTTATTGGAACAACTTGAGAAATGCTTCCTAAAAACTAGTGTCTGGATGGAATTGACAAAAAAGACATCTGGCAATGTGTAGGCGAAATGACTTGATATTTCTTGACATTTCCTGGTTCTTGAATATCTTCCATAAATGCTTTCTCTGACAGCAGTCTGTTGTCAAATTAGAATCCATAGTATTGTCTATAGTCAAATAAGAACCCATAGTTTTGTGTACAGACAAATTAGAACCCATGGTTTTGTCTACAGTCAAATTAGAACCCATAGTTTTGTCTACAGTCAAATTAGAACCCATAGTTTTGTCTACAGTTGAATAAGACCCCATTGTTTTGTCTACAGTCAAATTAGAACCCATAGTTTTGTCTACAGTCAAATTAGAACCCATAGTATTGTCTACAGTCAAATTAGAACCCATAGTATTGTCTACAGTCAATTTAGAACCCATAGTTTTGTCTACAGTCAAATTAGAACCCATAGTTTTGTCTACAGTCAAATTAGAACCCATAGTATTGTCTACAGTCAATTTAGAACCCATAGTTTTGTCTACAGTCAAATAAGAACCCATAGTTTTGTCTACAGTCAAATAAGAACCCATAGTATTGTCTACAGTCAATTTAGAACCCATAGTTTTGTCTACAGTCAATTTAGAACCCATAGTATTGTCTACAGTCAAATTAGAACCCATAGTATTGTCTACAGTCAAACTAGAACCCATAGTTTTGTCTACAGACGAATTAAAACCCATAGTATTGGCTACAGACAAATTAGAACCCATAGTATTGTCTACAGTCAAACTAGAACCCGTAGTTTTGTCTACAGACGAATTAAGAACCCATAGTTTTGTCTACAGTCAAATAAGAACCCATAGTTTTGTCTACAGTCAGTTTAGAACCCATAGTATTGTCTACAGTCAATTTAGAACCCATAGTTTTGTCTACAGTCAAATAAGAACCCATAGTATTGTCTACAGCCAATTTAGAACTCATAGTTTTGTCTACAGTCAAATAAGAACCCATAGTATTGTCTACAGTCAAACTAGAACCCATAGTTTTGTCTACAGACGAATTAGAACCCATAGTATTGGCTACAGACAAATTGGAACCCATAGTATTGTCTACAGTCAAACTAGAACCCATAGCTTTGTCTACAGACAAATTAAGAACCCATAGTTTTGTCTACAGTCAAATAAGAACCCATAGTTTTGTCTACAGTCAAATTAGAACTCATAGTTTTGTCTACAGTCAAATTAGAACTCATAGTTTTGTCTACAGTCAAATAAAAACTCATAGTTTTGTCTACAGTCAGATAAGAACCCATAATTTTGTCTACAGTCAAATAAGATCCCATAGTATTGTCTTCAGTCAAATTAACCCATAGTGTTGTCTACTGTCAAATTAGAACTCATAGTGTTGTCTATGGTGTTCTAAATGTGGCTCGATAATTCAGAGCCCTAGTCTAGTATTGGTGTCAACAGGAATATAGTAACATTACCAAAAACTCTTGAAGTGGCATTTAAGCTCATTTGAGAAAACAAACATGTATGTGACCTATATTAATGGCGTCCTTTTTTCTTCATTATTTTGCCATCTGCTGTTGCTTTCAATTTGAATGGTGAAGAACAAATTTAGATATGGGGAAATTGGTTAAGCAATAGGGATTGTTCTGTATTGGGTCGAATTCACCTTCGTCATTAAAACTAAGAAAAATAAAACAGAAATAGAAATGGTTGCACATAAATTCTTATTTCATTGTCCTTTTGTACCCATTTTCGGAATCATTAAGTCATGCAATGTACTTTACGAATGCTGTCATGCCATGTACTTTAGGAATGCTGTCAAATGCTTTATTTTTTTACCCGTCACATTAATCCCTATGATGTTAGTGTTTATCACAGCTTTCTCTAATAAACAATAACTAATGATGCAGATTTGATAGTTAAGACGTTATTATTGCAGTAGAGTTTGCAACTTAAATGGAAGAGAAAATAATTATGGAATATAAAAGGAATTTCTCTCTTTTGTGAGAGGAAATAAATCTTTTTCCATAGTTTAATCAATAGTTTGTTCTTGATTTCACAGCTTTGACGTTCTAAGAAATAATGATCTTTAAGCTGTTCCCCAATGGAAAGCAATTGTAACTTTCATGAAACTGCTGTGGCTTAAGGAGAAAATGCTCATGACTAAGTGCCAATTAAACATACAAAAAAAGAACCCATGTTATAGATATCCTCAATGTAAGGATGTTGATTGATTCTAACTTCATTATAATCCACAGTAATGCATGTACACCATGGGCCCGTTTTACTAAAGAACTTATGGAAAATGTTTGCGTAAGTCATAATTGATAAACATGGATAGTATCTTCAATGAAAGTACAATGTTGCAATGTGGCACGTCATTGGAAGCGTCCCGGAGAGACGATTCCAATGATGTGTTACTTTGCAATATTGCTTTGCCAAATATTGAAATAAAAGGACTTGTTGTTTTAGACTTACGCAAATCTTAAGCGTAAACTGTTTAGTAAAACGGGCCCCATATGAATAAGGAAATACTTGTGAATCAAGGAAAAGTGATCATATTGAGCAGTTATACTCTTTGTAATAATGACTTTATTACTTATCAGGACAGAGAAATTGATTTCATTTATGGTTAATTATTCTAGAACAATTATTCCCTTTTGATTTGAGAGCAATTAATCTAAATTATAAGAACTTAAAGTTTAAACTCAACTAATCCCTTTAGTAACAATGATTATTATTTACAGATACACACAGAAAATGTTCCATTCATCGTTTATAACTCCCGTCTGCTGTTAGCTTCAATTTGGAACGGTCACAAAATTGGTGTCCTCCATGGCCAAGTGGTTGGAGAAAAGAACTTGAAATCACAATGTTGGCCCCTCTCTGTGTGGGTTCAAATTTCGACTGACTTACAGAATGCAGATAGTTCTACCCCGCTTGACCTGCTCTTATTGGCAGTTGAGTATGAGTTCTTCCTCCATCATTAAGAGTCGAGCATCGCAACATAACTGAAATAATGATGATGTGATGTAAAATCCATATAAACAAACCAATACTCCCGTCTACTGTTTCTTTGAATTTGGAATGGTCACAAAATCGAATGAATGGGGGAATAGGTTAAGAATATTAGACCTATCACTTGTGATTAATGATGTTTCTTTGAGGTCGGATAATTTCTGGTTCCTCTCAATTTTCCCTGTTCACAATGGGCTAACGTTCAAAGGAACTGTCATCGTTGAATGTATGATGCTGGGGAAATCCTGACCCCATGGAAAATTTGTTTCATATATTGGTAAAGTTCTGGTATTGTACAAGAATGGATAAGACAAGCTTTAGGAACATTCTTAATAGAGCAGTCTCAGAATCTTATGTGTTACAAATGTCTAGAGCATTAAATTTTGTTACAGAGAAGTTCTAGAATATCATAACCGTGAGAGAATTTTCTAGAACATTTGTTACAGCACAGCATATTATAGATACAATACAACTTTCTCGATGATTTGTTACAGAACAAATCTAGTTTCTAGCACATTTGTTATAAAACAGATCTAAAAATGTTCAATGTCACATATTATTTTTAGAACAATTGTTAAAGAATGGATCTAGAAATAACAAATTTGACATATTCCTTGAACAATTGTTAAAGAATGGATCTAGAAATAACAAATATGACATATTCCTTGAACAATTGTTAAAGAATGGATCTATAAATGTTATATGAGACATATTTCTGGAACAATTGTTAAAGAAAGGATCTATAAATAATAAATATGACATATTCCTTGAACAATTGTTAAAGAATGGATCTAGAAATAACAAATATGACATAATCCTTGAACAATTGTTAAAGAATGGATCTATAAATGTTATATGAGACATATTTCTGGAACAATTGTTAAAGAATGGATCTATAAATAATAAATATGACATATTCCTTGAACAATTGTTAAAGAATGGATCTAGAAATAACAAATATGACCTATTCCTTGAACAATTGTTAAAGAATGTATCTAGAAATGATATGTGAGACATATTTCTAGAACAATTGTTAAAGAATGGATCTATAAATAATAAATATGACAAAATCTATGTCAAGAACAATTGGAACAGACCAGTAATCTAGAAATGTTATATGTGACAAACTTCTAGAAAATTTATTACAGAACAGTTCTAGAATATTAAATGAGACACAGTTCTAGAACAATTATTTTTGAACAGAATGTTGTATATGATGCATTTCCTAGAACAATTGTTCAGGAAAATGTCTGAAATTAGCTTCCATGTGTGTTGATAAATGGTTGGTGATGCAGAAACCCTGATAACAGGCTCTAGGGTTGTGTGACTGTTGACTGGTTCAGACTTAATTAGTAGGATTATGGTTCGTAAGCAATAAAACAAGACTAGTCAAGAGCTCAATGCAACACTTTAAAGGAGCTTGTTCACAGAAGAGAAAATTTAAAAGTCAAAATTAAATGTCATTGAAAAAATACGTCTTTGTATTGTTGTTTGATATACAATTAAAAGAAGCTATTGAAATCATAATTAATTCAGATAGTGTCAATTTATCTAAGTATGTATAGTTTATATGCGTTAGATCTCAAAAGCGATGTCAAATTTTTTAATTAGAATATATGTTTATTTACTGAATTCAGGCTTTAAATGATAAAAAAACATGTTATTTAAAAATGCTTCAAGCGTCTATTCTTCAGTGTGGATGGTATGACACAACAGCTCTTGTGCAGTTTTAAAGAAATAAATTTTTAACTCACATCATTCTGTGAACAAGCTGCTTTCAATTAATATTGTCACATAAATGAAGGACTTACAAAAGATTTGTAATGAGCCCTCAACTTATCACAGTCTAGATAAGGGATTGTATAAGGGTCTTTTTGTTCAGTAGAAACTTATTCGAAATCAGCCTATGGAACTGGCTGTTTAAGACAGATTGACTGCTTAAAACAAATTGATGTTCACTATAAAAGTGTAACATTCGTTAAACGTTTATGCAAATTAGGAACCTAATGCATTGTTTGAGAGAACATGCTGGTATACATGTAGACAACACAACCCCTCAGTGTATGACAGTGTTTTTCACTGATCAGATGTGTTTGTGTCTTTGAGACGTTCATTTGCTCAGTTCGTTACATTGGTGGCAGCGGCGGGATAAAGACTTCTCCTTCTATCGGAGTTGCCTTCCCCACGTGTTTCCCAAGGGCCAAGACTCGGGACGAATCTTCTCGGAAGTGGGAGTTATGTAACGTTCGTTGAACGTTTATGCAAATTAGGAACCTAATGCATTGTTTGAGAGAACATGCTGGTATACATATAGACAACACAACCCCTCAGTGTATGACAGTGTTTTTCACTGATCAGATGTGTTTGTGTCTTTGAGAGGTTCATTTGCTCGTTCGTTACATTGGTGGCAGCGGTGGGATAAAGACTTCTCCTTCTATCGGAGTTGCCTTCCCCACGTGTTTCCCAAGGGCCAAGACTCGGGACGAGTCTTCTCGGAAGTGGGAGTTATGTAACGTTCGTTGAACGTTTATGCAAATTAGGAACCTAATGCATTGTTTGAGAGAACATGCTGGTATACATATAGACAACACAACCGCTCAGTGTATGACAGTGTTTTTCACTGATCAGATGTGTTTGTGTCTTTGAGAGGTTCATTTGCTCCGTTCGTTACATTGGTGGCAGCGGTGGGATAAAGACCTTTCCTTCTATCGGAGTTGCCTTCCCCACGTGTTTCCCAAGGGCCAAGACTCGGGACGAATCTTCTCGGAAGTGGGAGTTATGTAACGTTCGTTGAACGTTTATGCAAATTAGGAACCTAATGCATTGTTTGAGAGAACATGCTGGTATACATATAGACAACACAACCGCTCAGTGTATGACAGTGTTTTTCACTGATCAGATGTGTTTGTGTCTTTGAGAGGTTCATTTGCTCAGTTCGTTACATTGGTGGCAGCGGTGGGATTAAGACTTCTCCTTCTATCGGAGTTGCCTTCCCCACGTGTTTCCCAAGGGCCAAGACTCGGGACGAGTCTTCTCGGAAGTGGGAGTTATGTAACGTTCGTTGAACGTTTATGCAAATTAGGAAGCTAATGCATTGTTTGAGAGAACATGCTGGTAAACATATAGACAACACAACCGCTCAGTGTATGACAGCGTATTTCACTGATCGGATGTGTTTGTGTCTTTGAGAGGTTCATTTGCTAGGTTCATTACAAAAGCATCAATTGGACATTCTGTAGCCTTTTTTTAAGGCAGGTTGGCTGCTAAAAAGGATGGTTGTTTAATACAAAGTGGACTGTATTTCGTTTCGCATTGAGGTGTGACAGTCACCCATATTAACCCTTTCCCAAACAACAAATTTTCGACTGTCCCAATTTGAAAGAGTTTGCAGACGACATGTCAAAATGTAATGAAATTGAAAAATAATCTTTTGATGAGGCAGAAATCATTGTTGGAAAGGGGAAAATTGATCGTTACGAGCAATTTCTCCTTTTCCCACAATGTTTTCCAGAGTCGTGTGCAACTAAGTGGTCAAATATCGTTATTGTTTGGTAATGGGAAGGAAGAATTGTGGGAAATTTGCGAATAACCTCAATTTTCCACCATTGCCGCCATGTTTTACAAGGGGCTTACTTTCCCATTTAGGCTCATCAGCAACGGGAACAGTGGGGATTACACTGGAAACTTTTTTCCTGTGTAAGGTTATTTCCAGCAGACAGAATTGAAATTCTTTAGGGGGAAGACAAAAAAAGCAAAATTGTGTTATGTCTTAGTTATTAGCTGGCGGAATTGAAATTAAATTTAGGGGCAGACGAGTCAAAAAAGAAATTACAACAGAAAACTTGAGCAAGTTTTCGTATGTTTTAAGTTATAACAAGGCACAATGTACACTAATTTTGTTGGCAGACGACTCTCTGAAGTAGACAACTTAAAAAACAGTTTCCAAAGTGATGCAATTTTACTTGAAACATCTCATAAAGGACTAACAATGATAAGCAGTGGGGGACAGTGGTGCAGAGGTAGAGCGTTGACCTCTTATACCAAGGGTCTTGAGTTTGATTCCTGTTAGGCGCGGTAAAACTTGCCGGAACTAACCCACAAATCGGCGGGAGTACTGATTTAGTATCCAGGAAACAGTCATTAAGAGTGAGTTTTACTGGCTTTAAGCTTTCATTAGAATCACATAACAATCAATATATAAAACAATTAAGGTAAATAAAAAAATAAAAAAACATTGATAAATGGGCAAATTTTATTTTGATTGCAAGGTTTCTACAGTCAGACTTGTGTTAAGACGCCAGCCTATGGAACTTGCTGTTTAAGACAGATTGACTGCTAAACACAAATTGACAACATTTTGTAGTGGTTGTTAAAGGAAGGTTGGCTGCTAAAAAGGATGGTTGCTTAACACAATATAAACTATATTTCGTTTTGCATTGAGGTATAAAACAGTCACCCATAATAACCCAACATGAAGTAAAACGATAAAGAAAAGTGTTAATGAAACTCTCTGAGTATGGGTGTGTTTGATTAGGAACGACTCCCGTTTTTATGCATACCAATGAAGGGATTGAGCAGAAAAGGATAAAATAGGAAATGATCATCACAGTCTAGGAATCCTGTACCGTTAGTCTGGTATTACTTGGACACAATCTTCTGTGAAGCATTGTTCTGAGATCTTCTGCATATCAGCTATGCATACTTAAAGGCACACGAAAGGATAAGAGTACAAATAAATCACTGAAAAAATATAAGGAGTTCTTTTATTATGTTCCTTAAAGTCATAAACAATAATTTATGAAACCCGTGAGACCCTATTTAATGAACTCCTTTAATATTTTTTATTTTGTGCTTGAAATTTAGTTGTCTCCAATTCAACAATGTTTATCAACAATCAGTTTGTTTACATATTTTATATATATCCGGGCCCCAATTGTCCGGATGTCTCGCAATCAGAACGAAATTGTAAGGGTACGGAATTATTTGACCAGTTTGTTGCAGACAACTTTTGAAAGCATTGTGGGTAAAGGAGAAATTGCTTGTGACGAGCAATTTCTCCTTTTCCCACAGTGTTTTCTGCCACATCAGAAGGTTATTTTTTGAATTTCATCACGTTTTGAAAATAATGTCGTCTGCAAACTCTTTCACTTTGGGACGGTCAACAATTTGGCGTTTGCTTAAGGGTTATAAGTATACACGTGCATACAGATCGTTTATGTCTTGAAGAACAGGCTCTGCTTCATTAGTCTGGATGATTCGGTAATCCAGAAAATTTGTTGGGAACGGACGTGTTCAGATTAACGAGACATCACTGTATATTACATGACGAATTCAGAAGGGAAGAATCTGGGTCATTTCTTGTTGGCTTTCATATTAAGTTGTGCTGATGGGTTTTTTCGGTGATAATTATTTCAATCTGACCAAAAGTTTACCAAATAGTATAGTTTGATAAAGCATTAATCTCCTTTCATGTGCATTTAATAGATGTATTGACATCTTTCAAATTTATTTTGCTTTCAACAGCTGTCATGGAATGTATTTTATACAACAATACAAAAACTGTATCGTTTCAACAACATTTTATTTTGACTTTCAAATCTTCAAACATGTGAATGAATGAATGCATGAGTGATGCTTTAAGGAGCATCGACAGCTGTGGTCATTTAGCCCTTATAGAAAGTAGGCACATAACTAAAAGATCATGTAGGAGTGTCCTTGGGCAAGACACTGCAGAGCCCATATCTAAAATTGGTGTAACTGAAATAATGCTGACACTGCATTAAAACAAAACACTATCAAAAAGCAAATGTACTTCCTCAATTTATTTTTTTCACTGACACATCATTAAACCCATCACTAATAGATCAATATCAAAGTTCAAATGTAGTTCCTTCATGCTTTTTTGTCTATTGACATAGCATTTAACCCATTACAAACAAATCAATATCAAAAGGCAACATTTAATGTATTTTCTTCATGCTGACATAGAATTATACCCTTTGCCAAACAACAAATGTCAACTGTTCCAATTTGAAAGAATTTGCAGGCGACATTTCAACATGTGATGAAATTGAAAAGTAATCTTCTGAAAGGACAGAAAACATTTTGGAAAAAGGAGAAATTGCTTGTTTAGAGCAATTTTTCCTTTTCCCACAATTTTTTCCAGTCATCCCCAACAAATTGGTCAAATGTTGTTATTGTTTGGTAATGGGTTAAACCCATCTCAAACAGATCAATATCAAAAAGCAAATGTACTTCCTTTATGCTTTTTTTACTGACACAGGTTAAAACCCATTACAAACAAATCAATATAAAAAAGCAAATGTTTTTTCTTCATTTTATTTTTGCTGACATAGCATTAAACCCTGGTTACAAACAAATCAATATTAGATAGAAATATTATAATATCATATTTATCATATTTATATTTATCATATAATATTATAATTATATTTCTACTTTTTTTTACCATCTGCTGTGACTTTGAATTTTGACCAGCCACAGATTTCCAAAATGGCGGAACGGGTTAAGATCATGTGAAGATGTTTCTGTTGAATACCATCAGACCCAGCTGTTTAATTTCCTATGAGTGTTGATTGTCTCTAGTGTGTCTTTTCTGTTAATCTTCCAATCCATCCTCGTTTTAAGCACATTCCCTTATTTGGGAATGTTGTGGCAGGTCTAAATTAAAAGCAACAGCAGGCGTCAAACATAAAGGGCAAAAATTGAAATAAAATGAAAATGTTCTTTGTGAAAATTTGGTTGCAGTGATTGTCTGAAATATAACATTTCTTTCTTATCTTACAAGACATCTATGGCCAAATTGAAAGTAACAACAGGCATCACATCTGTAAAATTTTGTCACATTGATTGTAGGTTACATAACTCTTTTCTGTTAATCTTCCAATCTATCCTCTTTTTAAGCAAATGTTCTTATTTGAGAATGTTGCGGCAGGTCCAAATTGAAAGCAACAGCAGACGACAAACATAAGGGTTGTTAAAATCATTTTCTTTGTGAAATTTCATAACATTGATTGTAATAACTCTTTTCTGTTAGTCTTTCAAGCCATCCTCTGTTTGATTCTCTTCTTGCATATGAGACTTTGCTTATTATCCAAATTGAAAACAACAGCAGACGTCAAACATAAAGGCTGTTAAGTAACATCCACTTTTTGAGATTGTACAGAGTTGATTGGCTCTCGAATGTCTAGTCTGTAACCCTTCTTATCCATTTTGTAATTTTGTAACTGGTCTAAATTGCGAGCAACGGCAGATAATAATAGTAAATGATGTTCAGATATATTTACTTTGTGATATTGGATAGAAACTATTGTGACAAAAGGAGAAATTGCTCTGAAAAAAAGATTTAGACACTTTTGTTGAATACCAAATAATACTTACAGTTTAGCTGCATTCAACTTTTGAATCCCTACAGCTAAAAGACTTCAAGCTGTCGCCTACCTTTTCCTGAAAGCTGCTCTATGTTTATATGGATTCCTCAATATCTTACGCCAGTTTGTGATGACACCTGTAGGGGCAGGTAGAAGCTTTACACATGACGCGACTCATGGTGATAAATATAACTGCAGGAATTCATTTTCCGTGCCAGACGGGACTTTGTCTGCAACTGCAACTAGCGCGTGCTTTGGAGGAATCCGTGACAGAAAAAAGTTAGTTCTGGTTTGGTAGGAAATTATGTGATCGCTTTTATTGATATCACACGATGACTTAATTTGATTTCCATGTTTTTTATTATGGGGTTGTGATATATGCAGCCCTGTGGAGGTTATCATGCAATGGTTGTAGCAGACAGTATTGTATCGGAATGGATGTGTTATGCAGAAGTTTGCTGGGAATTAGAGATGCAGTGATGTAGGGGCTTCTGTGGCCCAGTGGTTAGAGTACAGAACTTGAAATCCCATGGCCCCTCGATCTTCGTGTTTGTTAAAATCCCAAAAGGATATTCATTTTCATGAGAGAAATAGTCTCTCGGCTGACTTACGGAATGGTGATGGTTCTACCCCTACTTGACCAGCCCTTATGGACGGAGTGAGTTGGGTATGGGGGTCTTCCTCCATCATTACGAGTTGAACATGTTTGACCATGGAACACGGATATACTTTCACAGGGGCTGAGTTGGGTATGGGGGTCTTCCTCCATCATTACGTGTTGTGTATTGCAACATTACTTGAATAAAGTTGATGTGATGTAAAACCCATATTTGAGGATGCAGTGATGTTACATACATATGCAAAATAAATGTATTTGAGGGTTCAGCACAAGATTCTAAAAAAATCTGTAGAAAGTCTTTTACAAATATGAATCATACTATAGTATTGCCCTGAACCCTCGAATTGTGGTTCTGTATAGGACTTTGAATTGGTTCTTTATATATAAGGAATATAACTTCATTACACCTCAAAATTGAAGCAATTTTGTTTTGGAAGATCCCCAGAAAATATTGTGACAAAAGGGCACAATAAAATTATTGTTCCCAGCAAATATCAAAATTCTTTTTTATGCGGTTTTGTCAAATGTTAGTGCATTTAATTTGGACCAGTTATGAGTTTGGAAAGGTGCACTGACTCTCACAATATAACTCAAACACTACTGAAAACAGTTTTAAACTCAAATCCAATAATGTTATTATTAGAAGGGTGAATGAGCTATGACAGTGCACACGCTTCATGCACTCGTTGATGGATTGTTTGTTAACAGTTGACAGTTATATCACCGATTATTAACCCTTTCCCAAACAATAACCACATTTGACGACTTTGTTGCAGACGATTTAAGAAAACATTGTGGGAAAAGGAAAAATTGCTCATAACGAGCAATTTGTCCTTTTCCCACAAGGTTTTCTGCTCTTTCTGAAGAAAATTGTTCAATTTCATCACATTTTGAAATGTCGTCTGCAAACTCTTTTAATTTTGGACAGTCGAAAATTTGTTGTTTAGGAAAGGGTTAAACCAGTATTGATCGAACCTTTACCAAATATTGGTGACAGTGATCACCTTTGTAACAACGGTTTGGGGTTTAGATTTTCATTATGGGGATACATTGATTTTTTTCTTTATATGTTCGGTACCGTAAAACAGACCCATTCCCAATCAAATTACCTAATAAATTTCCCCAAAAGCTTATGTTTGAATTTTGTTATTCCTGACAAATTCCCAATTTAAAAAGAAAAAACCATGATCTTTCCTATTTTGTCCAGCACCGGACCCTTTCCAAAAATTTAAGAAAGAATCACTTGGATAGCCTCCTAGCTAACTTTCGAAATATTGATGATTTTTCCTGGTTTGACCAGCCCTTTTAGGCAGTTAGGCTTCTGGGTTTGCTCAATCGATTTTGAGTTGAGCATCGCAAAAAAATGACACAATGTAACTTAAAGCTTATCAAACAAATAACCATCTTTCCAATCTCGGTTTTAGATTTAGATTTTTTGGAGACACATTGAAATCTCCTGGCTGATTTATGGAATGTTAATGGTTCTACCTGGCTTGATTAACCGTTATGTCTAGAAAGTTTTGAGTCGTCCCCATTGCAATACATCTGAAAAACTATTGACATGACATTAATTCTAACAAAAGAGTTATCATCTTTGCTCCTGATCATGTTAAGAAACATCGCGGCAGAAAGAGAATTCGCTCATTATGAGCAAACTCTCATTCTGTCACAATGTTTTGATGCTATTTCAATGACTTACAGAACCGTTTTAAGTTAAAGCCACTTGCTCCTTTTGCCAAGTTACTAAGATTTTTCTTTTTCTTGATGTAGACTTTTTCATATGGGGGAAAAGGGGGAGCAATTAGTCATTATCAACCATCAATAACATGTATATATAAGTAATTTATATAGATGTTTCACTAAGGGGGAGGGGCAGGTGAATTTTGCAAAATTGATGAACAAAAAGCAGCCTAAATACCTCTTAATTCCTTTCTTGAAAAGTCATCTTTCTAAATCCAATTGTTCTTCTATTTTCTAATTGGTAATGATACATTTTTCATAGATTTTGAATCCAATATAGGCTAATGACCTTACTAATAAATTGTCCAAAAGGATCTGTAATTAGCCCATACTAGTTTTGTTGGTTGTCAGTATAATTCATCCTTTCTTGATTAAGTAGTGAAAGTGAGATATCAACCATGTTAATATATTTCTTGTTCAGATATGAAGTGGTAAAAGTAATTTTCTGTTGAAGGAAGTTGTAATTGGTTGAACAAGGTTTCAATGCAAGACTTTTATTCTGTGATGGACATAATTTGATCTTATAATGAACCATCAAAGTATTATGTATCGATGCTTTATTTACAATGGAACTCTTGAAAACTGACTCAATAAGACAATTTCTATGACTACTCTTTAAATGAGTCAAATGCTTTTTGAGAAGAGCTTAAAAGAGGTTAGAGAGAAATATTCTATTCTATTTCTTGACATCTCTGATAAAAGAAATCCAAGAAGAACCATTCAATAGCAACAGTGGAATTGGGAAAAGATTAGATTTTGTTGGTTGAGAGTTAAAGAAGTGGAAAAAGAATTAATCAATGGATTCCTTGAATTAGAATGGATTACAATTAATGGCTTTTTAAAGTGTGTTTTGTGAAACAGAGGATTATACCTAAGGAAAATCTATTGCACTTGGATATGTGTTTGTAGTATTGGAACCAAGAATATGTGTCCCATGTAAGGATGCATGAATAAAAGAACTGTCTCAGAACTCTTTGGCTAGGGGCTAACTGGTAGTGAGTCTAACTTGGAAGGCAAGGTGTCCTGAGTTTGAGCCCTGGTTGGCGTAATATTGATCCAGGTTTATGGACCTGCTTTCATCATTATCATCATAATAATCATCAACGCTTTCATCAGCATTAGCATAATCATCATCATCAACTCTTACACCACCATCATGGTAATGTTGGAATCTATATGTAACATCATCATCAACTGTACCACCTCCATCATCATCATCATCAACACCACAACCATCATCATGGTGATGTTTGAATCTATATGTAACATCATCATCATTATTATCATCATGATCATCATCAACTGTACCACCTCCATCATCATCATCATCAACACCACAATCATCATGGTGATGTTTGAATCTATATGTAACATCATCATCATGATCATCATCAACTGTACCACCTCCATCATCATCATCAACACCACAATCATCATAGTGATGTTTGAATCTATATGTAACATCATCATCATGATCATCATCAACTGTACCACCTCCATCATCATCATCATCAACACCACAATCATCATGGTGATGTTTGAATCTATATGTAACATCATCATCATGATCATCATCAACTGTACCACCTCCATCATCATCATCATCAACACCACAACCATCATAGTGATGTTTGAATCTATATGTAACATCATCATCATGATCATCATCAACTGTACCACCTTCATCATCATCATCATCAACACCACAATCATCATAGTGATGTTTGAATCTATATGTAACATCATCATCATGATCATCATCAACTGTACCACCTCCATCATCATCATCATCAACACCACAACCATCATGGTGATGTTTGAATCTATATGTAACATCATCATCATGATCATCATCAACTGTACCACCTCCATCATCATCATCAACAACACCACAACCAGCATGGTGATGTTTGAATCTAAATGTAACATCATCATCATTATTATCAACATGATCGTCATCAACTGTACCACCTCCATCATCATCATCAACAACACCACAACCAGCATGGTGATGTTTGAATCTAAATGTAACAGTATTCAAAAACATACTTTGATAAAAGAATGATGATTATGTTCATTACAAAAAATAACCCCAATAAACCCCACTTTCTTACAATGTTTCAGAATACTTTTTAAGCTACAATTGTTGTTTGTAAAACAAAACGTTCATTATTAACAAACAATAAACCCCACTTTCTTACAATGTTTCAGGTTACTTTTTAAGCATCAATTGCTGTTTGTAATAACAAAAGGTTCATCATTGTTATCCTTGTTTGTGTCCCATAAAAGCCTCAAACCCATGTGTTGTATAGATTATATGTATATTATGACTTTAGATATTGGGTACTTGCGGGTACTATCGACATCAAGTTTGTCGTTAACAAGATTTATTGGGGGGGCCCTAAACTAGTCTATAAAGTCTGTTATTTTGGTTAGAAAAAGTGAAACAGGTTAAACATTGTTTCCCTCATTTTAAATGCTCAAAGCAAAACTATAGTAAGTACTTCACAAATGTGAGGCACTTACTACACTCTTACACTGAACCCTCAATGTGTGTTGATGTCAAAACCTGCACCCTTTTTTTTCGAAGCTGCTTTCTCAAATCTCTGTCTCCATAAACCAAACTCTGGTTTTGTTGAAAGACCGTCATATTGAAAATGTGAAAAAAATAACTTTAAACGAGGGAATCCCAGTTTCAAATAGCTGTCTGTTTTAGCCACATGACTGTATTCTCAAATGACGCCACATGACTGTATTCTCAAATGACGCTTAACATTGCAACAAAGTTGGTCTCTTGGACTCAAATTTTAGGGTTCAATCCAAGACTATAGTTAGTGCTTCATAAACATTGAGAGTTCAATGCAAGACTACAGTAAGTGCTTCATAAACATTGAGAGTTCAATGCAAGACTACGGTAAGTGCTTCATAAACATTGAGAGTTCAATGCAAGACTATAGTAAGTGCTTCATAGACATTGAGAGTTCAATGCAAGACTTTAGTAAGTTCTTCATAAACATTGAGAGTTCAATGCAAGACTATAGTAAGTTCTTCATAAACATTGAGAGTTCAATGCAAGACTTTAGTAAGTTCTTCATAAACATTGAGAGTTCAATGCAAGACTATAGTAAGTTCTTCATAATCATTGAGAGTTCAATGCAAGACTTTAGTAAGTGCTTCATAAACATGAAGCATTTACTATAGTAATGCACTGAACCCTCGAATCTGTCCCTTTAGTTATTACACCCTTGTAAACCAATAAGGCAATAAAAAAAGTGAACAGGTGTGTGGGCAGGGAATCAAACCTGGTACTCCTTGTTTCAAATCACTTTAAACCACACCGTTGTACACCCACCTATCATAAATGTGTTTTGTCAATACGATGTTTTCATTTTATTGGTATTTCATAGGCCGCATGTTTGAAGAAGGAAGACGTTTTCATTTTATTGATACAAATGTAACGTAGACCGTATTGTGATGGAGATATTGCGTGGCTCAACATCTGTGGTATTGTTTCAGTGAAAAATGGATATAAATGTGTGTCGTTGTTGAGTCAGTGTTGGACTATTGTTTTAACCCATTACCGAACAATAATGACATTTGGCCGGTTTGTTGTTAAAGACTCTGGAAAACATTGTGGGAAAAGGAGAAATTGCTCTTAACGAGCAATTTCTCCTTTTCCCACAATGTTTTCTGCCCTATTGGAAGATTTTTTTAATTTCATTACATTTTGAGATGTCGTCTGCAAACTCTTTCAATTTTGGACAGCTGAAATTTTGGCGTTTTTTGAAATTTGAAAGCAACATTAGACGACAAAAATTAACACAAGTGAAAAATAAAAATGCAATATTCTATGTGTAATTCATCTTGTAGAAACCATTTTAACAAAGGGACATTTTTTTCATTATGAGACAGCTATCGTTTTCTTCACAGTGGTTTATAAAGTTGTCTACAGCAGATGCTTGAAAGTGATGTATCATAGACTAAAGGGGTTTGTAATGGGTAATGGGTTTAATTAAAGCAACATAGCAACAACAAACTAATAGAGATTCCGTGTTTTGTTTCGCAGCGGTATAACTTCATGTTTATTTACTTTGTTATTTAAACAGTTATTGGAATCCTACCTAACAGTGCATCATTGATATCATGCTGATTGAAAAATGGATATTCAATTTACAAATTATCCTAGCTAAGTGATTTGTAATGACAAGGAAAACAAGGGTTGTTATATAAATTAACAGAATTTCAAAGAGTTAGCTTCATAAATTTCTCTTGAACATGAAGAACAGATTGTTGAGACCTGTTCAAAATTGGAATATGTATAATGAAAGATGCATCTAAGAATCTTGTGAATACTGTGACTAGTCAATTTTTTTTTTTGAAAGAACTCCTACAGAGGTTTCAAGAATTGTGTTCATGGACTTCAAGCACAGTTATTGCAGAAAAATGTATGTTCATGAACAAAAATTTGTTTAAAACATGTTCATGAACATCAAGAACATGTTCATGAACACATTCACGAACATTTAGAGAATGTTAATGAACATCTAGAACATGTTCATGAACATTTTCATAGACATGTTTATGTCAATAAGTATGTTCATGAACATGTTATTGAAATTCATGAATAGAGTCATGAACAACTTTGTGTAAATTAACTGCCATTTTTCATTCATGTCTGTTAATGTATTTCATGAACACAGCTCTTGCATCTATCACAGGGGATGGGTATGGAAAGATAATGTGGAAAAAATAGTCTAGGGGTGAAAACACTTAAGTATTCATGAAAGGATAAAGGTTTTGTGGCAGATAACATTGAAATAAATTGTTTTAGGAACATCCACACCAGACAATTATTGTGGCAGGATTATCCAAGAAGAATTTAACATTTATGAATTATGAGTTTGTTGGTGAACTTAATAAAGCCGTGTTGACTGACTGACTAATAATCGTATGTGAAATACAAGTACTGCAATTTCGTGTGACAAAATTTGTCTATATGTATTAAAATGTATAATATTATAGACATAAAGTGGTTTAGTTTGAAAAGACAATGTGCGGAATAACCCAAGTGAAAACAGTTGGATTATATGGAATGTTTGAAATATTCATATTCGATTCATGTTGAGAGGCCTTGGAAGGAATGGTAACTCTTGTTTACAAAACACAGTGGGTATGTTGGAGTTAACTCCCCTGAACATTAAACTGTTCACATACGAGACCCGTAGTTAGCTCCCTTGCATAAAGCCAATTGATACTGTGAACTATGGGTACCAAGTACAATGTCTCAGGCTCCAAAAAGTCCTGGCACTGTTTCTGCTGTTGGTGTGTGGAGGAGGAGATGAAGGAACCAGAGGAAAGGTAAGCAACTCTTGTATTCTACAAACCATGTGGGAATGTTGGAGTTATCTCTCTTTGTTCTCCTTAAAAAATTATCTGCGAAATCTGCAGCAAACAACAAGGGTATCATTGATATCACATAGAATTACCTCCCTTGTTATTCAAAATAAGGTCTCTGAGAAATCCGCAGCAGACGATCAGGTTATCAATGATTTCTTATGGACAAAAGAAATGGAATATTTGATATGAATATTGACATCAAGGAAAGTTGTATGGTTCTTGTATATAGATTGGAGGACATGGGGAGTTGCACTGGCTACTGACAAATTACTCTATTCTGTGACTGTTTAATTTGCTTTTGCGATGCATTAACCCTTTTGGCCCCATTGGTGTTATTTCTTGACACTCGAAGGTCAGCACCACATGCAAGCTTTCTCAACATTTCAGTAAAAAGAAATATAATGAATGGCATTCTTTCTATATGCGTAATGAAAATAGTGTAAATTAAACATGCTATCTTATATTGAACGTAAATTTATTATGATTATATCTTACCTGTTATTTCTAAAGAATTGAAAGAATTATATAATGTAGATCAAGTGTTATGAATTATTCAATTTGCCTTGTGCTATTTCTAGAAAAGTTCCTTCAAGTTTATTTGAAGCTGAGAGTTGTATGTACCTAGAAATTTAGCGCTTAAGGGTTTAGCAAAAAATGTTGCTGTTTGGGTTTTCAAGATCCCAATTGAAGAAGGAAGGAGGCAACTCTCACTTTCTTAAATTTCTGATAAATCTAAGTTATCTTCCTTTATTTTTTATACTGCTTCAGATTTGAAATATTTCCTTGCACCTGGTTTTCCCTTCACTCCATGGGTTTGAGTAAGCATCAGAAGATATGGAAAGGTTAAATGTGATGTGGAAAACATTGTCACAAAATGAGAATTTGGTTCATTTTTCTGCTGATTATCATTAAATGATGTTGCCTTTTTTCAGACGACTTGATTTCTTTATTCCACAAAAAGCTTTTTTTTTTCATCACTTAAAACTTTTCCTTAATTATCAATTTTTAAAATGCTTCCGAATTTCCATTCTCTGTTTGCCAGGGCAAGAATAGTAAGCATTAAAATCAGATATTACGGACATCACAAGGATATGCTTGAACACAGTATCAGATGTCATTATTAGACAATTATGTTATTTGATGTATGGCGAATGTTAGTGATAGCTCACTCTAAAGGGCAACTCTATGTTGATAAAGCTATGTACTAGAAGAAATACGGAATGAAGTGCATCTTTATGATTTTGCATTGACATTTTGGGCATCTTAAAGACTGTACCAAAGGTTCAATGGAGGACATATGTGAATCACTTACTATAGTATTGCACTGAATTCTTATTATTTGTCCAATATACGGAACATGATCTTGAAATTCATGAACAAGTTCTAGAATGACTTTATGTTCATGAACTGCAATAATTTGTCTTTCATGAATCTTCATGAACACAGTTCTTGAATCCTTCACAAGGGTTACCAGCACATGGTAGGGAAATAAGACCAAAGGGCACTCCACAGTGAATCAATAGGCCACCATCAGGAATGAAACAAATGACATTCTGGTCTCAAATTCTGGACACCGTTTTACTAAACAGTTTACGCTTAAGATTTGCATAAGTCTAAAACAGCATTTCCTCTTATTTCATTATTGGGCGAAGCAATATTGCAAAGTGACACATCATTGGAATCGTCTCTCCGAGACGTTTCCAATGACGTGTCACATTGCAATATTGTACTTTCATTGAAGAGACTATCTATGTTTATCAATTATGACTTACGCAAATATTTTCCGTAAGTTGTTTAGTAAAACAGGCCCCTGGACACTTACTACTCTAGTCATCAAGCTTAACATAGCTTTCTCCTCATGAGTGAAATGTTAGCAATATTGACATCCAATGAGTAGGTCAAACTTAATTGTGTTAGGTCGCTTGTGTTGGTATTTATGAATTATGATAAAAATTTAAGTAGATCATCGAGAAAACACTTTCCCCTCAACAGATCTTTCCGCCCATTTATGATCCTTGACATAACCCCATACCAAATGCCAAATTTTCGACTGTCCCAAATTGAAAGAGTTTGCAGACGACATTTCAAAATGTAATGGAATTGAAATATAATCTTCTGATAGGGGAGAAAACATTGTGGGAAAAGAAGAATTGCTCGGTAAGAGCAATTTCTCCTTTCCCTACAATGTTTTTTCAGAGTCGTCTGCAAAAAACCCATCAAATATCGTTATTGTTTGTTAATGGGTTAATCCTTTTCAATACTTTGATCCATGTCAACGAAAGGCTTTAGATGATATAAAAGAGGAAACTGGTGAATTTTGAGCGAAGGCTAAAACAACTGGTACTGAACATTTAGAATATAAGTTAAGCTTTTTGTATAAAACTTTGAAACATCTGAAAATAATTTTGTTTGTGTTGTCTGCTGTTTTCTGTACGAATCCATTACTGTGGTTTGCTTAATATACCATTTAGCTATATTAACCATAGAGTATCCAGGGACACATAAATCCGGGTTTTTTGCCCCTGGATAATGATTTTTGTAAATGGATTGCATTGCACAAAGGTTTATTGTGTGCCAGATGACCATGCAGTGGCCAAAACGCCTCGAAATGAATATTCATAAAAATTTAGCAAATCAAAGGTTATGCAAACCTCTAACAAACAAACACACATGGGCATTGCTTTTATTAACAAATTAAAAAAAAAGCTTATGAAAAACCGGTTCCATGATATACTGTTGAATCCTTGAAATGGGCTGAAACCCCATACAAACAAAGAATCAAGATTCATAAAGGCAACTTGTTTGAGAAACTGCCTCAGAGCATTTCTTGAGCGACAGGAGATAAAATGATACATCCAACCAATCATTGTCAGACATTTCAAAGCTGACATCTATTTCTTTTATTTTGACTGGTCTCCCTTTTATAGAAATTTTGGTATACACCAAACTTGAAGGCACCATCAAAAAGACATTGTTGAAACTATTAGAAATAACATTTTGGCTGTGATATATAGTTAAGTAGAAACCATTGTGAGAAAAAGAGAAATTGATTGTTACAAGCAATTTCTCCTTTTGTCACAGTGGTTTCTTTTAAAAGTCTTGCAGTGCGGGTATGTTTATATGAGCACATATAAAGCTCTACAATTATTTAATAAAACTTAAGTTATGTAACACGAAAACATCAATTGAGCATCAGTAATAACATTTTTTTGCTATAATATTAGGTATGAAACATTTTGACAAAAGAAGAAACTACTTGTTACTAGTTTTTGAAAGTGACCCACTGTGGGTATGTTTAAAGGCACATAAAAGGAGATTAATGCTATTTAAATTTATATTAATTTGTAAAGTTTTGGTCAGATTCAAATAGTTATCACCAAAAAAAACCATTAGCTCAACTTAAACGTGAAAGCCAACAAGAATCAACCCAGATTAACCTGTTTAATTGTCTGATTTTTCACCCCTGACTTTGACAGTTGATACACAAATGTTTGAACCAACCAATCAGAATTCGCTGTTTTTGAATATGTAAACAAACAGGTTGTTGATAAACATGATTGAATTGGAGACAACTATTTTCAAGCACAAAATAACTTATGTTAAAGTAGTGTATTTAATAGGGTCCCAATGCATTCGTAAATTAACTGTCATGACTTTTATGAAAATAATAAAATAACTCCATATATTTTTTTAGTTATTTATTTCTACTTATCTCCTTTTATGTGCCTTTAAGTGAGCCATCATGAAGTAAATAGATAGGGTTAATGTAAGTTCATTTCCGTGAAATAGACATTTTTTTGGGAGGGGAAGAGAAGTTAGAATCGCTTGGAGAAGATTACATTTCATTGATTATTTTCTCGGAATCATTCGTTATCTTGAAAGAGTTTTGAAGGTTTTGCTGGCATTTTTGGGCTTTTTGATTCGTAGATGTCTTTGTATGGTGAAATTGCCTTTCCCTGAATGGACTTTTAGACTTTATATTTGGAGGAATTTAGTTGTCTCTTTGTATGGATTGTTTTGTAAGATAAGTCCTGAAAATGTGATCTTCTCTGGCTCAGTTTAATTATTTCTGTTTCAATTCACTTGTTCACTTAATAAGTTGATTTTTGAAAGATTTGTGACAAGAAAGCAAACTTTGTGCTTTGTAACTTATGAAAATACCCTGGTACTGACTTTTGTTTAAACAAGTTTCTGTCAAAGTTTCAAAAATTATTTAGATAAATAAAGATATTATATATGATAAATAATCTTTGTACTGTTACAAAAAGAAAGGAAAAGTAGACTTTCAACAATAATAAAATATTTAAATTTAATATTTCTTATTTGCAGTAATGAATAAAATATAATGCAATTAGGAAGAGCAATAACTTCTCAATTTCTCTTTAATGACAGTGATTCAGGTGCATGAAAGAATCATTATACAGTGGTTAATGAAATAATTAACAACTAATTCATTTAATCCTTTCCCAAACAACAAACTTTCGACTGTCCCAAATTTAAAGAGTTTGCAGACGACATTTCAAAATGTAATGGAATTGAACAATATACTTCAGAAAGAGCAAAAAACCTTGTGGGTAAAGGAAAAATTGCTCGTTACGAGCAATTTCTCCTTTTCCCACAATGTTTTTTAAAGTCGTCTGCAACAAAGTGGTCAAATGTTGTTATTGTTTTGGAAAGGGTTAAATGTCTCTCTATTGTATACCCCTCTCATTGTTGACTGCTAGAGCATTCTTGAGAATGAAATCTGACTCAACGAAATAAATAAGACTTGCCTCTTACAAAATTAGAACCCGCTAATTGCTTTGGGAGAGTTTAATACCAGTACTGTTATAAACAAGAGATCTGTCTTCCTAGAGGAACAATGCCCTTTTCAGTGAGTTTGTTATGGTAAAAATTCTGAAGAAGATGAGTTTTAAAGCTGCTTGTTAACAAATGTGAGGAAATTTTGTAGTTAGAACTTAATTTCTATAAAACTGCACAATATCTGTATTGTTGTTTGAATTGCTCAGAAGAAAAGTCGTTGGAGCCAGAATTAGTTTTTTTTTAAGTTTAAAACCTATATACTGTGTATTGATGTTTTCAAATCCAAAAGCGTTGCAACAACTTTAAGATTGAATGTGTGTAGAATGTATACATTTAGATATATCACGCCTCCTGAATAAATCGTGCTTTCAATATTTACTTTTAATTGTATTTCATATAACAATACAAAAACTGAATTGTTTCAAGTTAAGTATTTTTCTTTCAAATATTCTTGTATGTAGACATTAGCAACTTAAATGAAATAATAAAAAAATATTTTGTTTAAATGTCTCACTTATATATTGTATCCTCTCATTGTTGACAGCTAAAGAGTTCTTGAGAATGAAATCTGACTCAACGAATAAATAAGACTTGCCTCTTACAAAATTAGAACCCGCTAATTGCTAGTTTAATAGCAGTACTGTTATTTACACGAGATCTGTCTTCCTAGGGGAAGTATGCACTTTTCAGTAAGTTTGTTATGGTAAAAGAATCTCTGAAGCAAATTTACCGACTGTCCCGAATTGAAAGAGTTTGCCGACGTCATTTCAAAATGTGATGAAAATGAAAAATAATCTTTTGATGGCTCAGAAATCATTGTGGGAAAGGGAGAAATTGCTCATTAAGAGCAATTTCTCCTATTCCCTCAATGTTTCTGAGAGTTGTCTGAAACAAAGTGGTCAAATGTTATAATTGTTTGGGAATGGATCAACTATAAAAATGGTTGGATGTATGGACTAAAGCCCGCACCTCCATATTCTACTGTTTTTTAATGATTTCAGTTGCAAGCAAAAATAGAAGACAAAAGCTATCAAGTATTCAAAAATTACTTTTCCTCAAGAAATTGGGTTAAAAAGCAACAAAAAACATCCTGATGAAAGGAAATAGTTGCTGTCATTAAAGGGAAATACTGGTTTTTGTTCAAGGGAATGCCACAATTAAACTGAAAACTTGTTGAAACTGGCTTTAAGTAATGAAATAGGCTAACACAATGCTCACACTTATCAGATCTGGAACAGAGTTAAAGGGCGGTGTGTGACTCAAGAATTTAAATTCCAGAAACTGTTTATATGCTACGTACGTCTGTAGACAGAACAAAAAAAGAATTTAAATTACCTTCAATCCAATTTAAAAGGCAGACTGCTTGTGATTGACTCGATCCCTCATGTGAAAGTAAATGCCAACCATTAACCCATTTCCAAACAATAACGACATTTGACCAGTTTGTTGCAAGGGACTCTGGAAAGCAATTGTGGGAAAAGTAGAAATAGCTCTTAATGAGCTACTTCTTCTTTTCCGACAATGTTTTCGGTCCTATCAGAAGCTTGATTTCCAATTTCCCCACATTTTGAAATGTCGTCTGCAAACTCTTTCAATTTGGTACAGATGAAAGTAACACATTAGCTAAACAGTTGGAATGAAATGAACATACCTGACCCCTGTAAAGGGTTCAAGAACTGTTCATGAACAGAATATAATCATTCATGAACACAAATCTGTTCTTGAATGTGTTCGTTCACAAATGCCAAAAAAAAGTTCAAAAATGTCAAAAGAATGTTCACGAAAATCATGAACATTTTCATGAACATATTCATGGACATGTTCATGTAGATGAATACATTCATGAACATAATTTTGATGTTTGTGAAAATGCTCTCGATGTTCATGAACATATTTATAAACAACCTTTTCTTCATGAACAGCCATTTTTTCCAGACCATGTCTGTTCATGTAGTTCATGAACACAGTTCTTAAACCCTTTTCAGGGCCAATACACTGGGTCAGATGTAGATTGTCTGCCTTGTTTATATGCCAAAGTTTGTGCGTTTAATACCCGGCAAGGTCATACCAAAGACAAAAACAAAAAACACGCCATGCAAGCACTGCCTTTCTTAAATACATCGAAGTCTGTGTAAAGGTGGAATCATTAAGCCAAATTATGCAAGCATTGGCTTTCTTACATTGGTGTCTATATAATGGCTTTATCATTGTGCAAGTTCGATGGCAGACTAAGGTGTTTTTTTTCTCGTTTTTTTGTTTTTGATTGATTTGTTTTACGCTGATTGTGAAGGAAGCTTTGTTAAGCCTATCGAGTCGCTCTCAATGACTACTTCCTGGATGAAACATAAAGTACACATGCTCATTTGTGGGTTTATCCCGGCAATTTTCACCTTGCCTAACTGGGATTTGAACACAGGACCCTCAGTACAAGAGGACAACCCTCTACACTATACCACTGTCGCCCACATAGTGATGGTTTGAATCCAGAGAAAATGTGATATAACTGGAAAAGCGTTGAAATGGCTGTAAACACTAATTTAGAAAAAACAACACAAAACCATAAAAACAACAAAGAATATGATGAAGTAGTCAAGGAGGGCAGAAGGGGTACAAAAACAACAGAAATGAATCTGAAGGTCTGCTTAGCACAAAACTGTTTATCTGATGTGTAAAATTGTTCGGAGGATAAGCTGGGCTATTATCATGCAAAAAAATTTCAAAGCAGTTTCTGGTGGATATTATGTGTTGTTTATGTGTGATTTGGAATATGGGAATCTTTTTTTTTGTTATATATAAAAGAACAGTTGCAAGATATATCATTTTCTGTGAATATTTTGGACATATAGTCGAATATATATTTCTACATGTTGTGAACATTTTCTAGTTGCTTTTGGACTATAATATGAGAATTCTTACAATTGTAATGCAATAAAAAGTATTTTCAGGTGTATTTTGTTTAAAGGATCGGGACTTTACGAAACTTTCTCCACTTGTTTTTTTATGTTCCTTACTGTAATGAAACATACTTGATGTGAGCGATGTTTGTTGAGGAAGATGTGTAATACTTCTCTAGTTACTGTCTTTATGCCATTCTTTCATTAAACAACCTAATCTTAATTTTCAAAAGCTTTTAAAGTGTTGGATGAATAAACTGTTTCTTTGGGGAAAAAAATGATCATTTTCAGCAAAATTCTGTTTTTTTAACAGTTTTGAAGCGAAAAAAACAAAACTTCCATAGTTTTTTTTCATATATGCTTTATCATCACCTTGAAAAGAAAGTCAGCTTTCAAGTTATTAATATCAAACAATTCCTCCTTTTGGTACAGTGGTTTATTGAAGTCTTCTGCTGCATGTTTATCAAAGGGAGACAACATGTAGTTATGTAATATGACTTTTAAGACATGTTTAATTTGGAGGAAAAGTAAGTAGGTATTTTGTGCTTTTAAGATAGATCTAAACCTGTCCTTAATATTTGAAAACCTCAACCTTTGATACTATGAAATACATTGCATTTTGGAAATTGCTGACATAGCATGAATTCATAATGACAAATCAGCTGAATAAACAAACAATTTGTTGGCCTTATTAGTGCAAAAGTTATGTGCATACAACATGCACATATAAATTTGTTTATAAAATGAGAAGGATGTATTGGCTAAGGCCTGTGTAAATTAAACATTGTAACAGATAAGAGATAGAAATACAAATAAATATAAAAAAAGTATCTCAAAGATTGTAAAGCGGTTATTAATTAACAAAATGTTGATATTTTATTTACAACAATATCTAAGTTATATAACTTATATGATATTATGAATAATGATAAAAGCTTCAATATTAATTGTTCCATTGCATAATGTTAATATCAAACATTTCATGAATGCATATAATCATGTTTATCAATTTCTGTCAGTTAGCCATGCATGGCACAATCCAGAGGAAAATACATATCATATGAAAAAGAATGTATCTTGAAAAATAGGGTGAATTTTAGGTAGGATAATTTGAAAAAAAAAAAAAAAATGTTCTGGAAATGAGTTGATTAGTAATGGGGCTGCCTTGCAAATATTCGTTATGCATAATCTGACTTTGAAGTTTTTTTCTTAAAGCCATTGTTTCTTGTATAATTTTGGGAAAAAGAGAAAAGAAAATTTCTCCTTTTGTCTAAATGATTGCCATTTCTATTGAGCAGATATTCATTGACAATTTGTTTTATTTATTATCATCCCATCACAGAAACAGACCCCACCTTTGCTATACTCATTTTGATGCAAACTAAGCAGAAGGATGGAAAGTCTACTGTGAAAAAAGGAGAAATTGCTCATAATGAGCAATTTCTCCATTTGTCAAAGTGGTAAGAGATATACTCCAAGCCACCAAATCAGTGATATCCACCTGCCAACGATACAAGTACTTATTCATGAACTTCAAAAACGTTCATGAACATTAAATGGCCCTTCATGAACACATACTTTTTTTAAAATAAAATCATAGAATAAGTTCATGAACATTGAGTACATGTTCATGAATACATTATTAACCTTTTCTTGATATTCTTTAACAGGTTCTTGATATCTATGAACAAATTAGAACATCTTTGTGCTCATAAATGCCCATATACATTCATGAACCTGTTTCTGATGTTCATGAACATGTTCTTGTTGTTCATGGACATGTTATTGAAATTCATTAACAAATTAAGAACATCTTTGTGCTCATAAATGGCCATATACATTCATGAACCTGTTTCTGATGTTCATGAACATGTTCTTGTTGTTCATGGACATGTCATTGAAATTCATTAACAAATTAAGAACATCTTTGTGCTCATAAATGGCCATATACATTCATGAACCTGTTTCTGATGTTCATGAACATGTTCTTGTTGTTCATGGACATGTTATTGAAATCCATTAACAAATTAAGAACAGCTCTGTGCTCATTAATGGCCATATACATTCATGAACCTGTTTCTGATGTTCATGAACATGTTCTTGTTGTTCATGGACATGTTCTTGAAATTCATTAAGAAATTAAGAACATCTTTGTGCTCATAAATGGCCATATACATTCATGAACCTGTTTCTAATGTTCATGAACATGTTCTTGTTGTTCATGGACATGTTCTTGAAATTCATTAACAAATTAAGAACATCTTTGTGCTCATAAATGGCCATATACATTCATGAACCTGTTTCTGATGTTCATGAACATGTTCTTGTTGTTCATGGACATGTTATTGAAATTCATTAAGAAATTAAGGACAGCTCTGTGCTCATAAATGGCCATATACATTCATGAACCTGTTTCTGATGTTCATGAACGTGTTCTTGTTGTTCATGGACATGTTCTTGAAATTCATTAACAAATTAAGAACAGCTTTGTGCTCATGAATGGCCATTTAACATCCATGAATGTTCATGAATGTTTATGAATCAGTTCTTGAATCTTTCACAGGACATCTTTAATTCTTCATAACTGTCGTTGCTGTTTCTTCCAATTTCGACCAGCCATATAATCTTATAAGCGGGAATTGGTTTGACAGACAAACAGCCTGTTATATTGAATGCTCATACAGTAAAGCAGACATAGGAATGTATTCACAGAGAGAGAAAAAAAAGTCAGCTATTTCCTGGGATACATGAAATAACTAATAATATCATCATCAATTTGGCTAGGGGTGCATATCGATATGATAGCTGCCTAGGACGGATTTAGCGGAGCTTTTTATTTTTACCCACAATAAACAGGAAGTTAAACAGGAACTGTTGATTAATGAGCGGAATAAATTTATAACATTTTTGCTTTCATGAAGTTTTAAAAGGAAATTAATGGGGAATGAAAGGAGAACAATCCTGTTTGAATTAGGATTTCAAGTGATTGTGTGTATTTTTTGGGGAATAACCAAATAGTCTGTGAACACAAATTCATGAGGAAATATTTTCAAGTCATTTATCCATTGGACACATTTTAAAACATCTGAATTGGCATTATCAAGAAATTGTTATAATGCAAAAAGATTCATTCATGATGAGCCATTTCTCATTTTGTCAATAATATTATCAAATCAATGTTTAATATAATGCCTAATTAGTAAATCTATTTAATTGACATCTTATGATGACATCTGTAGACGATAATGCTAACATATGAAAAATGATTTTTTTCATGATGAATTGCAAAGAAATGATCATGAACAAAGGAGAAATGGCTTATGAAGAGCAATGACTCATTTAACCACAGTTGTTTATAATGTCTTCTGTAGCAGGTGCTTTAAATAATTAGGCAATATGAAGTATGAGGTAATGGAAAATACACATGCATCATTGAAAATACACATCCATCATCGGAAATACACATGCATCATTGGAAATACACATGCATCATTAGAAATACACATGCTTCATTGGAAATACACATGCATCATTGGAAATACACATGCATCATTGGAAATACGCATGCATCATTGGAAATACACATGCATCATTGGAAATACACATGCATCATTGGTAATACACATGCATCATTGGAAGTACACATGCATCATTGGAAAATGTGATAATATAATAGTGATAATGTAATAGTGAAAGTACAATAGTGATAATACAAAAGTGATAATACAAAAGTGATATAATTCTGTAGTGATAATTTCTTTCCAGTTCTGTTGCTGGAACTTTTTATCACTTTGAGCCAACCTTTGGTGTCTTAACCCTTTACTCCATAATGCCTTAATTTGCATTAGCTAATGACTTTAGAAAACCACTGTGACAAAAAGATTAATTGCTCACAATAACTGCTCCTTACTTAATATCTCATTTAAACTGCAGCTGCTCATAAAGACTTTAAAAACCACTGTGACAAAAGGATTAATTGCTCAAAAGGCGAATCAATTTTACCACAACAGTTTCTAGCTTACTCACGGATACATTGATGGGAAAATGTTGATTGATTTTTGTGCTGTACAAACTGGATAGCTACAGGATGGACATTATGAAGGACGTGATTATTATAATGATATAAGGAAACTATATTCAATTGAATGTCATCTTACATCTGAAAAATACATTGAAGTGAATACTGGCTTATATGGAAATAACTTAAACTGAATATGATGTTATATATGAATACAAGTTTAAGTGAATGCTGGCTTTTATAATATTATGAAGATACATTAAAGTGAATACTGACATTTATATCAAGATACATTTTAGTAAAAACTGACTTTCAAATAAGGATATCTTTAAGTGAATTCAAACATGTGTTATGATATCAGAAAATACTATTCATGATAATGGCATGAAAGGACTAGAGAGAAAGCAATTTATTGAGAGAAAAGAATCAGTGCCTCTTGTCATGTCATTCTAACAAGCCATTTTTAGAATGATTCCTTTGAAAACAATCTAGTATTAAGGCAACAGACATTGCAAAATATACCTTGGTTATTTCATATTAAGATACATTTAAGTGGAAACTGTTCAGTGTACTTTTACGAAAGTTGAGAGAATATGATTATGTCAAAGTCAAAGTCCATCACCCTAGGTGATACAGCGTCAATGGAGCTACAGCATGAAAGGTGAGTTGTCCTGTTTAACCCAATACCATACAATAACAATGTTTGACCAGTCTGTTGCAGAGGAATCTTGAAAATATTGTGGGAAAAGGAGAAATTGCTCTTAACAAGCAATTTCTCCTTTTCCCACAAGGTTTTTTGCTCTATCTGAAAAATATTTTTCAATTTCATCACATTTTGAAATGTCATCTGCAAACTCTTTCAATTTGGGACAGCGAAAACTATATATATAAACTTATCTTTTTTACATTGATTGTGACAGAAGCCTCACTAGTAGGAGCTTATTTAATTCAATCTCATTTTCTGCTTCCTGGATACATAACCAGACCGGCGTTGATAAATGGGTTTAAGTCCCAGCATTTTGGCCTAGCCGCAAGTTGAACCCAGGACCCTCGATACCAGAGGCTTACGCTCTACCACTGCAAGACTTAACAGCAATGCCTTCAGAATTGCAAAATGAATTTGGCTTTCACAGTGGATTGAACTTGGCTTTGAGAAAATCATATTTATCTAAAAAAAAAACAGAATGAAAACGCAGAAAAATCCGCTTTGAAAACATAAACAAATTATAGTAATTTTGCACTGAACCAATTAAGCCTCAATTTCAGATTACTACCATGATGTTTCATGAGTTCATGAAATAGATAAGTTAAATTTTGATGTGATTTGATAACTCATTCCTCAATGACGCCACACTCTAATGAAATAAATTCAAGATATGTTGATTCTTCCAGGTGGTTTACCCAATCCCTGTTATGAGACTTTGTGGCTTGCTCACATTGAGAGCAACACCAGATGACAATTAACAAATAAGGAAAATAAGGCTATCTATGGAACATTGATTAAAGGAGATACTACTCAACTCTATTTCTTCTTTATTCACAAAGCTTTCTTTGACCTTTTTGCTGCTGGTGCACCCTATTGTGCATGTCTTAACCCTTTCCCAAACAATAAAGACATTTGACAACTTTGTTGCAGACGACTTTAGGAAACATTGTGGGAAAAGGAGAAATTGCTAGTACAGAGCAATTTTTCCTTTTCCCACAAGGTTTTTTTTTTTGCTCTATCTGAAGAATATTTTTTAATTTCATCACATTTTGAAATGTCGTCTGCAAACTCTTTCAATTTGGGACAGTCGAAAATTTGTTGTTTGGGAAAGGTTTACCCAATCCCTGTCATAAGACGTTGTGGCTTGCTCAAATTGAAATCAACAGCAGACGCATTTTAAAAATCATGGAAATAAGGTTTTTCTTTTAGCATTGCTTAGAAAACAGTTTTACTTTTTTGCTAGTCAACATTTTATCACCAATATATAACAATAACAAGAATAATCTGCGTTAATGCTTAACTTCGAACCAATTAACAAGAAGAAATTGACTCATTTTGCCGAAATCATTTCTAATATTTGCTGCAGATGTTTCTAATTGTGTGCATTTCATATCTCAAGTCTAAGGGTTGAAGTATATATTTGATATTTACAAAAGAAAAGAAGAGTTACTTGTATCTCAACGATTTCATATCTCTTTTGATGGATAGTAACAGGCCCATCAGTGCTGTTCACTTGCTGGTTCATTTATAACGTTAAGTGCAGGCTGCTTTGCTTGTATCCCAAAAACCTCTTGTATAAATCAAATGTTTGTTCTTATTCCTAATTAGCAATTTCTAATTGGATGTCATGCTTCATTAGCCTGGTAAGGTAGAATGTTCGGAATACAGGAGTTGCAAGTTTGAGACCTGATTCACCCAATATTCTTTCTGCAGCAGAAGTGACTAGGAAATCAATACGACAAATTGATTAATTTCTCCTTATAAGCAAGGGTTTCTACAAATGAATAGAAAAAAACAGAAGTCACATTTCTTAGCCAGCTGCTTACAAGTTTACCTCAATCTATCTAACTGTTGTTATTCTGCCCTCTTTGAAACATTCTGCATGTTCATCCTTTACTTGAATGAAACAGACCAGGCTTATCAGCTGGTTACTTTGAAGCACCTGCATCAAACAAAAATTTTTAGGAACATTTATTGAGACCTTGCTATCAATGAGCTATCTTGCATTTGTCACATCGATATATTTATCCGCTACAACAAAAACTTGTTTTTTGCTTTCATTTGTTTTAAGAGTTTGGATTTGTAATTAAATCATAAATGAAAGAATGTGTGATGATGCTTTTTATCCATAAGAGAACGAAAAATCACTTGATTAAAGGATTTCATCTTGTGATTGGCTTTTCATAATCTGATTTCAAGCAATATTTACTATTGTCACGACAGTTTCTAAATTCTTCAGCAGCGGCGTCATCAAATTGTGTGTGGCATTACAGAGTAAGGGGTTAACGCTTTCCCAAACGACAAATTTTGGACTGTCCTAAATTGAAAGAGTTTGCAGACGACATATCAAAATATGATGTAATTGAAAAATATTCTTCAAATAGAGCAGAAAACCTTGTGGTAAAAGGAGAAATTGCACTTAACGAGCAATTTCTCCTTTTCCCACAATGTTTTCCAGAGTTGTCTGCAACAAAGTGGTTAAATGTCGTCATTGTTTGGTTAAGGGTTAAAAAATGCATTCATCTTTGATGTGCACACTTCAATACCCAAAACTTGATGCACACATTTGCATTGCACGGAATCAATGACATGTTTTTGAGACCTTTGCATATTGCGTAATGTATAACCCAGACTTCATTGGAACAAACCACACTGGCATTAATCTTTACCTGGAAATTGTAAAGGCCATCTGACTTGGAGATTTTCCAAGAAAATCGTAGATGTATTAAGTCTTTCCCCAGTTTTAATTGATTGTTTAGTTTACTTTGATTTTTACCCTAGACAAATTACAATTCTAATTTCTCAGAAATACGTCATAACGAGGATTCATTGCAAGATTATAGGAAGTGCTTCACAAACACTATAGTTACATTGAACACTCAGTGAGAGATGTTGGATCCTTTAGAGTTGTTATAAGGAATTTGGAATCCCTAAATTCAAGGGAAGTTGAAACCTTGTGAAAAAAGAAAAACTCTACCTTCGTTATGAAAAAAAAAAAAAATAACCTCTGTGAATATGAAATTGATTAACTTTTTAACAACGCCATGAGTTTTTTCAGGGGTCTCAAGGTGCTTTACTACCTTTGCCATTTCGTAACGGGTCATGACTCCATATTTAATATGTTAAACCATTCCTTCATATGAACGTTAATTTGTGACAGGTCAAAAATGAAAGTTACTGTAGAAAAAAGTACATGGAAAAAGTACTTTAGTGTTACAGGTATTGGGTAGAAACCATTGTGAGAAAAATATGAATTGCTCATCATGACTGTTTTTCATAGTTATGAGATTTCTGCATCAAATGGTCAAAGGGAGGTATATTAAAGACTATGGCATTAACGCTTTTATTACCTGTCTGCTTTAAGAGCAATAACCAATTTTCTAAAAGTTCTTATTGTTGCCTATGTAACTACCCGGTATTCACTCAAAAGCTTGTGACTATCAATTAGAATTGCTTGTTCTCTCATACAAAAAGAATTGAAAGTCAAATTAAACTGTCATTGAAACAAAACCGTTTTGGTATTCATGATTCACGATTAAAATATAGCTATTGAAAGAAAAATTCATTCAGAAAGTGTCAATATATTCTAGTATGTTCAGTCAATATGCGATAGGTTTTAAAATCGTTACAACGCGCTGGGATTTGAACACATATAAATTTACTATAAACCGGCTCCTTGAATTTGAAAAAAACTAATTTTTATTTCAATGGCTACTCTCAAGTGTGTGTTATACAACAGAACAGCTGTTGTACAATTTTAAAAAAAAATTGAGTTTTTTAACTTCCACATTTTCCCACATCTGTGAACAAGCATCTTTAAGGCTTACATAATTATTAACTTAGGACAATAACCAATTTCCTGGAAGTTTTTCATGTTGCCTCTGCATAAAGGGTGTCTGTAATAAGAATAATTGTAGATAATATATTGTTAGTCGGGATTGGGAAACACAGATAAGCCCCGTTCTGGTATGCTTTGTTATATGGGAAATGTCATGACATGCTAATGCGTTCTCTCACTCTTATAATGCTTAAAGTGCTGGAACCGACTTCATGCTTATTCAAACAGGTTTGATCCAGGCCAGCCGCCAAGTAAATTGGCGGCTGGCCTGTGATCTAACCTGTTTGCTGCTCTGAGTATCTTTTCTCATCAAAATTAAGCAGATATTTAAGGTTTTGGAAAGCAGAGGACACAAATGTATACTTTTAGAGAATTGCCAAGCATTCTAAGGGTTAAGTTCTGCACTTTATCCATTCATGTTGAGGATTCATTGCAACCCATGATAAAGATTCTTGAGCACAGTGTTCATGAACTTCATGACCTGTCATGAAAGACAAA
Source organism: Cerastoderma edule (assembly GCA_947846245.1). NCBI lineage: Eukaryota > Metazoa > Mollusca > Bivalvia > Cardiida > Cardiidae > Cerastoderma > Cerastoderma edule. The sequence continues at coordinate 32,342,698 of OX401417.1, read as the reverse complement.
TGGTTGTTCATGAATGCAAATCTGTCTATGAACTGTTCATGAATTTCAAGAACATGTTCATTTTTGAAATTGATCTAAAAACAACATTAGATGACAATAATTTATTATGACTTAACAAATTTAGGGGTTTTTTTTGCAATATTTGATAGAGAGACCATTGTGACAAAAGACGAAATGGTAAATATGCCATGAAGAAAGTATTTTTTTCTTGTTGAAAGTGGACAGGAACCAATGAGTCAAAATTGATAAATTTATCTTTTCGTCGAAGGTTTTTCTTAGAACTTTTGCAACATATTTGTCAAAATGAGGTTTTGAAGGGTAAGGGTTTCAGTTCTTACACTTTCTGTTCTCTGACAGCTTTAGGAATCTAGATGCCCCTGCGAATGATTCATGAACTGAGTTCATGACCTTCATGAACAAACATGAATAGAAAATGGCCATATGTGAACATGAACTTCAGAAACATGTCCATGAACATAAATATTAAATTTATTGGCATTTTCAAGTCCATGAATAGGTTCATGAACGTCTTGAAACTCAGGAAAATGTTCATGAACATCAATATTATATTGATGAACATGTTCATGTCCATGAATACATTCATGAACATCTTGAAATTAATGAAAATGTTCAAGATTAGCCTTTTATTCATGAACACTCATTTTTTATTTTGGCTTTTAAATCTTACATGTGAACAAACAACTTTAATCTCTCAGAATTGTTGTTTTATTTTATTTTTTTGCTCCTACCAGTCAGGCTGTATCTGACATATGACACAATCAGAGTCGTGTATGTTTCCCCAGACTCTACCAGATTACGTGATTAATTTGTCTTGAGTGAATCACGCTTTGGAGATAGTATACCTATCCCAGGTGCTTCATTCTCTATCTTTGGCTTGAGTTATTTGTACCAGATGATAATAGAAAATTAATCAACACAATTACCAAAAAGTAATAAAAAGAAATGTGCTTGATTTGTGGGCAACAATCGTATAGAGGTAGAGCGTCAGCCTCTTGTACAGAGGGTCCCGGGTTCAAATCCCTGTTAAACAAGGTGAACATTTCCGAGACTAACCCATAAATTGGTGCGAGCAATGGTTTAGTATCCAGAAAGTAGTCATTGAGAGTGGCTTTGAACAAGCTTTTAAGCTTCCTTCACAATTGATGTAAAACAATAAAATAAATAAGATTAATGATTATTGATTAATTGAATATATCCAGTTTTAACTAAGTTAAAACACTTTGTATGACTGTTTAAAAAATCCTTCTGTCAAAGAATTTGCTGTTAAAAAGAAAAAAGTTCTTGAATCAATGTTTGAAGTGTGATCAGCTGCAAAAGATTCTCCCAAAAAACGTCATGATTTATAATTAAACATAGAGATCCATCTTATGGAGGATATGCTCAGAAAGAGCAGAATCGTCTGTTTTATAATGGTTAAGAATGTAAAATATCATAAAGAAACTGCATGATTCATCATTGAACATAAAAAAACTCTTGATAAAGAATTTGCTCCTACAGAGAAGATATTCCTTTTATATAAATGTTTTAAAGGTTATCAGCTCCAAGAAATACAATAAAGAACTGCATCATTACTAACACACATAGAAATCCATCTGAATAAAGATTCACTCCAAGAGAGTAAATTGTCCTGTTTTGCAATGTTGATAAAACTTATCAGCTGCAAAATATACCAAAGAAAAACTGCTTGATTTATTGATAATCAGATAAATCTTTCTGACGATGGTGTTTGCTCAAGAAAGAAGTAACCTTTTTCTTACAATGTTTTGAGATGTCATCAACCCTATAAATGTTTTGTTTGTAATCTGTATTTGTAAAAGGATTCAAGTAAAACAGCCATCAGTCTGTATTGGCTTGTCACAGTCACCTTTGCAATTATTTAGCTTTACAAGGGAGGAAACCCATTTCATTTGTTTGTTAGGGGAATGAAGAGTTACCTTTCTTGATCAACAAGAATATGGGATTGATTATTACATAGGGAAAAGAGTACAGGGATATTCTTTATTTTCTTGAGTTTGAAACATATGTCCCTACGTAATTAAGTAGCAAAATTGCCTATTCTGGATTAAGAATAAGAGGTTTTAGGCTTTTGAAATTCTTCAACTTGTTACTTATGCATTACAGAGTTGACTTTTCCATTGTTATGCTCCAATTCTTTACTGTCTTCAAAATGGCTTTAAAGATGTTCAGTTTAAATAAGTCATTATCATTTTGTATGGCAGTATGAACCATATGGCCCAATTTGGCTTAGATTATTGAAAAAAGAATTTGATTTTCATCATAGATTAAAAGCAGCCACAAATTCACATTGGAGCAAGACCATTAAACACCAAACATTCTAATGAGGCATTTTGGTAGATCCATGTACCAATACCAACATAAAGTTATTTGTGACTGGTCCAAATTGAAAGCAACAACAGATGACAAAATTCTTAAAGAAAGCTGTGTATTTTTTATTCTTTTTTTGATACTGGTAGAAAACATCATGACTAAAGGATGAATTTCTCATATGGAGCAATTTATCCTTTTGTCACAGTGGTTTGTAAAGACCACAGCTGATGTGTTTAGTTTAAGTCTTATGAAACAAATTTGTTCAGCTTCATTTCCCAGAATGATTAGCTAATATAAGTCAATTTTAAGAAACAGAAGACACCAACAACTTAAAAATAAATGTGTATTTTCATTCTTATATTGGAAAGAAATAACTGTGACAGAAGAGAGAGAGTATTTCTCATTAGTTACAAATTGATAATGAGGCAGAAATGATGAATTGAAATTACAAGCAACATCACATTAAAACTTCTTTTCAGAAACAGGTATGTTTCCATTACAATTTAAAAAGAAACAGGTGCATATCCAAAACTTCATTGAAAGAACCAGTGTATATCCATAACCTTATCAATAAAAACAGGTGTATATCCACAATAATATCAAAAGAAACAATAAATTTCCATTACAATATAAAAAAGAAACAGGTGTGTTTCCATTACAATATCAAAAAGAAGTAGATGTTCCATTACAATATAAAAAGAAACAGGTGTATATCATTACAATATCAAAAGAAACAGGTGTATATCCATTATAATACCTAAAGAAACAGGTGTATATCCATTATAATACCTAAAGAAACAGGTGTATATCCATTACAATATCAAAAGAAACAGGTGTATATCCATTATAATACCTTAAGAAACAGGTGTATATCCATTATAATACCTAAAGAAACAGGTATATATTCATTACAATACCTAAAGAAACAGGTGTATAGCCTTAATTATATCAAAAGAAACAGGTGTATATCCATTATAATACCTAAAGAAACAGGTGTATATCCATTACAATACCAAAAGAAACAGGTGTTTATCCATTATAATACCTAAAGAAACAGGTGTATATCCATTACAATATCAAAAGAAACAGGTGTATATCCATTATAATACCTAAAGAAACAGGTGAATATCCATTATAATACCGTAAGAAACAGGTATATATTCATTACAATACCTAAAGAAACAGGTATATATTCATTACAATACCTAAAGAAACAGGTGTATATCCATTATAATACCTAAAGAAACAGGTGTATATCCATTACAATACCAAAAGAAACAGGTGTATATCCATTACAATACCAAAAGAAACGGGTGTATATCCATTACAATACCAAAAGAAACAGGTGTATATCCATTACAATACCAAAAGAAACAGGTGTATATGCATTATAATACAAAAAGAAACAGGTGTATATCCATTACAACATCAAAAGAAACAGGTGTATATCCATTACAATACCAAAACAAACAGGTGTATATCCATTACAATACCGAAAGAAACAGGTGTATATCCATTACAACATCAAAAGAAACAGGTGTATATCCATTACAATACTAAAAGAAACAGGTGTATATCCACTACAATATCAAAAGAAACAGGTGTATATTCATTACAACATCGAAAGAAACAGCTACATTGCCATTACAATATCAAACAACCAAGGTGTACATGTGTTTCCATTACAATATCAAAAGAAACCACTGTGACAAAATAATAGATGTCTCTTGATGAGCAATTCATCCTACTTATTATAGTGCTTTCTTATGTTTACTGCAGCAGATTTTGTAAATTGAAATTCAAAGCAACATCCAATGACATTCACAGCAGGTTTTATGTAATAAGCGTGTTAAACTTAATTCCCAGAAGGCTTAGCTAATATACATAAAATTATTGTAATGTAATAACAATAATTGATTTATATTTTTTCTATTTTCAGATGTGACTCTTCCTTGACGTTGAAAAGTTACAAGTAAGTTGTTTTTCTTGTCTTTATTTCTATCTCTATCTTGCTTTGCTACTTTTTTAATTCTCTTTTAGCAAAATTCCCAATGTAAGAATTTGTAAAATGTCCAAATTAAAAGCAAAAAGCTGGTCATAGAAAACATGAAGAAAAAAATCATTTCTTTTCATAATGCTTCATTAGAAACCATTGTGACAAAAAGATAAGTTGCTCTTTACGAGCAACTTATCCTTTTGTCACAGTGATTTCTTAAGTCCTCTGCAGAACATACCTCAAAGTGAGGTATCATGAAGTAAAGGGTTAACTTACGTCTCTTATATTTACTCATTCTGTGAGTACCCAATAGAAGTACCATAAGGAAGTGATTCTAAACATCAACCTTTTGGTGTGTCTCAATAAAAATAAAAAAACCCCAAAGAAACCATCTTTTTTACTTTGTTAAATCATAATGTATGATGCCTTGCTTTGTCTTTCATAATGTATGAATGACTTGCTTTGTCTGGCTCAAAGTCCTACATTAGGGGTTTTCTTATTTGTGAGGAAGACATTTAGATTGACTTCAAAGGATTTACAAATGGTGAACTTTCATTTGTATAAATGGAAATTTAGGCATCAAGAGTATACAATGAATATATTAATAGCTCAATTTCAATAACTTCTTCATTTTGTTAGCACTTTCGGTATAAATGCACCCTGACTTTGAAATACATACCTTCACAAAAATGCATACCAAGTTGAAAATGCTTATCACATTGTAAATGCAGAACAACCACAAATTCATACCATCTCAAAAATGCATCCCGACAAGCATATTGAATTGCAAATGGATACCAAATTGAAAATGCATACAACTCTAAAATGCATCTTGACTTGGAAAAGCATTTTGAATTAAAAAATGCGTATCAACTTGAAAATGCATACTGACTTGAATAAACATACCAAATTGAAAATGCATAGTGACTAGAAAATGCATAGCAACTAGAAAATGCTTACCTCCTCGAAAATGCATACCAAACTAAAAATGCAGACCAAGTTCGAAATGCATAGCAACATGAAAATGCATAACTACTCAAAAATGCATTCCAACTTGAAAGACAATGTCTGTTTTGCTTGGTGTATAAGGTAGTGGATTTTAATTGTTTAAGGTTGAGCCCCACCAGAACCACTGATTTCGTTGAAGTGACGTATTTGGCAAGACTCTTGAGAGCCCTTGCCTAGTACTGGGGAATCCTTTGAAAGTGTTAATATAACGGAAAAATTGTTGAAATGGTTTAAACCCCATTTCAAAATAATTGGAAGCCAGTTCCAGCTCTAAACAATGTAGTACTGGTTTGACTCAAGGGGACAATACTTCAAAAATGAAAGATTGTTGAAAGCTGAGTTAAACCTGAAAAAAAAGCCTTATCAAATTTTGTTAAAATGTTTCTTTTCCTTTTTTATCAAAAGAATATTTGAAAATGTGATATTTGATCCAATCTTAATTTCTCAATTTTGACTTGTCACAATTTCAAACCCAGTGTAATGGGTTAATTAGAGAATTAGCTTTCTCCAGCTCGCATCCCTCGTTAAGTTTTGTCCAATCGATACATTTAATCATGTAACTTATCATTCTAAATAATTGATTTTCCATTTTCCGTCTTTCGTCTTTATCGTTTAAGTCTAAATCATCTGCCTCTATACTGCACCGTTAATTCAAACACCAAACAAATAATCATTGATTGTTGAAAAATGCAACATTAGCAGATTTTCAATTAAGAGCAATGTTGTTATTAAATATTTCTTTTCAACATGAGCAAAGTTTAATTAAGAATAGATTTATCTCCATACATTTTTTTCAGTACTGAATATGCTTGTATTCACAAATGTTTGCTTTGATGCTTTCATTAGTTATTTCTTCTAACAATATAGCAAACTTTCACTATGGTATGCTGCTTCTACCGGACATTTCTTCTTACTATGAGCAAATTGTCACTTGGTGACAATGCTTCAATTAAATATTTCTTATCAACATGAGCAAATCTTAATACAATGTTTTCAGTTAGTATTTCTTATCAATCCCAAAATATTTACTCCTAAAGAATTAAGAGACCATTATAATGAAAGGATAGATATTTCCTAATGAGAAATTTTACAGTTGTCACAATTTTTTCTACCAGAAATCTTTACGAACAATTTTTTTCTCTCCTTTTTTTGCGTCTGCTGTTACTTTCAATTTTGACCAGACTTATTATCACAAATGGGGGGCATGGATTAACCCTGAAGTCATGGGGATCAAGGCGATGGCTTTCATATATTCCTGGCAATTTTTAACCCAATTTCCTGGAAAAGGAAGTGATTTGTCACCGTTAGATTAAATTACCACGGGGAAGAAAGGACACCACATTAGACAATAATTAGCGACCCCATTCTCCTAAACGAATGCCTTTTGTTGGGGTTACTTATTGCGACCAAGCCAGTAGATTTCTCGTGACAGACAACTCTATAGAGACGACACAAACATTCAGCTCCGAGTAATAAAATCTTGGCCAGCAATTGGGAATCCTTTCAACTTAGTGTTTGTTTGCTGTTATCTGTGTAAAACTTTTGCATCACCCTTAAACTACGTTTTGCTATTTGACAACACTTTTTTTATTGCAATGATTAAAAAAGATTGTTTGTTTGTCTCTTTTCAAAAATATTTTCAAGACAACATTGTTGCTGAAGGAGAAAGTTTAAGCTTGGGCCAAGTATACAAAATGTTGAAAGACCTCAGAGACTTGAAAAATCTCACTATGGCATGTCCATGAATACATTTATGAACATGTTCTTGAAATTCATGAACATGTCCAAAAATATTTCTTTGTTCATGAAAGGCCTTTTTTATCATGAATCTTTAGAACTGATAGAGTCTTTAGAGGGAGCATCCATCAATTTTACCTTTTCTGTTGTAATTTGTTTAAAATTAATTTTGTGATGATTTATTTATCATGCACTAATTCTCATTCGGTCATATTGATTTCGAACCGTCTGCTAAATCCTATAAGATCATGTTAATTCGGTTAGAGGATATAAAGGAAGCTGTCCAAATGGAAGATTTATTTACTCCTGACCCCCTAGGATTAACCCTTATAGTGCTGGAACCGACTTCATGATTATGCAAACAGGTAAGATCCAGGCCAGCTGCCAAGTAAATTTGTGGCTGGCCTGTGATCTAACTTGTTTGCTACTCTGAGTATTTTTCCTAATTAAGATTAAGCAGATAATAAAGGTTTTTGAAAGCAGATGATACAAAAATCTATTTTTAGAAAATTACCCAGCATTCTAAGTGTTAATTCGGAGGATCAACTGGATTCGGTTTCCATTTCCACCCAAAGTACATGAGAATCTTCTGGAAAAAACAACTTAATTTTCCAAGTAAGGAAGTTTCAACCCTACAACTCACCAAATTTGATAACTCATTTGAATGGATCTGCTGTGGATGGCTTTAGAAACCGCTGTGAAAAAGGGATAAATTGCTCTCAATGAGCAATTTATCCCTTTGTCACAATGGTTTCTATCCAATTTCAAATGAATTAAATAAATTCTAAGCTTTTTTTTTGTTGTCTGCTAATTCTTTCAATTTGGGCCAGCCAACCATTCCATTATAAGGGAAATGGATTTATATACCTTTTCATCTAGTAATCCTTTCTCTAAAATAAGATTCTGAGACTGTTCATCAACCCTTTTCCAAACAACAAATTTTGGACTGTCCCAAATTGAAAGAGTTTGCAGACGACATTTCAAAATGTGATGAAATTGTAAAAATATTCTTCAGATAGAGCAGAAAGCATTGTGGGAAAAGGAAAAATTTCTCCTTTTCCCACAATGTTTTTTAAAGTCGTCTGCAACAAAGTAGTCAATTGTCGTTATTGTTTGGGAAAGGAATAACAAAGCAACTTTAAGAAACCTTTTTATCACCCTTGAGGTTTTTATTTTGGACTTATAACCTAGCAATCTCGGTTCTGATGCATGCATTCTAAAAGGAATTGTGGGAGAAGTAATATCTCCTTTTTTCTACGATAATTACTTCCGGCTCCCACATCGCTAAATATCGGGGGACTGATTGTTATTATCGTGTCTGTCTGCCTTCCACCTATGTTATTCCTTCATAATTTTGTTACATTTTCTAACACACATACCCTATAATACCGCACGTTGACGTTTTAGCGCTTGTAATCAAAACTTAAGATTTTTGTGTCGTCTGTTTCTAAAATCTTAAATATCTGCTTAATTTTGATGAGGAAAGATACTCAGGGTAGTTAACAGGTAAGATCACAGCTTGCCTGGACAAACCTGTTTGTATAAGTATGAATTTAAGTTGGTTCCAGCACTGTAAGGGTTAAATTGGTATTTCTTGCAAACACAAAATGATGATTTCTTACGTGCTTTTAACTACTTTTTTGCTTATTTTGATTAACTTGTAAAACACGATGTATGATCTATTCTTCAAAAACAAGTTTTCATGCCTTATAAGCAGTTTTTGAAGAATTACTCGAAATTATTGATTGAACTAAGCTTTGCCTGTTCTTTCATTTTCTGAATAAAGGGGTTATCAATTTGGATGATTTGACTCAAATTCTTCCTGGAATTCAATTGCAAAATTGTTGAAAACACTCAAATCCAAAAAAATCAATAAAAACTAAGAAAAAGAAATGTATAATTTGACAAACTATTTCGAAAAAACTGTAGCAAACAGCATAATTTTTCATTATCCTATCAAAAAACCCAATATGGATGATAATTGATATAATTTGAATATTGTTGAAAAAGGCATTAACACTCCAAGCCAACCCAATACACTCTAAGTGTCATCCACAGGTTCCCAGAGGGATCATGGTACTTTAGCCAGCTTTGACAGGAAGACATCTTTCTTATAATTAGGGACAAAATAAGGAGAGTTGAGTGAAGATAAATATCTCTGGGAAGTCATATCTTTGGATCGGAAATGAAGGACTAAAACGTGTTGTAATTCCGAGGTTCTTCTTTTGCTCCCTTATTGTGCTAGGAGAAAATGAAAGAATTAAAGACAAGCTTGTAATCAGATTTTTCTCTGGAATTATTTGTGTTCTGAATGAGGTTTTTATTCGTGAATTTTGCTAATCTGTAATTATGTTGCAATCCAAATCTCATTTGAGTTGAGATTTCTCTTGAATCTGTGAACATTGATGATCGCTGAAATGCTTTTTAACCCTTAGAATGCTAGGTAATTTTTAGAAATAGATTTTTGTGTCGTCTGCTTTCAATACCTTGAATATCTGCTTTAAATTTTGATTAAAAAAGATAATCAAAAGAAGCAAACAGGTAAGATCACAGGCCAGTCGCCAATTTACTTGGCGGCTGGCCTGGATCTAACCTGTTTGCATAAGCATGAAGATGGTTCTAGCACTATAATGGTTAATTCTCTATTTTGATTCATTGAATATTAGAGATAACTGAATATTATGGGTTTTTTCAATTAAAAACTGTGATGACACATTAAGTCAACTCGTATTATGATACTGCTTGATTTTAGACTTGTCCAAAACTGAAATGTAGGTGTGTGAATGGGTTAGTTTCTAATTGCCTTAATTGAATTATTTCTTTCTGTCTGAAAACAAATCAAATGATAAGATTTCATAGGCAGGCAATCTTTTCTGTTGTCACAATATTTTGTCTACATTAAATAATTTCACTATCAGGTTCTCTGTAATTCTTTGATTTATCTTTGTTGATGAGAAAAATAAGTTAAGTTTTAGCAAAATAAAAGAAGTTTTGGAAGACAATTTTTATGATTAATTAGAAAACTGCAGTAATTACATTTCTAAAATGGCTCAGACAGTGACTGCACATATTTATATGATTAAGTTATTAAATCTCAAGGACAGACAAATAAATTGCTTATGTAAGCATTGGAATTATAGAAATGCATGGCAATCTAAGGATCAATTTCCTTTATACCATTATGTTTACTGACCTTTCCTTTTGTTTAAATATCTCACAGCATATAATGATGTAATGATAAGATATATTATCAATAAGTCAGTTGAAATAACTTACAACATACAAAAATAAAACAAATCATTAAAATTATGTAAAACCTCCATTAATGTGGAAATTAAGCAGCTGTGGAACCAGCATATTCTCCTTTAGAGTGATTCCTCCTTTTGTCAAAATGTTTTATGGTTTTCTTTTCATTATCTTATAAGATTTCTCCAGTATACATCAGCAGGAGAAATGGTAAAAGCTTAAAACCTTGATTGCTTCAAATTCCTTAAGAACAGGGAAAAAGGGAACTTTCTCTGTTTCATGGCAACTGAATCAGAAGGCTTTAGAAACCACTGTGACTGAAGGAGAAAATGCTCTTAATGAACAATTTCCCTTTTTGTCACTTTATGATAGCTACCCAGCAGCACAAAAACATAAATTTTCAAGCTTTTTAATTGTCATCTGACGTTGCTTTCAATTTGGATCAGTCATAGAATTAATGTCCTCATGGGGGTAAAAGCTCAATGAACATTCATTTTTTCAAAGATGAAGAAATGTCTTCTGCTGTAAATTGTTTCGATCAATTCAGGAAAAGGGTTCAAATCCCTGCAGCTTGAGAGGCGCCAAGAATGTTACAATGATTTTTACAAAGTTGTTAAAGTGACGTCAGTATTTTCGACATCAATATTATCGAAATATTTGTGCTATATATTTCACACACATTTCACACATACTAAGGGTTCAAGGCAAAACCAAAGTAAGTGCTTCACAAACATGAAGCACTTACTTAAGTCTTACCTTGAAACCTTTAACCAATTACCAACATTAACGACATTTGACCAGTCTGTTGAAGGCGACTCTGTAAAACATTGTTGGAAAAGAAGTAATGGCTCATAACGAGCAATTTCTCCTTTTCCCACAATGTTTTCTGCACTACCTGAAGATATTTTTCACTTCCATCACATTTTGAAATGTAGTCTGCAAACTCTTTCGTTTTCTGACAGTCTAAAATTTGGTGTTTGGTGAAGGGATAAAACAAGGATTCGCATTTTCCGGAAGTTGTCCACTTTTTCATTCAAGTGTAGATGTGAAGTGCTACGATATATGACACCATCTTTAAAGAGTGTGGTATCCATTGGGGATGTTTTCCTATTAAACGTGCTATTACGTTGATCAGTTTTTTCTGTGACACTGGATCGTTTAGGCTTATAACAGGGAGGTGCGGAAGAGAGATAGATTTTTTATTTCTGCATAAATCGTTAATTTCATATTTACGGTAGCTAATTGTTAATTTCTATGCTCATTACTAATGCTCATTCTATGCTCATTCTTTCATTGGGAATTTTGTGAATGGTTAAAATGGATAGCAACCGCTGGTGAATTAAATTGGCGTAAAGAATTACATTTAAAATAATTGTGACTAAATGACAATTAAGATATGAATTAGGAGTAAATTATCATTCTGTGACAGTGGTTTACTAAGTTGTCTGCTGCAGATTTTTCAAAGTGAGGTGTTTGGAGTAAGGGGTTAAAGGTGCTTGTTCAAAGATGTTAGAAAACTTGGAAGTTGAAAATTAATTTTCTTTAAACTGCATAACAGCTGTATTGTTATATGACACTGAAAAATAGTAATTGGAGACAAAATTAGATTGTTTATAATTCTATGAAGTATGTAAACAGTGAATTAATATGTATGGTAATCCAAAAGTGTGATTTAGCTTTTGAGATCTACTGCATAAAAACTGTATAATGTACATGCTTACTGAATTTATTGTGCTTTCAAAAGTTACTTTAAACTGTATATCAAACAGCAATCCAAAAACAGTAGAGTTTCAACAACATTTTAATTTTGACTCCAAAATTTTATATTCTGTAATCAAACATCTTTAAACTAAAATAGATTTTTTGGCCTAGTTCTAATTGTGATTTTCACAGAAATATTAAACAGTAATTGTTAAGGTGGGAGTACATGATGATATTGTGACAGACGATGATGCTTGTCTCTAGAAATGTCATCTTGGTGTAACTACATCATTTCCGCATTACTTGCTCCATTATAATGCGTTTTTAATGGAAATTATGGGTCCTGCGTGGCCCAGTGGTTAAGGTCTTATAATCCTGGAGTGCCAGGTTCGAGCCCAACTGATACCTCTGGTTTTGTGATAGTGACCTTTAGAAAGACACTTCAGAACCCATGCTTGGTACTGGTGAATTCAGGAAAGTTGTAAAATTACAAAAAAAAGATTCAGAACATTGGTTTGTTTTTGTCCCGTTTTTTTTTAAAAAGGAATTCTGAATAGAAATTCTGTGATCAAAAAGGAATTGCAATTCAAAAGTTTTTCATTGGTCTCAAATGTTTGTTAATACCCATGATTGTGTACTAATTGGGTATGTAACAAGAGATCAATTTGATACTTAAGTTAGAGATTCACATAATTTATGTCTAGCAGTGAAACCTAAATATGAAGTAAAAGGCTGAATCAAATGTTGATGGAATAGAAGGTCTTAAATGGGGAAAGTGGATTTCGTAGCTTCTTGGATTGTATAGCCTGACATCAAATGCGTTTAATGATTATCAGCTAAATATCAGTGTCTGGAATGAATGGCTCATTGTAGGGTGATAAAATCCTCTAACAAAACTACTCTACCACATTAATTTATTAACAAGAAATAATAGAATTATCAAAATTAAATGCCAACTTGGACAATAAATGTTAATTACAGGGAACCCTCGTTTAACCGGACCCCGATTATCCGGATGTCTCGCAATCCAAACGAAATTGTAAGGGAACGGAATTATTGGACCAGTTTGTTGCAGTCGACTTTTGAAAACATTGTGGGTAAAGGAGAAATTGCTCGTGACGAGCAATTTCTCCTTTTCCCACAATGTTTTCTGCCATATCAGAAGATTTCTTTGAATTTGGCGTTTGCTAAAGGTTTATAAGTATATACCGCTCATACAGACCGTTTATGTCTTAATGTGAATAAGAACATGCTCTGCTTCATTAGTCCGGATTATTCGGTAAACCGGACATTTTGTTGGGAACGGACATGTTCGGATAAACGAGGGTTCACTGTACTCTTTACAAGTACATTTCCATACTTGTTTCAGAAAGAAAACATTTCGACATTACTTTGCAAGCTATCTTTCATTTAGGACCATCAGATTCTGAAGCCTGCATTAGCCGCAGAATTCAGTATGCGATGTTGACTTAAAAGTGGGTGTTATTTTGTGTCTTAAGTTTAAACTTATTTATTTTTTATCGATTGTGGTGGAAGCTTGAAATTGATCAATTTTGCTCTAAATGACTGCTTCCTGGAAACGAAACCTTTACTTACAGCAATTTTATGTCTTCAGTGGTCAATGCAGTTGAAATCCTCTCTCTTATTTTGTATGCAGAATTTTGCTATAGAACCAAACTGAGTGTGAAGGTAAAAGTGAACTTATTAAGGTATAAGATGAAAAGGAAATAGAAGAAACTGAAAGGAAAAAGACAATTAATGTTTTAAGGATACTATTTAAAGTGTGTCTAATTTCGTAGTTTCAGTGGTCAATGCAGTTAAATACCTCTGTTATATTTTGTAAGCGCAATTTAGCTATAAAACCAAACCAAGCGTGTAGGTAAAACTTTGAAATATTTATGTGAAAGAGGATGTAAAGAATTAACAGAAACTAAAAGGAAAAAGACAGTTACTGTTTTAAGGAAAGTATTTAAAGTGTGAGTAATTTCGTAGCTTAAGAGGTCAATGCAGATGAAAAATGTCTCTTTTATTTCATAAGCACAATTCAGCTATAAAGAATTAACAGAAAATCAAAGAAAAAAGAGAATCAATGTTTTTTGGATACAATTTAAACAAACCTTCCAATTGGACCTAATTGCTGTACATACTTTTTCATCCAATTGAATAAGTAAAGAACATTGGTACCTCTATGTTAAAACAATGACTGCTTCGAACAACTTGAGGAGATTCAACTTGAGTGAGAGACGATCTTGCCGAAGTGCAGACGGATTGTTAGCGCCGGGGACTTGGGAATATCGTCGCGTGAAATCATGCATCGGGTTCAATGGCGCCAAGAGTAAAGACAAAGCGAGGTAAAACCGTCTTTTTCGATTGAACCGACCTCCTTTACCCTTTACCAAATGCCAAATTTTCAACTGTCCCAAATTGGTTTGCAGACAACATTTCAAAATGGGATGAAACTGAAAAACCATCTTCTGATAGGGTAGAAACATTGTGGGAAAGGAGAAATTGCTCTACAAGAGTAATTTCTCCTTTTCCCACAATGTTTTCCAGAGTTGTCTGCAACAAACTTGTCAAATGTTGTTATTGTTTGGTAATGGGTTAACAGGGGTGGTGAAATCTAATTTTGACTTTTAACTTGTCTGTAAATGCCAAACTGATTCCTGCATTTGTCCGTGAAATGGTCATCATGTAGATTTCAGTAACAAATCACTTGTCCATTGAGGCTTTGGGACAAGCTGGGCAGTATGGACAATTGATTTTGCCATTCTTTGTCTTAGAGTTGCTTGTTCATAGACGTGAAGAAATTTGGTAGTTGAAAATTGTTTCCTTTAAAACTGCACAACAGTAGAACTAGTAAGTGATATGCACTGAAACAGTCATTGAAAGCAAAGTTGAATTGTTTTTTATTCTTGTTTTACAGTGTATATACTGTGAATTAACCTGTTTGTTAATACAAATGCGTTAAATAGCTTTTGAGATCCACAGTATATCAACTGTGCATACTTTGATTGATGCTCCCTGAATAAATCATGCTTTGAATAGCTTCTTTTAATTGTATATATAATAACAGCAAAAAACTCAATTATTTCAACATCATTTCATTTCGACTTTCAAGTATTTTCTTCTGTGCACAATCACCTTTAATTGGTATTATTCAACTAAATCAACGGATGAAAACATTCAATATGAAACAGCATTAAGTAACTCTGAAACGAGTCTAGTAAAGGAATGTATTTCTTTCTAAAGTTTGAAAAATATTTGCTGACAACCATTATCTCTAGCTAATATTTACAATTATCTCTTCCAGCAAAGGAAGGACAATTTTTAGCTTGCAATACTTTTTTTTAGCTATAAGTTCAATATTTTTGTTTTCAACAAAAGTTTGAAAATATTATTTTCTGCCATCTGTCACTGTCACCTGTTTTCAAATCAGATGAACTTGAGAATTGCTTTTGATAACATATTTGATCTACAATCTTCAAAAAAGACACCCTTTCAAAGCATCCAAGACCTATATATATATGTTCATGAATTTTATGAACAGAGATGAATGACAAATAGTTGTTTATGAACACAAACCTGATTTTGAACTTGTTCATGAATTCTAAGAACATGTTCATGAACATATTCGTGGATGCATTCATGAATCTGATCTTGATGTTCATCATTTTGTACAGCAACTTCATGAACATGTTCAAAAACGACTCTATGTTCATTAAAGACAATTTGCCATTCACGTCTGTTCATGGAATTCATCAACACAGTTCTCGAATCCTTTGTAGGCTCTCTTTCAAAAAATCACTTCTCTCCACGATGATGCTATTCATGATGCTATTCATGATGCTATTCATGATGCTATTCATGATGCTATTCATGATGCTATTCTTTAGATATAGATAATTAGCAGCCGTATATTTCTTATAAACCTGAGACAAAATCACGGAACATTTAATGTGATTAACTGGACAAATCAATGGATGGTTTCATTTGACCTTTACTTCGTAGGGAGAGTATAAAGTGACAGAAGTTGTATTGTCCAATTTCTCAGACCCAGGTGTTTGTTTTCAAAGATTTACGGGTTTTTTTGGCTTTATTTGTGTGGTAGCCATGATGGAGTTAGAAATCATTTGCTGCCTATGCATTTATGCATTTATTCACTCTTTTGAATAGTCTTTAACCCTTATAGTACTGGAACTGACTTAATGCTTATGCAAACAGGTTTGATCCAGGCCAGCCACCAAATAATTGACAGCTGGCCTGTGATCTAACCTGTTTGCTAGACTGAGTATCTACCCTCATCAAAATTAAGCAGATTTTAGGTTTTGGAAAGCAGACGGGACAAAAATTCATTTTTAGAAAATGACCCAGCATTCTATTTGGTTAAATGAACTTATTCACATATAAGAGGATTTGCAAGTGGAAATAAAATGTCACTGAAACAATGCAGTTTTTGGATGGCGATTTATCTAATAAATGAAAAATAGCTACTGGAGGCAAAATTCAGTGTTTATTAATGACTTTTGGTGGAAGCATTTCCATCCCATATTTTATCATTAGTATTGGTTTAAGTGACGTTTTTGACAATTTTTCAAGTTTAATTAATGTAACCAGTTAAATGATACATTGCTTTTTACAAGCTTACGATACATAACTCATTACAAGCAAAGTACAGTGATGTCTCGTTAATCCGAACACGTCCGTTCCCAACAAAATTTCCGGATAACCGAATCTTCCGGACTAATGAAGCAGAGACTGTTCTTTTACATATTAAGACATAAACGGTCTCTATGCACGTGTATACTTATAACCCTTAAGCAAGCGCCAAATTGTCAACCGTCCCAAATTGAAAGAGTTTGCAGACGACATTTCAAAACCTGATGAAATTCAAAAATAAACTTCTGATATGACAGAAAACATTGTGGGAAAAGGAGAAATTGCTCGTCATGAGCAATTTCTCCTTTACCCACAATGTTTTCAAAAGTTGTCTGCAACAAACTGGTCAAATTAAATTCTGTTCCCTTACAATTTCGATCGGATTGCGAGACATCCGGATTATCGGGGTCCAGATAAACGAGATTTCACTGTATCCTTTTGTCTCAGTGGTTTCAAAAGTCTTCTGCTGCAAAATTTTTGACTTGTCCAAAATAAAAGAAACAGCAAAAATATTTTTAAAAAAACAACAACAACATGACATCAATGCTAATAAATTTTCTTAATGATTTTGAGTAGAAATCATTGTAATAAAAAGGAAAAAAAGGATAAATTGCTCATTTGGAATTGGTTAGGGTACTGCTCCTTTGGATAGGGTTTTGGATTGTTCCTTTGTAGAAACTTATCCTTGGGATTTCTCCTTTTGTCACAATGTTTACTTATCATTCTATCTTCTGCCGCAAATGCATTGACCCATTACCAAACAATAACCACATTTGACCAGTTTGTTGCAGACTACTCTGGAAAATATTGTGGGAAAAGGAGAAATTGCTCTTTACGAGCATTTCTCCTTTTCCCACAATATTTTATGCCATATCAGAAGATTACTTTTCAATTTCATCACATTTTGAAATGTCGTCTGCAAACTCTTTCAATTTAGGACAGTTGAAAATTTGACATTTGGTAAAGGGTTTAAATGTGGCAATATGGAGAAATTACCCCAATCCCGTCATTATTCAGGGAAAAATTAGTAGAGAAAAATAAAACAAGGTAATGAGACGTGAAAATTCCTTTAATCTGTTTTACTACAAAAAAGGACTAAGCTGAAGCTCATAGAGTGTTACCATAGCGATAAACTAAACTCTCTGCTGGAAAGCCCATTCCCTTATTTGGAATTAGTAGACTGTTCGAAATTGAAAGACACAGAAGACAACACATTAAGTTTGAAAAAATAAACTGATATTTTGAGATATTTGTAACTGCAATATTTTCTGTATCTCTTTTGATTCAAGGAGAAAATTATTTTTATGAGCATTTTGATCGTTAGTTGCAAGGGTCTCTTTTGTTTTCTGCTGCCAAAGCATCAAAGATATTTTATATTCAATAAGACGTAAAATAAGCTAATGACAGAGAAAAAACAAATCATCAAAAGAGTGACAAGAAAGTTATTTTCAAGCCTATATATTATCGTTTAATTCACATTTGATGATAGAGAAAAAACAAATTATTAAAAAAGGATTGCAAGGAAGGTATTTTCAAGAATACACTATTGATAAATACACATTTAATTCAATATGATAAAGACATAAATTCTATATGTTTGCTTTTTGGTAAAGCCATCTTTCAATAGGTATCTACTTAAAGTGGAAACGTTTTTTCCTTACATCACAATGGTTTATTCCCAATATCTTAAAGAATATTATATTTTAAGCTTTCTTTTTGCATATGCTTTTGCTATAATTCTTGTCCTTTAATGTGGAAAGTTCATGGAAAAACATGATTTCTTAGCACTTACCTTGTACCTTATTCACATAGGCGTAGGAGCGTTTTCAACATTGGGGGGGCCAACTTCAGATCAGGAACGGTCTAAGAATAAATGTTCCTAAACTTTTTCATTATTATTTAAGCATTTACAAATTCAATAATATAATAAGAATTAAAAGAAAGCGTATGAAAATGTGTATCTTTAATAAAAAAAAAAGAAAAAACGAACTCACGCGGTTATCAAATGTATTGATCTAGAACAAAAAGTGGCGGCGACCAGACTGTCACAGCCACGGATTCATACAGATGGTAAGATAAAGAATTAAATAAGTTTTCAAGCTTTAGCTAACAATTGAAGACAAAATTGAGTTTGACTCCTTAGAACACGTTTTACACCACCGTCTTCGGCAATCAAATCTTCCGGGGATTTTTGTGAGCTGAGTTTTCATTGGATTAACGCGATATGTTCAGATTGCCATTTGCAATGATGACAACAATATTTTGGTTATCATGTTTGTAACAAAAGGCAAAGTGGTTTTGGATAAAGCACAAAAATACCCATTTATCTTTATTCTGCTGTTGAATTTCGTTTCTTTCATTTTTCTTTTCAAATATCTTCATTTGCCATTGTGAATATTTGGGGGGGCCAAAGTATACTCTGGCCCCCCCCCAGTCTGGATATTGGGGGGCCGGGCCCCCTGGCCCCCCCAGCTCCTACGCCTATGATTCAAACGTGAACAACTGTTGAAAACATCATTAAAATCAATGATAATGATAAGTGGAGGACAGTGGTACAGTTGCCCAGGGGTTGAGTGTTGGCTTCTGGATATGAAGGTCGTGGGTTCGAATCCCTAGAGAAGCAGGATCTGTCTTTCGACCATTCATTGATTCATCCACATTCTGCGAGTTCAGGTAAAGATCCAGGAAGCAGAATTGAGAGTGATTAATCTAAGTCGTAATTGATGTAGAATGAATTAGTCAATGTTAATGTTAACCTGTATAGTCCTGGAACCGACTTCAATGCTTATGCAAACAGGTAAGATCCAGGCCAGCCGCCAAGTTAATTGGCGACTGGCCTGTGATCTAATCTTTTTCCTACTCTGAGTATCTTTATTCATCGGAATTAAGCAGATATTTAAGGTTTTGGAAAGCAGACGACACAAAAATCCTTTTTTAGATAATTACCCAGCATTCTAAGGGTTCATGATTTAGTGAGGGAGGGCAGAAAAGGGTATAGGTAATAAAAGATACAGGTCTCTCAGAATTCCAAGATCCAAATTTGTAGTAGCCCCACTTAACCAAGTTCCTCATCACTGATTTTGGATTTTTCTACTGACCAAATTTTTAAGCGAATACATGCAACAATATTTAAGTTTCTAAGAAAAAATATTCGATTTTTTTATGAAAATGAGAAAAAAGAAACAACGAAAAAAAGAGATATTGCTCATTGTGGGCAATTTTTCCACTTTTCACATTGATGTTTGAAACATAATGTTTTAGGTGAAGAAAAATATGGTTAAATATAGAAAAGGGTTGAACACTTCCTTAGTAATAATTTCAGCATCTTAATGTAGAAATAGAGACCAAAGGTACCTATAAATAAACATACTTCTTCGGAAGGGGGAATAAAAAAGTTGACGTGTTATCATGTGCTTGTGTGTGAGCTATGATAAGTCATTTTTTCCCCTCGTCTCTCACCCACATAATAATATACCCTTTGTTTTGAGAAATTCCATGGAATTCGAAACCTACAGAAACGTGATTTCTGATTTCTCATAGTGTGTAGGCTTAATTGATGTATATTTTTTTTACTTGTATACATCTCGAGGATTTTTAAACAGACTGTTGATTTGTAATAAATTATGCGTTTGACTCACATCTCCTGCTCCAAAGACCTGGATTACGGAAACTAATCAGAATTTGATGTTCGAAATGGGATTCGCTTGAATGGAGAATTATGTGGGATTCAGATTCTTAGTGTATGAATATCATGAATGGGAATTAAGTTAGTATAATTGGGAATTAAATTATTATAAGTGGGAACTAAATTATTATAAGTGGAAATTAAAGTGGATTGAATGTTTAACTGGAATGTAATTGCTTTATATAAGTAATTGGACTAGAGAATTGCAATGAAATCTCTTAAGTTTTTGATCAATTAAGTGTGAAATAAAAATGGATTGACTTATTAGTTGATTCAAATTGGAATATGTGAATGAATTGATTAGAGAATTTCAATGGAATTGGATGGAATTAGGATTTTAAAAGTCTATGATCACCAGGCCTGATGATCACCCACATGCTAATTTAAGTGGATTGAATGCCTAACTGAAATTAAATAGCTATATTCAAGTCTACAGATTTGGGAATCAGAATAGATGAGAATAAGATTGGGATTCTCTAAGTTTATGATAAGTTTAAATGTATCTTTAACCATTTTGGCGTCAAATTTCTAGGCATGGGACTCTCAGGGCTAGATAAACTTGAAGGGAATCTCCAAGAAATTGAAAAGACTTTCTCAATGAGTAGACCAAGTGTTATGAATTTATAAGAGAACTGCAATAGATTCATGGGATTAGATTCCGGAGTCCACGTTAAAGATCACATAAGTGTGCTTTTATGTGAATTAATTAAATGTCAAATTGGACTAATTAACAATAGGCAAGTGGTGAATTAATTAGACCATTGCAATAAAATTGGATTTGATTGGGAGTCTTAGTTTAAGATCAATTATGTGTGAATTTAAGTGGATTAAACATGTAAATGGAATTAAATTACAATAATGGTTTTGGATATTTATTGTTATCTACCATGATTGCAATGCTAGAAGAAAGTGTCTTTTTTGGCCAGGTTGATTGCGCTGTGAAATAGATGGTGCTATTCGGAACCAAACCAGAGTTGTCTAATCTGAAGTCGCAACCAATGCAAAAGATTCAAGAACCTATTTATGAACTTCATGAACATTCCTGAACGCTAAATGGCCATTCATTAACACACAGCTGTTCTTAACATGTTCATAAATTTCAAGGAACATGTTTATTAACATCAAGAACAGGTTCATGAATACTTGATGTTCATAAACTTGTTCTTGAATTTCATGAAAAAGTTCTGTGTTCATGAACAGCCATTTAGAATTCATTAATACTCATTAAGTTCATGAATATGTTCTTGGATCTTTTGCAGGGCCAAGTAAGAAGCTATGCCATTTAGGATCCTACATAGTTTTTACTACCATCTACAATTACCAGCAATAGCAGAAGGCATTTTGGCATATCTTTTTATCCGCATTTTAAGCAATTTGTGGTGAAGGAGAAAATCTTACCTACTTTCAGAGTGACCAAAACTTTTTGACTAGATCTTAATCATTCAAAATCATTGAGATTTGTGTGAAATGTTTACAAGCTGTTAATATCTCAATCAAAGCAAACATTTTGTTACAAACTTGTAAATTCAACATTATGTTTAAGAAAATAAACATATAGGCTATATCAAACTGCATTATGTGAAAACGATTGCCGGAAGATGTACCTAACAGGGATTTTAGTGAGTGTAAAACAGACATTATGTGGATAGTTTGAGTAAAAAAATTGTATGAAAAAACGTTAAGTCTTCTTAACAAGTTTGATGATGATTAATCAATTTAGACGATCGTTCAAGCGAAGTTTTTCGCGGAAAGGCAGTTCTAAATCAAGGTGAGTTTTTGTGAGTTAATATACTTTTGGATTTTTTTCAAATGGTTTCAGAAAATAGGAAATATTTCCCATATGAAGAATGTATTAAAGGGTCATGCAAGGCCCAGCAGTTAAGAAGCAAGAACGCATCAGAGCTTTATGGGTAGAATTTTAGGTGAATTCCTTATTGGGAAACATTGGAAGCAGTTGTATTGAAAACATGTTTAACTTATGGTGGGTAATTTTTGCTTTTGTCACAATGTTCTCTTCCTAAATTATACAGACTACATTTCTGTCATGGTCCTGCATGGCCCAGTGGGTAAGGTGGCGGTCGTATAACTCGGGGTCCCGGGTTCGAGCCCAACGACACCTCTGGTTTTGTGGGAGTGACCTTTGGCAAGTCACTCCGGAGCCCTAGACTGGTACTTGTGGATCCAGGAAAGTTACATAACTGAAAATTGTTGATATGGCATTAAACACCACACAAACAAACAAATGTCTATAAAATTGGGATTAAGCGATTTTTGGTAAAGAAACATGGAAACAGTTTTAATGAAAAGATGTTCTACTCATGATGGGTAATTTCTGCTTTTGTCATGATGTTCTATCCCTAAATTCTATTGACTAAATGTCTGTAAGTTTGGGATTAAACCATGAACAAACTAAACTCTAAAACAGATTTGTAGATCCAACACTAAATATTGTACTGTGTGTATGTCATAGAATACTTCATGGTTTATCTGTCAATTGCAGGCTTCCTTTCTTATCTCTAGATAATTGGATAAAAAGTTTTATCTACACTTAGACATCTCAAACCAAACATGATGTTAACCCTTAGGATGCTGGGTCATTTTCTCAAAATAGATTTTTGTGTCGTCTGCTTTCCAAACCCTTAAAAATCTGCTTAATTTTGATGAGGAAAGGTATGTAGAGATCGATGCAGCATTAGGTTAGATCCAAAATCACAAATTTACTTGGCGGCTGGCCTAAGTCTAACCTGTTTGCATCAGCATGAAGTTACTTCCAGCACTATAATTAAGCGTTAGGAAACTCTGTCCTTATTTGCTCTCGAAGAGAATTGGAAAAAAAAATCCAAAAAGTTGACATCTAGTATGATATTGAAAGTTCCCCTTAAAGGATTGGTTTAGCTTGAAATCAATGAGACAAAAGGAAAAACTGTTGATTATGAGCAATTTCTTTATTTGTCAAAATCTTTCTTAAGTTTTAGAAAAGAGCGAATTTTAACTATCATGCAGTAGTAAATTCTTTTACACTCATGCATGTAGCATCCAAAGAAACTGTTTTTGATCAATTTTCCATTAAGTCGCATTGTTTTCTTCCAAACATCTCAGAGTAAATGGTTAACACTCATGCATGTAGAAGTCAAAGAAACTTTTTTCAAGCATATTCATGTTTAATCACATTGTTTTCTTCCAAACATCACAGAGTAAATGCTACTTCTTTTACATGTGAGTCTCATCTGCAATTGCTTCCAACTTGGAACTGGTAAATCTGTTCTTAACCCTTTCCCAAACAACAAATTTTCGACTGTCCCAAATTAAAAGAGTTTGCAGACACCATTTAAAATGTGATAAAATTGGGAAAAAATCTTCTGATAGGGCATAAAACATTGTGGGAAAAGGAAAAATTGCTCGTCACAAGCAATTTCTCCTTTTCCCACAATGTTTTCTAAAGTCGTCTGCAACAAACTGGTCAAATGTAAGTATTGTTTGGGAAAGGGTTAAACTGTTTCAAACTGATAGAATCAACATATAACAACTGTGGAATGTTTGACATGTTTTTTTACTTGTGAAATAGGGGGCTATATTCATTTAGTACTTTAAGGAGAAAATGTACATCAAAAGTCAATGATTCTGTATACGGCCAAAATAAATCCTTTATATTTGTGACTGACTTTCTAGAGTCTTGCGCTGAACAATCCACAAATGAAGGGTTCAAAGCAATATTATGGTAAATACTTCATGTTTATGAAGAACGTATCATAGTCTTGCACTGAGCCCTTGAAGTATCTATTAATTCAGCTTGTCCTAAATTGCAGAAGAATGTTATGAGAGATGCTTGTTGTATTCCTCGGATCTAGCTGCATTCATTCAAATTAAGTTTACAATTTTAGGTTTCAGTGCAATGCTTTAGTAAGTGTTTCACATTTGTGAAGGACTTACTATGGTCTTGCATTCATCTCTCAAATTCTAGGCATCTTGTTTTCTATTTGTTGGCATTTATAGATAGCCTGGAAGCAAACAAGTGGATCTTGATATCCTAATTGAGTGCAATTTGCCATAATTTAGCAGAGATTTATTGATGTTTATATTACGCCCATTGTTTGTTTGTCAGACTACATTGAAAATGTCTGCAAGTCATAGAATTCTGTTTATAATATCATTTGGAAATTTTATCTAGAGTTTGTCCTCAAAGCGTCAGTAGATAAATTGCTCCAAAGATTCCTGGGTGGCCAAGTGTTTAACGTGGCAGATCTTGGGGGTTTCCTCTTCAATCGCCACTGGTCCCTCTAGATTCATTTTGGCAAGACATGTTAGAGCTCTAGCCTAGTGTGGATGAATTCAGTAAAGCCATATAATACAATGAAAAATGTGTTGAGTTGGCATTAAATCCAATGACATCTTTGAGATGGTCAAAGCAAAAAAACAAGTTTAACTCAAGGTTCAAGGGAAAAAAAGTGATATCCAATTTCCCTCACATCTTTAAACAAGCACTATAAATAATAATCATGCAAGACTATAGTAAGTGCTTCACAAACATGAAGCACTTACTATAGTATTGCTTTGAACCCTCTATTTGTGGATTATTCAGTGCAAGACTCTAGAAAGTCCTTCACAAACATGAAGCACTTACTATAGTATTGCTTTGAACCCTCTATTTGTGGATTATTCAGTGCAAGACTCTAGAAAGTCCTTCACAAACATGAAGCACTTACTATAGTATTGCTTTAAACCCTCTATTTGTGGATTGTTCAGTGCAAGACTCTAGAAAGTCCTTCACAAACATGAAGCACTTACTATAGTATTGCTTTGAACCCTCTATTTGTGGATTATTCAGTGCAAGACTCTAGAAAGTCCTTCACAAACATGAAGCACTTACTATAGTATTGCTTTGAACCCTCTATTTGTGGATTATTCAGTGCAAGACTCTAGAAAGTCCTTCACAAACATGAAGCACTTACTATAGTATTGCTTTGAACCCTCTATTTGTGGATTATTCAGTGCAAGACTCTAGAAAGTCCTTCACAAACATGAAGCACTTACTATAGTATTGCTTTAAACCCTCTATTTGTGGATTGTTCAGTGCAAGACTCTAGAAAGTCCTTCACAAACATGAAGCACTTACTATAGTATTGCTTTAAACCCTCTATTTGTGGATTATTCAGTGCAAGACTCTAGAAAGTCCTTCACAAACATGAAGCACTTACTATAGTATTGCTTTAAACCCTCTATTTGTGGATTGTTCAGTGCAAGACTCTAGAAAGTCCTTCACAAACATGAAGGACTTACTTAAGCCGTATACACTGGACCATTGACTTCTGATGTACAATTTCTCCTTGAATAATGAATTAACTACCCCCTATTTTACAAGTAAAAAAACATTAATTTGCCAACATTCCACAGTTGTCATAATGTTGATGATATCGCTTTGAAACAGTTAAAGAATATTGTTGAACCATTGATACTGTCTCCAGCATATGACCAAAGAAATGTGAAAACCTCAGCTATCCCGCAATTCCCTCCATCCCCATGTAACCTATAATGTGTTCGTTTTTATTAGAATTTTATTTCGTAAGGTGTGAAGAAGATTGGATATAGGTGGTGGGAAAATTTGGCATCTGGGTATGCAACAATTTTTCAGTGTCTATGTGATGCCAGATAACCTAATAAAAAGGAGGTTTTGGTCTGTTCAGCTTTCAGTGGCTTGGAATCCGAGATTTAAGCTGTTTTTAACCATGTTTTTGTTATATTACTTCAGTTGAAGCACCTTTCCATGTTTCCATCATAATTGAATTCTTTGCCAGTGGTTCATGGTTCTCTTTTCGAGTCACTGACTGCTTTCCCACATAAACATGATTTTTTAAACGGTAACATAGGTCCACATGAGTTACTGGTACATTGATAAATTCTACATTTTCACAAACCAGTTTGTGCACCTATTCATGCTTCCATCATTTCTTTTCTTGTACTTCACAGTCCTCTTTCCAAGCTTCAGCTTTCTACATGAACACAATTTCTATATGGTGAAACAGGGCTACATGAGAGGCTTTATTAAGTTAGCTTGATAAATTCTGGGTTTTTTTTCAAGCCATTTCCCGAAATGGGAATTTGTGACGGGTCCTAGCTTAAAGCAACAGCAGATAGATTTTTTTTTTTTTTATATGGGTTTTACATCACATCAACATTGTTTCAGTTATATAGCGATGCCCGACTCTTAATGATGGAGGAAGACCCCATACTTAACTGCCCATAAGGGCTGGTCAAGGCGGGTAGAACCATCGGCATTCCGTAAGTCAGTTGGGAGACTGCCTCTCATGAAAATCCATATCCCTGTCAGGATTTGAACCCGCGCGGAGAGGGGCCATGTGAATTCAAGTTTTGTACTCTAACCACTAGGCCACGGAGGCCCCTCATTACTTTTATCATATAATGTAGAGACCATTATCGCAAATGGATGAGTTGCCCATTTAGAGCATTTTATCATTTTGATTACAGTAGTTTCTGTAGTCTTCTGTGACTGATACGCCAAAGAGAGAAAGTATGAAGGAACAGATTATGACTACAGTGGAGCCTTGTTTATCCGGACCCCGCATATCCGGATGACTCGCAATCCGAACGAAATTGTAAGGGAACGGAATTATTGTGCAGCAAATTGCTTAACCGATTACCATACAATAACGACCAGTTTTTGCAGACGACTCTCAAAAACATTGTGAGTCAAGGAGAAATTGCTCGTCACGAGCAATTTCTCCTTGACTCACAATGTTTTCTGCCATATCAGAAGATTAATTTTGAATTTCAATTTGACGATTCTGATGAGTACAAACCAATTAGGGTATACATCACACATTTAGGGGCCCTGCCTGGCCAAGTGGTTGAGGTATAGGACATGTGACACTGGGGTCCTTTGTTCAATCCTGACCAGCAGCACTGGGATTTTCATGGAAATGTCCTTGGGCTAAACACTGCAGAGCCCTATACCTAGTGCTGGTGAAAT
Source organism: Cerastoderma edule (assembly GCA_947846245.1). Taxonomy (NCBI): domain Eukaryota; kingdom Metazoa; phylum Mollusca; class Bivalvia; order Cardiida; family Cardiidae; genus Cerastoderma; species Cerastoderma edule. The sequence continues at coordinate 32,315,335 of OX401417.1, read as the reverse complement.
CCAGGAAAGCCGTCAAATAACTGATAAGCTGTTGTTTACACAGTGTTAACCCCTATATAAACAGACAAATAAGGTAAATATTTAGAAATACTGAAGGCAAAGTACTTCTGCATGTTCTGGTCTGAGGGTGAGAGAAGTGGAACTGTTATTGGGCTTGTACAGCTTTGTCTAGTGCTGGCGAATCCAGAAAAGCCGTAAGATAGCTGATTAACTGTTGATACAGCATTAAACCCTACATTTAAAAATACCGCATGCAAAGCACTTTTACATGTTCTAGTCTAAGGGTGGGGACAAGACAAATATCATTAGAAGGTAATTGAGAAATAGAGGAACTTTGGGGAAACATCCTTCTTTTACTGCTATTTAATGGCCGCAATAATTTCTGCCTTATCCACACTGGGGCCCGCATAAAATCTGGAGGATCTTGTGTTTTATCATTCAACTGACCTTGTGGTCATGTGACTAGATGTAAAGCTCAGCGTCATGCAGACATCTAGCTTGAACGGTTTTATATTGTTTTAAACAATTTTCAGTTATATTTCGGCTGTTTCAAACTTTACACTTTTTTTAACACTTTGGTATCAAAGGTGCTTGTTTAGAGATGAAAAAACTGAAAAGCAAAATGATTTGTTGTTGAAACGATACAGTCTTTGTACAACTGTATTGTTTCAACAACATTTCATTTCAACTTGCAGATTGTCTCACGTGCGAACTGGAGCACCTTTAGTTTGGCAATACTCTCAAATCAACCCAACCTCCTTATTTGGGTGTTCAAGAAAAGCGAAACAATCAAAGGGAGGTTACTGTTGCAGTACTTTTACACAGACTGCCATGTTAATTTGTTTTCCAATGATTTCTCAGCTCGGCGTGACATTTCTGTTGTTGATCGTATATCGTTTCTTACCCACGCAGATGAGGACAAATTGCAGACTACAAGTTGTTAGATATTCTGCGACAAAACGCCTGCAGGCTTATGTTTTTTTTTCGTCTCTCTTATAGGGAGAAATATTGCCTTGGTTAACCACAAAATCAATATCTTGCTATTGCTTAAATGATGGTGAGATTGAAATAGCGGATTTACTCAAATCTCTTCTGGGTGAAGAGAATTGGTCTAGAGGCATATCATCAAAATGATGTATATATATAGAGAGAGAGAGAGAGAGGGAGGGAGGAAGGGAGGGAGGGAATGAGAGAGAGAGAGGGATCTGCCAGTACTTCTGTAACATCTTTTGGACCTTCATGGCCTAGTGGTTAGAGCACAGAACTCAAAATCACATGGCCCCTCTGTGCCATGGTTTGAATCTCCGTAAGGGTAGATTTGAATCTTTCATAAGAGCTAGTCTTCTGGCTGACTCTTGGCTTTCCAATGGTTTTGTCCGGCTTGAATAAAAAATGGTATTATCCAATCATTTATGCTCAACACCATGAAGAGAATGGAGTTTTTGATGCTTCATTAGTGTTGTCTGCAGTTTGTCAGTTTGTCTACTGCAGATGCATGAAAATGAGTCGGTCTCCTTTGCCTAGTTGTTAGAGAATAGAACTTGAAATCACATGACCCCTTTCCAAGTTGGTTTAAATTAAGGTGATAGCATTTGGGTTTTCATGAAAGGCAGTCTCCTGACTGGCTTTAAGGGCAGTTAAGTATTGGTTTTTCCTTTATCATTTAGAGTCGGGCATCACAACATAACTGAAATAATGTTGACACGATGCAAAATCCATATGAATAAATAGTATAGAATGAAGTAAGGGGTTCAAACACAGGTAGACAAAGATATCCAAGCCCTCAATGGCTTATCAGTTCTTTACATGTGACAGTTCCCAGACTCGGTAATTCATCATATAACAATTCCTATGGAAACAAAAACCACAATGCCACAATGGTAATCATGGGAAAAAATGTACAGACAAAGGATTTGGAAAAACCTCCCCCCCCCCCTCCCCCCTTGAAAAAATGAAACAAAAGAAAAGGAATATGACTGTTTACTGGCTGAATGTAACTAGTGTAGAGTTTGCCTGCTCATTAATTACACTGTTATAGCCAAATTTTGACTGGTCCAAATTGAAAGCAACAGCAGATGGCAAACACATACATAAAAACATATTAAAAGAGCTAATTTAAAGGTCCATTAAAGGAGATTAATGCTATATCAAACTATAATATTTGGTAAACTTTTGGACAGATTCAAATAGTAATCACCAGAAAACACCATCAGCATAACTTAAATGTGAAAGTAAACCAGAAATAACCCAGATTAGCAAGTTTCATAATTAAGATTTCCTGATTCTTCTACTCTGTCCTTGACAGTTGATACACACATTTTTGAACCGACCAAACAGAATTCGAGATTTTGAATATGTAAACAAACATGTTGTTGACAAACATGATTGAATTGGAGACAACTATATTTCAAGCACAAAATAACTTATTTTAAATGAGTCTATTTAATAGGGTCTCAATGCATTCTTTTTATGAACATAATAAACGAACTCCATACATTTTTTCAGTAATTTATTTGTGCTCCTCTCCTTTGATGTGCCTTTAAGTCAGGCAGAAACTTAACATATTCCTCCATATTAAAATATTTGACTGGACAAAATTGAAAGCACAGCAAACAGCAAACAAATACATGAAAGCAACAAAAGGAATCAGGCAACAGCTTATAAACATATTCCTCAGTATTGGAATTTTCAATTGGTCCACATTGAAAGCCGGAGCAGCAGATAACAAAGAAAAGCATGTAAAAATATAATTCCCTTTATCTTCATTCTTATTGAGGGTTCAGTGCAATGCTATAGTTTCTACATCACATTTGTAAAGGACCTACTAAAGTCTTGCATTGAACCCTCGCATTGTTCCACCGATAATAATCCGCAGCTGGTCCAGCCATAATGACCCTCTTCAGTATTCATTGGTCCTTCACCGAGTTTTTTTTCTCCTGCTTGCTTGTCAACTGCAATAGATAACTGATAAGACAAGACTAAATTTGCAGCAATTGACTTATAAGCAATATATGAATAAGACGTATAATAATACAAAAACTTTACCAAAAGGCAACGGAAAATATTTAAAGTTGAAATGATTTCTAGTCCAAGAAACATTTAAGGTAGATTTATCGTAAGTGTGCGCAATGGAATGGTCTATGTTTTACTAGGATCATTTATTCACATAATTATGCATTTATGCTTGAGAAATCTTACCAGTTTGAAATATTACTGGGCCAAGAAACACCCGTAGGTTTAATGTAGTGTCATGGTAACATTTGTACGGTCTAAGAATCTTCTTAATCAGATATACATATCTTTTTCCTTCTCAATCACCTTTGTCTTAAAGATGTCTTACTTATTGAACTTACAAATTTTACATTGATTGTGAAACAAGTTCTTACAACTATGATTAATCACTCTTGTTTCTGCTTCCTGGATACGTAACCAGTACTTACAATTTGTTGGTTGCCCTCAGCATTTCACCTCGTCGCTAGCCAGGGATCGAACCCAGGACCTTCAGTTCGACACTGCACCATTGCACCAGTATCGCTAACAATATTTGACTTGTTGGAATTATAATGGGACCAAGAAACACTAAAGGTTTTATCAAACCCAGGACCCTTGGTACAAGAGGATGACACACTTCCACTACACTGAGTGTTGCCAACAATATTTTACTTATGTTGGAATTATAATTGTACCAAGAAACACTTAGGATTTGCTTTTCTTTTCACTGAGTGCATTGGGATTGTCTCTAAGAATATTTCTCATCACAGAAATATATATTTTTTGCCTTTTTGATGGAGAAATCTTACTCATCAGCAAGTTTTAGGGAGTTCTTAGGGAGGGTTGTTACATTTTCAGGATGGTCATCAGTAAATTGCTCATAAAACTCACTGTGAAGACATATGGTTATATAATTAACATTACACTTTCCTCAATACAGGAGGGTTGAAGCATGTCTCAAGGCTATTTTGGCATTGAATACAGCAGGGGCAAGCACCTAAACCCATTCCCAAACAACACATTTTTGACTGTCCCAAATTGAAAGAGTTTGCAGATGACATTTCAAAATGTGATGAAAATTATCTTCTGATAGGGCAGAAAACATTGAGGGAAAAGGAAGAATTGCTCGTTACGAGCAATTTCTCCTTTTCCCACAATGTTTTCTAAAGTCGTCTGCAACAAAGTCATCAAATGCCATTATTGTTTGGGAAAGGGTTAGCCCATTACCAAATAATAACGACATTTGACCAGTTTGTTGCAGGCCACTCTGGAAGACATTGTGGGAAAAGGAGAAAATGCTCTTAACAACAATTTCTCCTTATAATCTCCAGATTATTATAGTTAAGACAAACCAGTCTATAATTACATTTAAGGGAACGGTTTGACATCAACTGCAAGTTTAAGCAAAAATTAAAAAAATCATGCATAATTTTTTAAGGATAAATACCCTAGCATCAGGAAAGAACATTGGCTTGACTTCACGCTTGGTTACGTAATAGATTATGGCTCATTAACCCTTATAGTGCTGGAATCGACTTCATGCTTATGCAAACAGGTTAGATCACAGACCAGCCGCCAAGTAATTGGTGGCTGGCCTGTGATCTAACCTGTTTGCTACTCTGAATATCTTCTCTCATGAAAATTGAGCAAATACTTGAGGCTTTTGGAAAGCAGACGACACAAAAATCTATTTTTAGAAAATTACCCAGCATTCTAAGGGTTATATAGTGCCACTCCTACTTGTTACAGAGTTAATGTCCCACTTGCACTTTTGTAATAGGTTCCACGTGCAATTTTGCATTTGTCATTAACTCTCATTATATTAGATTCTTTTGAACGAGTATTGTTGGAAGTGGTTAAGTACATGTCGACAACATTGTCTGATGGAATAGAATAGGATAAAGATGGGTAAATTTTCACACTGTATTGAGTCGTTTGACCGGATACTAACGGCAAAGATGCCATTATTAATGTGAGTATAATTAAAACATTGATAGATATTTTTTTTACTGATGTATTGCTGCATTTCTTGTTGAAAAGGTTTAGTTTCAATTGAAATATATCCTTATAACGCATTAGCTGGAACTACTTTTTTGCTTGAGTTCTGCCGATAAAAGTAGTCCTATTTGAAATATCTATTTTATCATATGAAAGCATTATAAGCACTCATAAAAACTGAAAAACTGGGAAAAATGAGTGATAAATTATGATAGAATATGCGATCACCTAGCATGAAAAATCATGTGAAACACATAAAAATCTGTCATTTATCCAATTCCAACAATGTGCATGAACATTCGAAATAGAGAATTTCTTGGGTATCATTGGTTCCCGACATTTCTCAACTGACCCTGTAATGTTGCTTATTTTAAACAAACCTTCTAATATTCTCTCTTTCAAAAGCATCATGTGAATGTGTTACCGCCTCTGAGTTCCTCTGTAAAAGGGAATTCTAAGTACTTTTAAGTTAATTGTCAAATATTCTAGAACTTTCACAATCTAAGTGTAAATGAGCGCAGGTATGGCTTTAACAATTCTTTCTTTGATGCACCTGCAGCAGAAGACATAAGAACCCACGGCGGAAAACGAGACATTGTTGGTGTAAATCAATTTGTAATATGTCATTTATGTTATCTTTTGTCATCTGCTGGGGTACAATTGGACAATAATTTTTCATTATACATACCGGTATTCCCATTTGTGATAATTGAGTTAACCCTTTACCAATTGCCAAATTTTCGACTGTCCCAAATTGAAAGAATGTGCAGACAACTTTTCAAAATGTGATGAAATAGAAAAATAATCTTCTGATATTGTAGACAACATTGTGGGAAAAGGAGATATTGCTTGTCCTTTTCTCACAATATTTTCCAAAGTTGTCTGCAACAAACTGCTCAAATGTCGTTATTGTTTGGTAATGAGTTATTATACAAATTCCCATTCGTGGAAATTGTGTTAAGCAGATTCTTTTGAAACAGTTAACTCTCAATTGTTGGTGATAAGAAAGTTGTCAGCAGGAATAAATCATTCTGCCTTTAGATCCCCATTCCAAGACCCCAAAGAAAAATCTATTGCATATCAATACTACCAAATGACGTGCTATTTTGACCATGGGACAAATTTTACTGTCACAATATGCTTGTGACAGCTAACCTGTCTATAACGTATGGATATTGACAGGCTTTGTTTGTAGTGCTTGATTATTAGTAGCAGGAGTTATGAATGTGAAACCTGTGGACTTATAATGCATTCTGTAAGTTTTGATACTTATTACTTGTTTGATTTGTATAAGAGGATTGTGCTGTTTTCTTAAAATATCAGTGCATATTGTTTGTTTGTTTGTTTTTCCAATTTGTTTTACATCGATTGTGAAGGAGGCTTTATAGCCCATCGAGTCACTCTCGATGACTGCTTCCTTGAGAGTACACCAGTAATCGCGCCGGTTTGAGGGCTAGCCCCGGCAATTCTCACCTTGTTTAACGGGGATTCGAACCCGGGACCCTCGGTACAGTAGTCCGACGCTCTACCACTGTACCACTGTCGCACTATATTTTACAACTTAATAGCATCTTTTGAAATAAGAACTTACATCATATGTTAAGTTAAGTTAATGTTATTTCTGACACAGGTCCCATATTGGTCCTCTTCGCCAGAGCTATACCAACAATGTTTCAGTTTTGTAACAGCTTTTCTGGATCCACCAGTACTAGGCGAGGGCTCTGAAGTGACTTGCCAAAGGTCACTCCCATGAAGCCAGAGGTCTAAGTGGAGCTCGAACCCGGGAAACACCGAGTTCTGAGTCCACCACCTTAACAACTCGGCCAAACAGGATTTGTTATTTGTTTTACCTTATGTTCAGCCACAAGGGCATTGCTAGTTTTGTGGGAGTGCCATTGGCAAGACAATTCAGAGCCCAAGCCTTGTACCGGTGAATCCAAGGAAAGCAACATTACGTAAGACTGAAAAATTGTTAAGTGCATTACAAACTGTGTAGACTTTCCCCGCAAAATGTCATATTGATATTCGTTTAGAATATCTGTTATTTTACTTTATTTATACTCTTTGTAGTAGTATAGGAAATAAAATGTTGATACTTGAACTTGAAACACACTACACACAAATGAAAAAACAGATCTCTTGATTTGTAGAAAAAGGAGAAAGACAGATAACCCCTGTTAACTCTGATTTGTTGGCTATTAATTAAGTGTAATAGTGTCAAAGCAAAAGATTATGAAGTAATTGTTTGATAGTACAAAAATAAAATGTGCAAATTCGTTATATCATAACGCAACATTAGAAAATTCATGAAATTCTAAGCAATGCACTTGGAAAACTGTTTCCAATGGGGTTCATATCAATTACTAACAGTTCAAATTCAAATCTTTATGAGCACTTAACAAACTTAAAAACGCCGCATGCGCTGAAGTATTTCGAAATAACTTGAGATAAAAATTATCTTCAGCCTCTCAGTATGTTTCTCTCAAATTAGAAATAAAAATGCATACATATTTACGTGAGTTATACATTTGACTCATTCATTCCAATCTAATATGTTATCTTAACTCGTTTCCTCCATGATAGGAATTCATGTCTGCTTCAAATTCAATGTTTCAGCAGATGAACATCTTGAAGTAAATAAATGATCTTTTTCTTGTATGTTTTTGAGAAACTATTGAGATGGAAAGACATATTGCTCATTTTGTGCAAATTATCATTTTGTCACTTAGGTTTGCACAGAATTTGGCAGCAGTGGCGTCAAAGAGGGATTACCCCTTAGAATGCTGGGTTATTTTCTAAAAATAGATTTTCATTTTGTCTGCTTTCAAAAACTTTCAATATCTGCTTAATTTTGATGAGGAAAGATACTCATAGTAGCAAACAGGTTAGATTACAGGACAGTTGCCAATTTACTTGGTGACTGGCCTGTGATTCAACCTGTTTGCATAAGCATGAAATTGGTTCCAGTACTATAATGGTTAAATGGTTACTCTTCTGCTGAGATTTTCTCAGTGCAACTTCAATTTCTATTTTTTCCCTCGAGGTAAACCATTAAAATAATCTTAAAATATCATGAAACAAACAGTAGGAGGGAGTCGGGGCAAATGATTGACAACTCATGCATCTTTCATCCATTTAAGATAGGAATCTTCTCTAACCCTGTTTCCCCCATGTGAGAATCTGTGACTCGTCCAAATTGAAAGGAAAAAGAAAAATATAGCATGCCAAGATTACAGGTGAATCATACCAAGAAATTGGTAATGATTTAAAGAATTACAAAAAGATATCTACATCGGAGTTCATCATTCCTTCATATAAGATTTTGTGACTGTTCCCAATTGAAAGCAATATCAGATGACAATGTTCCAAATTTAAAGCAACAGCAAATTGCCATCACAGCGTATAAAAAAGTAATTTATTCTATGTATGATACCTGCTAGAAATCAGTATGACAAAAGGAGAAATTGCTTGTTCCAAATCATTTCTCAATTTTGTTACAATATGTTGTAAAAATGTTCTCATTCAGGTATGATAAAGCAATAGTATAACAATCTAATATGGAGTGATGGGGTAAACAGACAAAGAAATTTAAGAAACTATTATGACAAAAGAAGAAATTATGTGTTACGAATCATTTCTCCTTTTGTGTTGTGATCTTTTTTAAAAATCTTCTCATCAGATACATAAACCCTTCTAGTGCTGGAACTGACTTCATGCTTATGCAAACAAGTACGATCCAGGCCAGCCACTAGGTAAATTGGTGGCTGGCCTGTGATCTAACCTGTATGCTGCTCTGAGTATCTTTCCCCATCAATTTTAAGCAAATATTTAAGGTTTTTGGAAAGCAGACGACACAAAAGTCTATTTTTAGAAAATTACCCAGCATTCTAAGGGTTAAAGCTGCAGTATAACTATGATATGGAGATATCGGATGAACAGGAAATACTTGACTCGGTATCAATGGGAAAATCAGCCGGATATAATAATCCTCTGTTGATGAAAAAATAAAAAGATAAAGCCATCACAGGCGAAGATGATAGAGTATCATACATACCGGTACTCACATAATGAGATACTTAAGCCTGAACTCCCCCTCATCCCAATAAATTGTCATCTCCTCATTGAAAGAAAAAAGCCCCAGTCATGGACAATAGAACTGTTAAAAAAAAAACGCATTTCGCATTTTCATTGTGATATTGCATAGAAATATAAGATATTCATAGAAATACTAAATGTTCCATAGAAGTATTTGAGTTTCCATAGATATATCAGGCATTGTATGGAAATACAAATTATTGAATAGTAGTGTCAGATTGCACAATGAAATGTCAGATATTGTATACAGATATCAGATATTGAATAGTACTGTCAGATATCACAACGAATTTCAAATGCTTCATAGTAAATATCAGGTATTGAATAGTACTGTTGCATAAAAATTTCAGACATTGCTCAGAATTTGTAGATATATCGGATATTGCATAGAAATATTATATCTGTCAAGTTTTGGGTCTTCCTTCATTATCATGAGTTGAGTATCTTAATATAACTAAAATAATGTTGATGTCAGCTTTAACCCTCACAATAAACAAATGATAAAGATGAATGGTGACTACTGATTGTTTCCCTGTAAACGAGTGATAAATGATTGTTATGTATAAAATACGAGGGACATAAAAGGTAAGGAGAGCAGTAATTATCAATAAAACATCTATAGTAATGTAAGGTATTTCCGCTTACATTGTTTACACAGATATTTGACCTGAGTGGGGGAGAGGGGACTTATTTGTTTGGTTGACCCTGGATCAAGAGTTTGTTGTTTCATTGATGTTTTGTTTGTTTGATTGTTTGTTTGTTTGGATTACATTGTATTGTTCAACAAACATGATTTGAGACTAAAACACTTTTGTAGACCTTTCTGGTTTTTCCGTATGGGCCATTTTTCTACAGAAACACATGTTCATTGTTACAATTGCTATTCAATGCATAAGAAACTAATCTTTATTAAACGATGATATCTGAACAAAAGGTCATTTCTACCCAGTAATCTAAAGTTAAGTCTGTAAAACAATACAGTCGACAAAATTTCTTTTTTTATACAATGCTTGTTTCCTTACTGCTTGATAAGTACTTGGAAAGTGGTGGCATGCCTGGCACCATGTTTAAGTGTTAGACTTGTAACTTGGGGGTGCCAGGCAAGATCCCTTCCGGCATAGCTGGTTTCCAGGCCTGTAGCTATCTGTATGGAGTGCATGCCCCTGGGTACACATTATGCAAAAACGCATGTTAAAAGCCACTTCCTATTTCACAAAAACTTATAAAGCCTTCATCAGTAGCGGATTCTTTATCAAGAGTTCACTGCAATACTATAATAAGACCTTCACATTTATGAAGCACTTACTCTTGTCTTGCATTAAGATATAATATCCATTATCCGCCATTTGAAATATTTTCTTTTGTCAGATAACTTCAGTTGTTCTCGGTATACATTGGTCTGAGCCGGAACTATTTGTATTAAACCAAATAGTTCAGGTCTCGACCGTTGTATGCTGATAACAACCAAAGTAATCTGACGAAAGAAAAAGTTTCAAAATAACAGATTATGGGTATATATATACTACCTTATATATAACCCACGATAAGATGCAAGGGTTGAAGAACAAATTAATTCTCTGCAGGTATCTGAACTGTTGGATGGTAAAAAACCCAGTTTTGTCTAGTTTGACGTCACGGAAGTCATGAAAAGGTGGAAAGGTTATCGTATATTTATTCAAGAGCACAAAAAGGTTCACTTATGCAACTCTATGTTACGTCAGCTTCTCAGATGTACAGATAAGACATGCATTTTTATCTCTAACTTCTTTATTACTTCGATAAATATTATATTGTTGGTACACAAAATTAATGTGCAATTAAAATGGGCATCTCCCCTGCAAAGTTCTTTATTGCTTTCCTTAACCCTATATTGTGGGTTCTCAAGTTTTGAAATAAAAGGTGTGTACCGTTAACTAAATTCTTTTTTACTTCAATGTCTAAACTCTATATTGTGGGTACTCACATATGCAGATAAGAGGGGTCATTTTCTTTGCAAATTTCTTGATAACTCCTGGAAGAATTCTCTCAGCCCTATATTGTTGGTACTACAATGTGCAGGTGAAACGCACATTTTCCATGCTAACTTCTTTGTTAGTTCTCTGAACCCTTTATTGTGGGTAATCAGAGGACCTGATAGCATGTGTAATTTCCTCGCAAAGTTCTTTGTTGCTTCATTAAACCCTATATTGTAAGTACTCTAATGTGCAGATATCTGTCATGTCTTCCTTGCTTACTTCTTTTTGATAACTTCACTAAAACCTATATTGAGGGTACTCAAAGAAATTGTTAAATGAGTAAGTCCCTTGCTAACTTCTTTTTGATAACTTCACTAAAACCTATATTGAGGGTACTCAAAGAAATTGTTAAATGAGTAAGTCCCTTGCTTACTTCTTTTTGATAACTTCACTAAAACCTATATTGAGGGTACTCAAAGAAATTGTTAAATGAGTAAGTCCCTTGCTAACTTCTTTTTGATAACTTCACTAAAACCTATATTGAGGGTACTCAAAGAAATTGTTAAATGAGTAATTCCCTTGCTAACTTCTTTTTGATAACTTCACTAAAACCTATATTGAGGGTACTCAAAGAAATTGTTAAATGAGTAATTTCCCTTGCAAAGTTCTTTTTGATAACTTCACTAAAACCTATATTGAGGGTACTCAAAGAAATTGTTAAATGAGTAATTCCCTTGCTAACTTCTTTTTGATAACTTCACTAAAACCTATATTGAGGGTACTCAAAGAAATTGTTAAATGAGTAATTTCCCTTGCAAAGTTCTTTGTTGCCTCTCTTAACCCTTTACTGTGGGTTCTCAACTGTGCAAATAATAGGCACATCTTCCATGATTACTTATAAATTACTTTACTAAGTCCTACATTTTGGGTTCTCAAATGTGCAAATAATAGGCACATCTTCCATGATTACTTGTAAATTACTTTACTAAGTCCTACATTGTGGGTTCTCAAATGTGCAAATAATAGGCACATCTTCCGTGATTACTTATAAATTACTTTACTAAGTCCTACATTGTGGGTACTCAAATGTGCAAATAATAGGCACATCTTCCATGATTACTAATAAATTACTTTATTAAGTCCTACATTGTGGGTTCTCAAATGTGCAAATAATAGGCACATCTTCCATGATTACTTATAAATTACTTTACTAAGTCCTACATAGTGGGTTCTCAAATGTGCAAATAATAGGCACATCTTCCATGATTACTTATAAATTACTTTACTAAGTCCTACATTGTGGGTTCTCAAATGTGCAAATAATAGGCACATCTTCCATGATTACTTATAAATTACTTTACTAAGTCCTACATTGTGGGTTCTCAAATGTGCAAATGATAGGCACATCTTCCATGATTACTTATAAATTACTTTACTAAGTCCTACATTGTGGGTTCTCAGATGTGCAAATAATAGGCACATCTTCCATGATTACTTATAAATTACTTTACTAAGTCCTACATTGTGGGTACTCAAAAGACCAGATAACTGTTGCGTTTTCCATGCTAATTTCTATAATAACCTATATTGTTGGCACTCTCAGAGGTCTGTAAAAGATGTATATTTACCTTGCAATGTTGTTTATTGCTTCTCTATTAACATTATAAAGATTTTTATTAGTTTTTCTTGTTCATCCCTGATCGTAGGAATTTGCAATATCAACCTAACTTAAACTGAAATTGTGCAAGAATTTGAAAAAAATGCTAATTGTCATTATTGATGTTAAAGGAGACATTACTTGAATGTATGAACCAGGGCCTTGATTGAATGCAAGTACACTTGAAAATGCTTTAAACCCAGAAAGAAGTCACTTATTTTAATACCCACATTTGAGTCGAAAGATTTGTTGTTGCACATAGACAAAACCCTATCAATTGTAGAGGTGAAGGATAATAATCAAATAAGTTTATCTAGAAGTCACTGATAGGGCTTATGAGTAGCTAAGGTTTATCAAACTGGAGATTTGCAATAGGTTGACACAGATTTTGGACAAGAGAATGTCTTGTCTCGTTCGTTATTGGTCCAAATCGAAAATTGATGAATGCTGTTTGAATAAGTCATAAATTTAGAATCTAACGATATCAGACAGTTCACTAGTTTTACGTTTAGTCACACAATTATCAGACCAAGTATTATCAACCTCAAATGGTAGAAAATTATCTTTATTTCCACACCTTTCACAATTTGTCTTGGATGGTCTTGTAGAATCTGCAAAGGATAACTCTTCTTAACATTCCTTACTCATAGTTGAAAGTTGTACAGAGTTATCTTTCCTGACATTAAAGCCATTGAGCTAGTTATACGGCTGGCTTATGCAGACAGAGATCTAAGTTTATTGACAAAACTTAATAGCTTAGATTGATACTGAAATTGATATAAGTGTGCCAAAAAGACCAAAAGTGATTCCCACAACTGTTCAAATAGTTTTCAATTATTAAAGTAATCAACCAATTCTAGTTTTCATCATTTCTACATCTTGAGTTCCAATGCAAGACTAAAGCAACTCCTTCACAAATGTGAAGGAGTTGCTTTAGTCGGAGTTGCTTTAGTCTTGCAGTGGATCTTCGATCTGGTCTCTATATAGGTTGCTACAAGCTACATGGATATAGGATTTCGGTATCTGAATCGACTCACAATGATACACTTGCAGCAGAATACTTTTAAAGAAACCTGCTTGACAGGGGGAGAGTTTCTCATTGTTCCGTTTTAAATAAATTCCCTGTGAAGTATTTAAGTACTGTGTTCATGGACAGACATGAAGGACAACTAACCATTCATGAACACAAACTTGCTTCTTCAACATGTTCATTAATTTCAATATGTTCATGAACCTAAAAATGGACATGATCATGTCCATGAATACATTCATGAGCATGTTCTTGAAATTCGCAAACATTTTCTTGAAGTTCATGAACATGTTCAAGAAAAACTTTTTGTTTATCAAAGGCCATTTTTCATTCATGTCTGTTCATGAAAAGCACATAGAAAAGGCTAATTACAAAATTGTTCCTAAGTGCCGTCTGCTTTACATTTAAAGGTTTCTTTCTCTAAAACTTCATAAATGCCATCTGGTATCAGTTTCAGTTGCAATCAAACAAAAATACCCATTTGACTAAATTGGTAAAGAAATAGCATTGACAAATATAGAACTGACTTTCAAACAGCAATATTTCCTTTTGTCACTACATTTTTAATTAATACATTGGAAAGGTTAATGGGTTCTGTCCATTACTGTGCCCATTAATAACGCAAGGAACCATTATTTTGTCTTAAACCCTTTCCCAGACAATAACGACATTTCATCAGTTTGCTACAGAAGACTCTGGAAAACATTGTGGGAAAGGAAGAAATTGCTTGTAACAAGCAATTTCTCCTTTTCCCACAATGATTTCTACCCTATCAGAAGATTATTTTCCAATTTCATCACATTTTGAAATGACATCTGCAAACTCTTTCAATTTGGGACGATCGAAAATTTGGCGTTTGGTAAAGGGTTAAGCTGTCAGCGAGAGGAAAAACCTCAGTAATATCAACAACCATATTGCATGTGGGCGGTTCCTTTATGGGGGTTGTACCGTAGAATTCCAGGAGAGATAGATTAATGAATAGATGTTATACATCCAAGATATTAATCCTTTATTTTACCCATCCCCTATTTGGTAAATTTGTGCCAAGTCCAATCTGAAAACAACAGCAGAAGATAGAAATATTATTTACCTCTTTCTGGGCGATGGAAAATTTATGACTGGTCCAAATTTTAACATCCTAAATATTAATTCTTTATTTAACCATTCCTGGTTTGGGAAATTTGTGAATGGTCCAATCTGAAAACAACAGCAGAAGCCAAAAATACTATTCACCTCTTTCTCCGCTATGGGAAATTTATGACTTGTCCAAAATGAATACAACTGCAGGAGACACAAAATAGCAAGCAAAATTCCTTTTTGTTGAAAGTTGCATAGAGTTTCTTTATGAACAGCTATCTGTTCATGAATGGCCATTATTTTGTTCATATATGTTCATGAAGTTCATTAACACAGTGCTTGAATCGATCCTTTGCGGGGGTATCTATCAATTGAATTTGCCAATTTGAAAAATGTTGTCTGCCCATTCTATCATTTTGGATAAGTCTGCATTAACAATCTATGAAAGGCCAAGGGTAAACACCAAATACTTTAAATGCCAAGTTTCGTGTAGCTATTCTGTAGAATTCCCCAATACATGTGACTAACTAAGAGCTTTAACTGTAATTAGCTAATACTATGCAAGAATGTTAACGACCATAACAATTAACTATTTAACCATTTAACACAAAAAAGTCTATAAAGAAACGTGAAAGCTGGCATTCTTTGGTAGACCTAGAATTAAGTGGAGTTGTGCATTGAATATTGAGCCGAAAGCTCCACTAAAATCAAAGGAGTGAAATTATCAAAAAAGTACCGTAATATATTTATGTATATTTTGTATTTATGGTGTTTTTAGTTATGTAAAGGCTTTCCTGGATCCACCAGTACTAGGCTAGGGATCTGAAGTGACTTGCCAAAGGTCACTCCTACAAAACCAGGGGTGTAGCAGGGGCTCGAACTCGGAACCCCTGAGTTCAAAGCCCACCAAGTTAACCACTCGGCCGTGGATCCCTAGTACTGTTATGCAATTTCCCTATATGGTATACAATGAAAAAGGAGAAAATCATTTGTTATAATAAGAGATGTTCTTCCTTTGTGCTTTCATACAATTATGGACAGCTGACCTTTAAAGCACTCCTAAGCCGCCTTTCCCCCATGAAGATTATACATTTTATCTTTCCTGTTGCAGATAAATCAAGAAATAATTTTAGTAAAGACATTTCATCTTAAAAGAATCTTCACTTTTCACAATAGTTTACACTCAATATGACAAAAATAAATCGCAGGTATGAGAAACAAACAAAAAACAAAATTGTGTATTGTGATACATTATAGTACAATACACAATTTCTTATTATTTTTAATTACTGGTATCTGTGAAATAAATATTATTTTGTATCATGAATAAAAATCATGTTCTGTTACTTCCATTTCTTATTTTAATTCATACAATCCCATATTAGGAGATTTATCAAAAACACACTTGGAGGGTTTGATGCAAGACTGTAGAAAGTGCCATACATATGTGGAGCATTTTGAGGGTTCAGTGCAATACTATAGTAAGTGCTTCATGTTTATGAAGCATTTACTAAAATCTTGCAATGAACCCTCGGTTAGCTAAAGTATTGCATTGAATCTTCAACTTCATGAGAGGAGAAGGGTATTTTCTTTTCATACTGCGTCGTCGTCTCATCGTCATGTAGATGGCATAGGGAGGCGAGTAATTATCGGCAATTTTCGCCGTGCCTTATTAAGGGTATATAATGACCTTTAATAGAGCTCCTTGCCTCCCACTGATTTTGATCATGTCTAATCCGAGTAACAGATGTTCGGAAGTGACACCGAAAAAGCGAAGAGCGGAAATGTAATTTAGATTGATACTACGTATTTGTATTATCCTGTGGAATGTTCTGTCTGAATGAAAGTGGTCTAGAGAATGAAAAGTGTCCATCCCTCAATTTTTTTTTTTTTTCATTTTGGACCAAACACCTATGATGCTTCTGTTGTTACTTTTGATTAAGACGATATACAAATGCCCCTAAAAAGAAATGAGTTTAAATTCTTATGAGGATGTTTAATTTTTAAATTAATTTGACAAATAGGAATTTACTTAATCTTAAGAATGCTGGATAATTTTCATATTATAGATTTCTGTGCCATCTGCTTTCCGAAACCTTAAATATCTGCTTAATTTTTATTAGGAAAGCTATGCAGAGTAGCAAACAGGTAAGATTACAGGCCAGCCGCCAATTTACTTGGAGGCTGGCCTTCATCAAGCCTGTTTGCATGAGCGTGAAGTCAGTGCCAGCACTTTAAGGGTTAAAAGCATGGCACAGTTTAAGAAAAGTCTTTCCCTCTTCAAGGTCATTTTTCCACATCTTTGTATTGAACAGAAAGGTCCCTGGCTTTAAGGGTCAGTTTGTAATGGCATGGGACAGTGCAAGGAAAAACCTCAATGGCATGGCACACATAAACGAAATTCACAGACCATTATGGAGTATGTTTTAAGTGGCAAGGCACAGGTTTAGAAAAGTCCCTAACTGAGGGTCAACTTTCAATTGCACTGCACAGACTGAGGAAGGTTCCTTACTACTCTAAGGTCAGTTTTTAATGGCATGGCACACAGAGGAAAGTCACTACCTTCTCTGATGTAAGTTTTCAATGGCAAGGCACAGGTTCAGAAAACTCCTTGACTTTTAAGGGTTATTTTTCAATGGCACGACACATGTTAAGGAAAGTCCCTGACTCTACAATTGAACAATATTGAAACAGGTGTACACTCCTATATCTCATATGTTACAAATCCTGTTAGATTTTATTTCCCTTTTCTACCTTTTTGTACCCTTGAAAACTCACCAACACAACCCTTTTCATCTGTGATAAGAAATTAAAGTCTGCTAATTAAAGGTGAATAGGTAGAGGTGTTAAGTCCTTTAAGAATTCATGGTTGCTGCTTTTCCCACTTTAATTTTCCCTCTTTAAAGACTAGGCTGCTAGTTTTTTATCAATCTGTGACATATCTTTAAATTGATACAAATGTAACATTTGCCTGTGAATAAGAGGTAAGGCACAGTAAAACCTTTTGCTTTTTATAACAGTAGAGTGTTAACTTAAATGTATAAAGGTAATAATTAAAACGAAGAAGGTAGAATTAAGATACATTACTGATATCTTGTGAGAAAGTTTTTTTAATCAGCAGCAATCTTGAATTGTTATCTTTATCAACATTTTAATGACATGATTTGATTTGGAAGTGTTTAAACAATTTTTTATCAACACTTAAGAGATTTACTATGAGCGTATTAAGGGACAAGTTTACCCTTACAGGGATGAAACCGACTTCATGCCTATGCAAACAGGTTAGATCACAGGCCAGCCGCCAATTAATTGGCGGCTGGCCTGTGATCTAACCTGTTTGCTACTCTGAGTATCTGTCCTCATCAAAATCAAGCAGATATTTAAGTTTCTAGAAAGCAGACGACACAAAAATCTATTTTTAGAAAATTACCCAGCATTCTAAGGGTTAAACTCCGCCTACAGGTAAAACTAAGTCCAATTGAAGTCATTCATACATCAACTGTCAAGCTTGTGAGTGTGTGACTCAAATTGGTAACACTGCATGGATTTAATGAGGATTTATGGGACAAATCTTCATAATGTTTAATCAAGATCAACTCTCGAGTAAATTATTGTGAAATCGTGATAAAAGGTTTTATGTTTAAAGATACATATATACAGTGTTTGCAATTGGATGTTGTGAAACTGAGATAAAGGATTATGTGGATATACAGCGTCTGCAAAAAGTTTGTTGCAAAGTTTTGATAAATACCAAACAGGACTATTTGATACTTAAATACAGTGTTTGCTTATGATTGTCTTCAAGTTTTATATTCATTTCGGACATTGCTGCTGTAAAATTGTTTATAAGATGTTTATTTAGAACTAAATTGTTGATTCAGTGCAAAACTATGTTAAGTCATCCATAAAAATGAATGATTTACTTCATTCTTGTACTTAACTATTGTTATATAGTGTTTGCAGTAGATTGTCTTTCAACTTTTATAATGCTTGGCAATGTTTACAAGCCATCGTCTTCATTATTTATTTGTCAATAAAAGTTTGGCATATACAATTTATTGAAGTGGTTTTCGATGGATTATTTAGATAGTTTTAAAGTTTATTGATTGAGTGAAAGATGCTCTTGTGAAACTGTCAGAGCGTTTGTTTTGACATCTTGGTTTATATGTATGTGCATTGGATCACTTGTGAACTTAACTGGTTTAGTTTAGTGTAAACTTATTTTTTTTACATTGATTGTGACTCAAGTTCTTACAACTAAGATCAATCACTCTTGATTCTGCTTCCTGTATACATAACCTGTACTCGCGTTGAATGTGGAATAGTGAAAGGTTGCAAGGTGGAAACCGCTTCTCACAGGATTCGAACCCATGACCCTAATGCAAGGAGGCCAACACTCTACCCTTGGACCACTGTGCACCATGTGGACTTATTTATCCAGTGTTTTTTCTTTTTTTTTTTTCTTTTTTTTTTTAAACAAAACAACACAGAGTAATTTCATTAACTCTTGCCTAAATTAAAAAAGCAAACTTCAACTATTCATGTTAAAACAGGATTAATCTTTTTATTAATTATTGGCATTAACATCTCAGTCCACAGCTATGCAATATATTAAAATCCATTTATCTGCAAAGACACATAAAACCTTTATAAGTAAAGTAAGAAAAATCTATGTTTAACAAATAACAAATACATTACATGTTTGAGCAACGACATATAGTTCATGTCAAAAGCAAAGTATACATGCATAAGCAATGAATACATTTCTAATTAAAGCAAAGTGGCATAATTGATGCTGAATCAAAGTACCACAGTACATGTATGATTCCTATATAACTCTACATACATTATACATCACTTTATTGTATCTGCTGTAGAATAGTTTAGAAATCACTGTGACAAAAGGCAAAATTGCTTGTAACAAGCAATTTTGCCTTTTGTCACAGTGATTTCTACTAATTAATTATCATGAAAACAATGTATTTTTTTTATACTATTTTTTGTCGTCTGCTGCCTCTTTCTATTTGTATGAGGTGCACATACTCCTAGATGGGTGATTTTTTTTGGGGAATGCTTTTCAGTGTAAAAATACTACAATATAATCGTACCTGGCATGGAATTTAAAAGTGACCATTTAGACCCTTTTCCTTAAAATCTCTCTGGTATTTATTTTTTCATGCTGGCAGCATTCAACTTTTGAAATCATTTCAAGGCAAGATGAAATTTTTCTTTACCAAAAAAAAATAATACTTATCTCCTCATTTAATTTTTTTTTCTATCAAAATCTTGGGAATTCAGGATTACCTAATAACTTCTCTTAATATGAAATGAAATAAAGGAGATGTTTTTCATGAACTAGTTAATCCCCTTATAAGTTAAGGAATGGAGGTTTGTAACAATTCGTTTTTTCTTTCATCTGATAAAAGGTTGGGTCCAATTTTCTGCCCAGTGACTGTGTAATTGGCTTTTGTTCCTGCTTATTGAGAAAAGCCTTTTTAGCACAGCTACTTATTTCTGTAATTCACGGTAATTGTCACTTGTTAAATATAGGCATAAAACCTTTTAGCACTGTTAACACTTCTCCTGTATGCTCCAACAATTAAGAGACCTCTAGGCAAAGAGAAGGCATTAGTAAGAAAATATAGTTAAAATAAGAAAAATCTTACAGATATAAAGCAAAATTTATTTAAGGATCTGTGATCTACAGATATTTTATGAAAGAAGATGAAAAAAACATATTCACAAAATTCAGAATTCGCTTTTAATGAGTAAATTCTCCTTCTAGTCAAAATGCCTATTAACCCTTTCCCAAACAATGATGACATTTAACCACTTTGTTGCAGACGACTCTGGAAAACATTTAGGAAAAGGAGAAATTGCTCGCTAAAAGCAATTTCTCCTTTACCCACACGGTTTTGTGCTCCATCTGAAGAATATTTTTCAATTTCATCACATTTTGAAATGTCGTCTGCAAGCTCTTTCAATTTGGGACAGTTGAAAGTTTGTTGTTTGGGAAAGGGTTAAAGTAGTCTGTTAGAATGGCATGGGATGATGTTGACTGTTGATGAATGGGAGAGAATTAACGCCCACTTTCCTTGATGAAATGCTGGGTTTTAAGGTTAAAGTCTTCACCTTTCAACTAATTTATAGTTATGTCATTGCTTGAACTTGTAAGAAATAAGAGATGACAGATGTGGCACACAATGATAATTCGAATGAGATTTTCATTTAAAAACTCACCAGATAAAGATTAAAAAAAACAAATGAAATAGAGAAACTCTTTTTATTAAATTAAGACTTTATTTTGTTTTCACATAGGTTTGTTTGGAGAAGATTTGTCAAAATGATTGTCTATTTTTTTCCCCTTCTGTATGGTGTTTTCCTCTTGTTTTTAACATGTTTTACTTTTAATCTTTCATGCTTAATTAAGGCATACATGACATCATGGGCCTTTTGCAGATAGCAAAATGAACAGTGCTGAAATGGAAATTGCAACAATTTATCAAATCATTAGAAAGAATGCTAAATTTGTTGCATTGGTCAAATCATAAAAGTTAGAGCTCAAAATAAAATTCATTGGACATGGTTTCTTCTTTATAGGTTTGAGTCGGTCAACCTTTCTTCTTCTTTTCCTAATTGTTTAATTATCATCTTCTTCAATTCAGACCAGAAACACATCACTCGACATGAAGGAATAGATTAAACCAACCGGGCCACACTTGGTTTTAAAACTATAAGGCTGTCAAAATTCTATAAGGGGATAAATGTGGCAATTAAGATGGTATAAAGATAAACTTAAGATAAAATGTTAAACCATACCAAATCCAATAAGCTCTTAAACTTGACTTATATTGTTTTTAGACCCCAAGGAACTTTTCTGACCTTTTGAACTTGTAAAGTTGACTTTGTTTGCCATTGCAGCAGACGATTTTTGATTGATGAAATTGTCTGTAACAAAAGAGGAGTAATTGGTTCATGATGAGCGAAATGCCCTTTTGTTTCTATGATTTTGAAATTCATTAATGTATTACGTAATTTTTCGATGAATCCTATATTTCACATTAATGGTTTTAAAGTTGTTTGCTAGTTAAATCTTTATGTAAGGGTCCTGCGTGACCCAATGGTTAGGTTGGCAGACTTAGAACTTGACAGTCCCGGGATTGAGCCCCACTGACACCTTTGGTTTCGCGGGAGTGACTTTGGGCAAGTCATTTCAGAGCCCGTACCTTGTACTGGTGGATTCAGGAGAGTTGTTACATAACTGAAAAATCGTTGATACAGCGTTAAACACCATACAAAATCTTTATGCAAACTTATCATCCTTTGGTGATTTCAATATCCATTAATGCATTATTTAATTTTTTCGTGAATACAATACATCACATTGATAAATTGTTATAGGTTGTTGACTACTTGTATCTTAAAACAGGGAAATGTTTGATTAATAGCCATTAAATATGATAAATATCAATGGAATATGATAATATATCATAGTATTGATAAAGTCGTCTGGTTAAGGGGGCGGTATGGGTCTTTTTCTCGCAGTATTAAAAAAAAAACATAATGAACAAACCCTTTGTTGTGGGTGCACAGTGGAAATTGTCGCTTAAAAATTATGTGTGTAAGTACCCAAGATATAGGTGTTGGAGATAAAGCAATAAAAATATCAGCCAGGGTATAGATAAATTGTATCTGAACCACTGTTGATAGACATACATTTCAATGAACCTCTTTTCCTATTATAAATTTTTGATCTAAGCGAAATATTGAGAGAGCTTCAAGGTGCAAATTTATTTGGAGTAGCTCTTCCTAATTAAACTTTTAATTTTATTAAAAAAACGAATTAATCAAAACCTACATACAAGTATTAATGGAAATATCTTTAAAAAAAAAAAAAAAAAAAAAATAGTCAATATATTAAGGTAGAAGAAGATCAAGTTGTACATTTGTGTGCACTTTTAGGGTACTTGTCTAAAGAAAAAATATCACTTGCTGTATGATTGTCAATAGCATAAAATTCCCAATACCATTTTAAAACTTAGAAAGGCAATTTAGATATTAAAATGAAAATATAATCTATAATACCTGGTAAGCAGTTCATGTTATTCAAGTAAGTTAAAACTTAATCGTGAGGTAGCAATTTATATTTTTGGTACAGCGTCACAATGCATAATGTTACAGTCATTAAAACTCGAACTGGATTATTAAACAGCTTTTGAGATTTAAAATGTATGTAAATTTATTTCCCGTCTTGTCTTACTGTATGCTGAATGTGATATTTACCTATTTCCACAATGAGGTAATTTATGACTGTTCCAAATTGACAGCAAAAGCAGACGATAAAATGGATATGAAAAAAATATATTTTCAAGGGTCCTGGGTTTGATCTCCATTAGGCTAGGTGAAAATTGGCAGTACTAACCCACAAATTGGGGTGAGTACTGGTTTACTATCCAGGAAGCAGTCATTGACAGTGAATTTAATTTTTTTATCAACCAGATACTTTTTAGCATGCAAATAATTCCATATACGTTTATCCACATCATCGTTATGGGCTGTAAATGACCTTAGATGTCGCTGCTCCATAAAACACCATTCATTTATTCCATAATAAGCATTATGCTTCTGTCACAATCCATGTAAAACTGATAAGTTTAAACTAAAACACTTATATATGATAAACTATACATACAGCTCTGGATGACAGCTTGTTATGCATCATCATGCAGTCAGCTTGATATATACCAGACCACCAAAAACCAGGTCTAATAATGGCTGCTTATCAGCAAAAATGGCTTTCTCATCTTAAGTGAAATAAATGTTTTCAACTTTTTTTTTTGACATTTGATTCCAGATAACATGTGAATATTTGTGAACAACTGATATACATTTATGAATTGTGTGATGTAAAAAAAAAACGGATGTAAAGAATAATTAAAAATGTGGACAGACATATCTGTATATCGGATACAATTAAACTGAATTTTGTATTAATGTACATTCATCAGACAAGATAGATTTACTTAATAATTATATGGTGAAGATTGTTTGATATATAAAAAGTTTATAACAGTGATAATTCAATGGTTGTGACGTAGCAGTAGAAGCTGCTACAGTCAGATAGACAAACAATAACATCATTCCTATGGATTTAAAAGAGGACAAAATGGATTTATCGATGTCATCCCCGAAAGTTCACCTGAAGAATTTTGTCTCGGCATTGAAAACCATCGGCAAAACTGGGTAAGTTGTGATAGTTAAAATGGAGACCACTAAACTAATTTCACTGAGATATAGAGAATATTTGATTGAACATCTGTTTAGAGCCTTGAAAAAAGCAGAAGTCTGCTTTGGTTACTGCGTACTTGCATCGAGGAGCAAAGCGAACAAGCTTCATGCATTTATCATTTATTGATTTTGAAATATCACATGATGTAGATTGCAGCACATCTTATTTGAAAAGGTGTTTTTACATTTTTGCTACAGTCAAACTTGTGTTAAGCAACCATCCTTTTAAGCAGCCAACCTGCCTTAAACAACCAGTTCAGAAAGTCCCATTGTTGGATTCATAGTGTAAATCAATTTGTGTTAAGCAGCCAACCTGTCTTAAACAGCCAATTTTCTCAGTTCCATAGGCTGGCCTCTAAACACAAGTTTGACTGTACTTTCTTCATTTCCCAATCTCAATTTTATTTTCGGGGGTTCAGTAACATACTGTTGTTATTGCTTCATGTTTGTGGGAAGCTCTTGTCTTGCAATGATCCTTTGCTTTTGTAAGTTCTCATTACAAATATCTCCGAGAGATGATTCTTGTGTGTACCAACATTATAGGACTTACCTTAAATCTTAAAATATTATGTGCAAAAGACTTGTTTTACACAATTTTACCTGGATAGGTGGCGTTTTTCATTTCAGGGGCCTCCGTGGCCTAGTGGTTAGAGTACAGAACTTGAAATCACAAGGCCCCTCTCCGCGTGGGTTCAAATCCTGAGAGGGATATGGATTTTCATGAGAGGCAGTCTCCCGACTGACTTACGGAATGCCGATGGTTCTACCCGCCTTGACCAGCCCTTATGGGCAGTTGAGTATGGGGTCTTCCTCCATCATTAAGAGTCGGGCATCGCTTCATAACTGAAATAATGTTGATGTGATGTAAAACCCATATTAAAAAAAAAAAAAATTCATTTCACCTTCATGTCATGATGCAATTAACATAATAATCCTCGTACATGTGTACATGTTTTCTAATAATAGGAGTTGACACGTAAACCACAAAACAAAC
This sequence comes from Cerastoderma edule, assembly GCA_947846245.1. Lineage (NCBI taxonomy): Eukaryota > Metazoa > Mollusca > Bivalvia > Cardiida > Cardiidae > Cerastoderma > Cerastoderma edule. The sequence continues at coordinate 32,290,250 of OX401417.1, read as the reverse complement.
GTCTTTGCATTGTCGATGTTGTCGTGAGTTCGGGTTTATTATTATTTTCGTCATTGCTCTCTCAGTTTGTTTGATTTATGGGCATCATGTCATGGATTTTCCCTTTACCTATTTCCTTGTATGAGATTGTGTCTCCAGTCCAAATTGAAAGTAACAGCAGACGACAAAGTACGAAGTATGGGAAATAAAAGTTTCTTCATGTAAACAGGGAAAAAGCATTGTGATAAAAGTAGAAATTGCTTTTTATAAGCAATGTCTACTTTTGTCACAATGGCTTCTTTTACCCTCTGCTTTGGGTTTTAACAGCAGGCAACAATTATGAAGATGGACTAAATAAAACTTTTAATCTTATTAGGGAGAAAGCATTGTGTCTGACGCAATATTTCCTACTGTCACAATGCTCTCTGTTACCTAATCTAATACGTTTGTCAACAGCAGATGACTATGAAAAATTATGGCGAATTTATAACACTTTCTTATTAGACAATACTTTCTTATTGTTGTTAGGGAGAAAGCATCGTGACAAATGGCGAATTGCTTGTCCCCTTTTGTCATTGTAGCTCTCAATCGGAACTACTCTGGCATTTCCGTGAGCTGTGAAATACACCTCGGATATAAGTGTAGGGTTACAATTTTTCGGGTAAATCGGCATCCGCCAATGAACACCTTTTCTAAGCGTTCATGTTAAGTAGTTCAATGTGTATGGAAGTGTTGGACATCCTTTTTAATCACTTTTGATCAGTAACTCATACCAAATGGCGAACTTGTTGTTGTGACACGTATACTTGTTTCCTCAATCAAATTTAACGACTTTTTGGATTTTACATTCAAGATCTATTTTAAGAAACGAAAGAAAGTGACGTCATTCTCGCGGGAAAAAATATGGCGTCATCCCTATTATTTCAGAGGTGTTTTCTATTGGATAAACCCGATGTGTTCAGATTGTGTAGCTCTATGCTGTAAATGACTTTTAATAAGGGTTGACCTTAACAACAGGATATCATTGCCCTTTTGACTCATATGTTGTAACAGGTAAATTAAACCAACTACCTCATTTTAACCATTCAAATGATGGATAATTTTCTTAATATAGGTTTTTGCCTGGGCTGCCTTCCAAACCCTTTAATATCTGCTTAATTTTGTTGAGGAAAGATAGTCAGAGTAGCAAACAGGTTAGATTACAGGCCAGCCGCCAATTTGGTCTGGATCTAACCTGTTTGCTCAAAAATGAAGTGGGTTCCAGCACTATAAGAGTTAAATATTTAGAGCAAGAGCTCCTAATTGAAAGCATCAGCTTTCTACAGTATTGAAGAGTAAGAAATAACACATTCCACTTTATATCAAAAAGAAATTAGTGTCACTGTAGTGCATTAATCCCTCGTGGCCAGGTGGTTTAGGTGGCGGGGCCATTCAGAACACCTCGGCCATTTCTTTAAATAACCTCCGAGGTAATGGGGAGCCATTTTTGAATGTAGGTCAGCAACGAAGGGCCAATCATAACAACTCAGTAATTCCTGTCACAAGCCGGGGATTACCGAAAAGATACGTTTGACAAAATATAAAACAAAGATGTGTTGATATGATCTTTAATGAAAAGAGTAAAACAACAACATTCAATAGTGATATATATCCAATTTGTGTGTATTTAAATACATATTAAGTGCCTGTGTGCATGTTGTAATCATGTGCGTTATCCGCCGGAAAACAGCCGAATTACCCCAGGATTTCTGGTGTATTCATGAACTGCTTACGAGGTATATCTATCGACTTGTTATGGGGATTGCCAAGTAGATATGATTGGTGAAGGTCCAGATATATGGGGGTTCCTATGTTTTAGCCTCAACAGTTATTTTCTGGTTTCATTGGAGTGTCCTTTTGCAAGAAACTTGATAACTCAGTAGCCTGGTAATGGTACTAGTGAATCCAGGTAACTTGAAACATAATTGAAATATTGTTGATAAAGGGTTAAACCCCATTATATACAAAAGAAAAGTTACCGGTACAGTCAAACTTGTGTTTTTAAGGCCAGCCTATTGGACAGAGTAAATTGGCTGTTTAAGACAGGTTGGCTGCTTAACACAAATTGATGTACACTATAAATCTAACAATGGGACTTTCTGCAGTGGCTGTTTAAGGCAGGTTGGCTGCTTAAAAGGGTGGCTGCTTAACACAAGTTAGACTGTACTTTGATTATTATGAGTTGTAGTGTCCTGGACTTTGGATGGTTCTACCTAACTGGCTCGGCCAAGCCTAATGAACAGTTACGCTCTATTAATATAAGCCGGACATTGCAATATAACTACTGTAAATATTGTTTATGCAATGAAAAAAACCAACAAAAATTAAAAAAAAAAAAGAATTTCTTTTGTCAAAGCGGTTGATTTAATCTTACCCAGCAAGAACTTTAAACAAGTCAAAGGTAAAGGTAAAGGTTATTTTATAATAGTGTCACCCCTATTGAAAGGGCCAGCCAGATTTGGCTTATGAGACACTTTTCACTGATTATACCAAGTACCTCCCACTTCTATCACTATGCCAGGCGCCAAGTGGATATTAGTCGGTAACTATTAAATTCAACTAGCTCACGGCTCACGAACCGGCCATTTCGGGACAAGTCCAACGAGAAACATTCTCCGGACCAACGCTCGAATCTTCGACCTCCCTGTCCTGAGGCGGACGCCTTTACCACTAGGCCACGGTGACAAGTATACCAAAATCCAAAATGAAGGTATTGGTTAAAAACTTTGACAAATCTCATATGTTAGTCAGATTCTGTTCAGAAGACTATATAATTATGTAAAGTGCAGGTTCTGTTATGCTGACAGTAAGACAACATATGACAATATAGCACGAAAAGTGACAAGTAATAACAGTAATCATGTAAAGCTGTCAGGTCACCCTAAATCATTGGTTTTTGCCTAGTAGATAGATATCAAGAGTTCAGTGCAATACTATAGTAAGAGCTTCACATTTGTGGAGGACTTACTAAACACTGGTTTTGCCTAGTAGATAGATATCAAGAGTTCAGTGCAATACTATAGTAAGAGCTTCACTTTTGTGAAGGACTTACTAAACACTGGTTTTACGTAGTAGATAGATATCAAGAGTTCAGTGCAATACTATAGTAAGAGCTTCACTTTTGTGGAGGACTTACTAAACACTGTTTTCACCTAGTAGATAGATATCAAGAGTTCAGTGCAATACTATAGTAAGAGCTTCACATTTGTGGAGGACTTACTAAACAAGTGGTTTTCACCTAGTAGATAGATATCATGAGTTCAGTGCAATACTATAGTAAGAGCTTCACTTTTGTGGAGGACTTACTAAACACTGTTTTCACCTAGTAGATAGATATCAAGAGTTCAGTGCAATACTATAGTAAGAGCTTCACATTTGTGGAGGACTTACTAAACAAGTGGTTTTCACCTAGTAGATAGATATCATGAGTTCAGTGCAATACTATAGTAAGAGCTTCACTTTTGTGGAGGACTTACTAAACAAGTGGTTTTCACCTAGTAGATAGATATCATGAGTTCAGTGCAATACTATAGTAAGAGCTTCACTTTTGTGGAGGACTTACTAAACACTGTTTTCACCTTGTAGATAGATATCAAGAGTTCAGTGCAATACTATAGTAAGAGCTTCACATTTGTGGAGGACTTACTAAACACTGGTTTTGCCTTGTAGATAGATATCAAGAGTTCAGTGCAATACTATAGTAAGTGCTTCACATTTGTGGAGGACTTACTAAACACTGGTTTTGCCTTGTAGATAGATATCAAGAGTTCAGTGCAATACTATAGTAAGAGCTTCACATTTGTGGAGGACTTACTGAACACTGGTTTTGGCTTGTAGATAGATATCAAGAGTTCAGTGCAATACTATAGTAAGAGCTTCACTTTTGTGAAGGACTTACTAAACACTGGTTTTCACCTAGTAGATAGATATCAAGAGTTCAGTGCAATACTATAGTAAGAGCTTCACTTTTGTGGAGGACTTACTAAACAAGTGGTTTTCACCTAGTAGATAGATATCATGAGTTCAGTGCAATACTATAGTAAGAGCTTCACTTTTGTGGAGGACTTACTAAACACTGGTTTTGCCTAGTAGATAGATATCAAGAGTTCAGTGCAATACTATAGTAAGAGCTTCACTTTTGTGGAGGACTTACTAAACAAGTGGTTTTCACCTAGTAGATAGATATCAAGAGTTCAGTGCAATACTATAGTAAGAGCTTCACTTTTGTGGTGGACTTACTAAACAAGTGGTTTTCACCTAGTAGATAGATATCATGAGTTCAGTGCAATACTATAGTAAGAGCTTCACTTTTGTGGAGGACTTACTAAACACTGTTTTCACCTTGTAGATAGATATCAAGAGTTCAGTGCAATACTATAGTAAGAGCTTCACATTTGTGGAGGACTTACTAAACACTGGTTTTGCCTTGTAGATAGATATCAAGAGTTCAGTGCAATACTATAGTAAGTGCTTCACATTTGTGGAGGACTTACTAAACACTGGTTTTGCCTTGTAGATAGATATCAAGAGTTCAGTGCAATACTATAGTAAGAGCTTCACATTTGTGGAGGACTTACTGAACACTGGTTTTGCCTTGTAGATAGATATCAAGAGTTCAGTGCAATACTATAGTAAGAGCTTCACTTTTGTGAAGGACTTACTAAACACTGGTTTTCACCTAGTAGATAGATATCAAAAGTTAAGTGCAATACTATAGTAAGAGCTTCACTTTTGTGGAGGACTTACTAAACACTGGTTTTTGCCTATTAGATAGATATCAAGAGTTCAGTGCAATACTATAGTAAGAGCTTCACTTTTGTGGAGGACTTAGTAAACACTGGTTTTCGCCTAGTATATAGATATCATGAGTTCAGTGCAATACTATAGTAAGAGCTTCACTTTTGTGGAGGACTTACTAAACACTGTTTTCACCTTGTAGATAGATATCAAGAGTTCAGTGCAATACTATAGTAAGAGCTTCACATTTGTGGAGGACTTACTAAACACTGGTTTTGCCTAGTAGATAGATATCAAGAGTTCGGTGCAATACTATAGTAAGAGCTTCACTTTTGTGAAGGACTTACTAAACACTGTTTTTGCCTATTAGATAGATATCAAGAGGTCAGTGCAATACTATAGTAAGAGCTTCACTTTTGTGGAGGACTTACTAAACACTGGTTTTTGCCTATTAGATAGATATCAAGAGTTCGGTGCAATACTATAGTAAGAGCTTCACTTTTGTGGAGGACTTACTAAACACTGTTTTTGCCTATTAGATAGATATCAAGAGTTCAGTGCAATACTATAGTAAGAGCTTCACTTTTGTGAAGGACTTACTAAACACTGGTTTTGCCTAGTAGATAGATATCAAGAGTTCAGTGCAATACTATAGTAAGAGCTTCACATTTGTGGAGGACTTACTAAACACTGGTTTTTGCCTAGTAGATATATATCAAGAGTTCAGTGCAATACTATAGTAAGAGCTTCACAATCATGGAGGACTTACTGATAGCTTTGTATTTAACCCTCAATACCTTCCTTGTGAGAAGGAAGATATCTTTATACTGAAAAATAAGTTGATGCAGGCTCTGTGGTTAAGTTTTCTCTTTAGGGGGAGTGTCTTATTTTAACCACAATCAGCACAACTGTTGCTTGGTAGTTCTTTGGCAAGCCACTTTAGAGCTAAAGCATATACAGTCAAACTTGCGATAAGAGGCCAGCCTATGGGACAGAGTAAATTGGCTGTTTAAGACAGGTTGGCTGCTTAACACAAATTGATGTACACTATAAATCTAACAATGGGACTTTCTGTAGTGGCTGTTTAAGGCAGGTTGGCTGCTTAAAAGGGTGGCTGCTTAAGACAAGTTAGACTGTAACTGGAGCATCTTAGGAAAACCCTCATAAATATGAAAAAAAATGTTGACATGTGTACCGATGAACTAAATATTTATGCCAAAAATTTGTGTTAGTTCAAAACAACATCCCCTCTTATTTCAATATTGGGCTAAGCAATATTGCAAAATAACAAATCATTGGAAGCATCTGTTTTCGAATGAAAAGTTGATTTCAGTATTCCCAAATACCACAAAAAAAGCAACAATAAAGGGATGGATAAAATTAACGGGGTTGGATAATAAGAAATGCTTTCATACTTGAGTTGAAAATCTGGCAATTAAAAAGCAATGAAATTGATTCTCAACCAGTTTGTTTATGGGGAAGTTGTAAGTGGAACAGTTGGTTTTTAGTGGCTTGTTTTTTTTTATGGCTTCTGTTTGAGATGAGATCCAGAATTTCTATCATTTTTGAGGTAAGAAGGTAGGGGAAAGAATTTGAGATTTCCATAGCATTACTTGTTTACCTTTTGTTTAACTTTCGATGCCAATGTTGCTGATCAGTGGCTTGTTGTAGAGTGCCAGAGGGTTAGGGTTAGTTCCAATCAGCGACATGAAGATGTGGTTTGCTTCTGTATTGTTTGTTACCGTATTATGCAACATGGCATCAAGGTCAACTTCGTCAAAGGTCAAGGTCGTCTGATCAGACTGCAGGTTATTAAGTATGTTATTATACAAAACAGTTTATGTGCAATCTTTGTTTAAAGTTTCAATTTAACTTTCCATAATCTGAACAGATAGTCTTTTTTCTGCAATTTCCATGGAATTTAATTGGCATTGAGAAGTTTGATTTCCAAGGAAATTGACAGCGAAAGAGGTAACATATTCCCGAATTACAGAACTGTGTGACTGGACAAAATGGAAAGCAACTCTAGATGACAATTTAGAAGTAGGGAGATAGTTATAAAAACTTGGATTTGATCAAATATCATATATAAAGCTAGAGAATTTTTATCCCTCTATAAAAAATTGGATTTGATCAAATACTATATATAATGCTAACAGTGTTTTCCTTCAAGTTTTAGAATCATGTTGCATAAGATCAAACAAGATCAAATAATTGAATAGTTTGTTAAGCAGTATTCGAACAGTTACAAGATTGTTAGCAGTTGGAAAAGATTCGATGAAACATTAGCGAGGATCGTGTTTCTATATCTCACACACAGAGGGCTCTTGTATCTCTAGTGAATAATTCAACATCTTATGGTCTATTTGAAATGAAGAGCACCCTCTTGAAAAACCCACATTCTTTCTCAAGGATTTTCTCATGGCCTCACCAGTCAATAGATCTATACCCTTTTCCATGGATCTTCATTGCATGATTTAAAGGTGCTTAGTCACATATGAGGAAATTTGAAAGTCAAAATAAAGTGTTGCTGAAATGATATGTTTTTTGTAGTGTTCTGATATACAACTAAATGAAGCAATTAAGTCTATGAACCAAACAACCCCTGTACATACTTTTAGCACAACTTGTAAAAGGACATCTTTACTGGTCCGTTTTCAAAAACTTCCAACATACCAAATTAGCACCAAGGCTCAAACATAGGTTGGGCAATTGAAACTTTTAATGGAAAAAAGTGTGGATATATCACATCAAATTTTTTTCGAATGAATACTTGTAACATCATGATATGAATTGGATTGTCATTGCAAAATGAAACCTTGGAGTGGTACTATGTAATCTTGTATTCCAAGAAGAACTGACTTATTCTGATGCTTTGGAATTTTTTTGGGTGCGACATATTTCCTGGTGTGTGACATATATTTCTTGGTACATATACATTACCCGTCCTTTCCCATTAAGAGATTCCCTGCTTTTAATCTGAAGCCAGAGAATTGCGGATCACAGAGCCAATCATTCCTTATTATCAGGTCCCACAGATCTTGTGATTTACGTCTGTCCACACCCAGGGAAATAATAATGCTTCTCAATGATAGAGCTCACCATGTGATAATGTCCTCAGTGTCATCCAGATGGTGTGAGATGTTTCCAGGAAGCTTCTATTTGATACGGATCATGTGGGGGGTGTAGTGTAATATGATGCTGGACTACTGAAGTGGTTGTTTGTAACGGAATTCCCTGTGATGGGTATTTAATGAGACTTGGGTTTCATACAGTATTGGTGGTTAATCTGTGAATGCAGGAATACGGAAGCTACAGAGTTGCTGCAAAGGAGTTTTTCTGATTCTTTTATTTGAAATTCTCTGCAGAGTTTAACCACAGTTGTTCATTAAACTCAGAAAAAATTGATAATTAGTTTGCGGAAATCTGAACTTTACCTATAATAGTGATAGATCATTATTTAACACGACATGACTTGTCAATTAAAGCGATGGCTGGGATAAAATATGATATTTATGTAAGTTTTTTTTTTTATATATATATAATTATCGCTCTTTTATAACAGGGGCTTTTGATAAACAATTTCTGTGTTTTTACAAGCAATTTTTCCTTTTGTCGCAGTCAATTCGAAAGTCTTCTGCAGCAGATGCCTTAAAGTTATAAATATATTAAAGTCTGATATTATGGAGTAAGGAGTTAATATAGTCTAAGAGCAACAAGCAACAAGAGATGATAGTAACTGTTGTAATACTAGGAAAATAATTTTTAAAATGGGGATATTAGTAAGAAAGTCTTTGTGACAAAGGGAGGAATTGCTTGTCGCAAGCAATTATTCCTTTTGTCACAGTGGCTTCTAACGTCTTCTGCAGCAATCTGTAAAGTTAGATATTTTGGAGGAAGGAGTTGATATAGTTCAAGAGTCAAGCAACAAGAGATGAAGGTAACTGTTGTAATATTAGGAAAATAATTCTTAAAATGGGGATATTAGTAAGAAAGTCTTTGTGACAAAGGGAGGAATTGCTTGTCGCAAGCAATTTCTCATTTTGTCGCAGTGGCTTCTAACGTCTTCTGCAGCAATCTGTAAAGTTAGATATTTTGGAGTAAGGAGTTAACCCTTTCCCAAACAATAAAGACATTTGACTTCTTTGTTGCAGACGACTTTAGAAAACATTGTGGGAAAAGGAGAAATTGCTCGTAACGAGCAATTTTTCCTTTTCCCACAAGGTTTTCTGCTCTATCTGAAGATTATTTTTCAATTTCATTAAATTTTGAAATGTCCTCTGCAAACTCTTTCAATTTGGGACAGTCGAAAATTTGTTGTTTGGGAAAGGGTTAAGATAGTCCAAGACTCAAGCAACAAGTGATGATGGTTGTAATGTTCAGAAATTAATCTTTTTCATGGCAATATTAATAACAAAATCATTGTGACAAAAGGAGAATATGTTCTTGAGTAGTAATTTCCTCTTTTGTCGCAGTGGTTTTTTAAATTTTTTTCAGCATGTGGGTTGTATTAGAAAAGGAGTTATCATAGCCCTAAAACTGTTGTTATGGTCGAAAAATTATCTTTTTCTTGGTAATATTAGTAAGAAACAATTATGACAAAAGGAGAAATTGCTTGTCTTATGTAATTTCTCCTTTTGTCACTGTGGTTTCTAAATTTGTCTGCAGCAGATGCCTAAAAGTGAGTTATAATACAAGTCTAAATGAGAGAAATTGTTTTTTCTGGTGGTATAAGGAAGAATTCATTGTGACATAAGGCGAAATTGCTTGTCACAAGCAGTTTCGCCTTTTTCTCACAATGGTTTCTAACTCTAAAACAACGTATTATGGAGTAAGAGACTATTTATGTCTATATGAGAGAAATTGTTAAGATAGATTTTCTCAGAGAGACAATGAACACTTGTACAATGCATTGTAACTTTGCGGTTGGTTACAATGATAGTCTCTTCTGTCAATTACCAAAACATGTGTATACTTTTTAACGGCTTCCCCCATGATCAATTCTTCTCTGTTTTCAGGTTTAAGTAATAGCAGACAATAACTATTAAAAAAAAGAAATGTTTACTGACATTTGTAAAAAGAAATCCTTGCTTACATTTGATAAATAAAACCAAAAGATTCTTACTGACATTTGATAGAAATTGATGCGACAAAATGAAAACTTGCTTATGTCTAACAACTTGTCCATTTGTCACACTGGTTCATTGAATACAATACTGCTCGTTTTGTCCTGAAGCAACTTCTCCTTCTGTCACAGTGTTGCATTGCATATTCTTCTGTTGTTAAATGATAATTTCCTCTATTGATCATTTTAAGTCAGACCTCACAACATAACTGAAAGACAGTTAATTTGATGTAAAACCCTAAAGGACAAAAAACAAATTCTTACAATAGAACGGAACTTCATTCTCAAAATCTTTTTCATCATATTTATCCAATTAAGAGTCCTGTTGGCTTCACATATCCTCAATTAATATTGAGTTGTGAGGAGGCTCCCTCATGGTCTTCCCTAGTTTGTGAAGACTCCTAGGGTCTCGAGAAAACTTTGCTTGTTATACTTTTATTCTCCATTTTATTTTATCGTAGGACAATCTTCGCCAATTTTATGGTCTAACTAGTGGTCATAACATACATCTAAAGTTTGTAGTTGACGGTTTGCTTCAAGACTATGGTAAGTCCTTCACGAAATGATGGGCTAACATTTGTCTTTCACTAAAAGCTTCATAGTATGATTTGTTCACCGTTTATTTCTTTATTATCTTTTTTTTTGCCTTTCATGACAGATTTTTATTGTGTCATGTATTAAAGTGTACATGCTTGAAGTTTTTGTTGATTATGTGATCTTGTTGAAAGAGATTATGTTCACCTTCAATTTAACACTTCTTTTATCCATTAAGGTAGAATACCCATAATCCGCCATTTTGAAACTCTTTCCGTTGTTCTTGGTATACATTGGTCTGGGCCGAAGTAAAAAGATAAAAAAATGAGTTTCAAGATGGCAGATTATGGGTATTCTACCTTAACTCAATTTGATGTTTCAACATATCTGTAGACAGTAGAACATTTTATAAACCTATTTGATTTCGTCATTTCCAGTTGTTGTTTTTTTGTTGTCTCGCTGGTTATTGAGGAATTTTCTGGAGAGACTCATTATGAAGTAATGAAGTTGTCCAGGTTTTGAATTGTAAGTGTTTAATCTTCCTAGATAAGATACAGTAGTTTTAAAAGGAATAAAGGTAAATATATTAAACTAAATTTCTCCAGCAAAACCAGTTAAGTGCTCTTTAAATGGCACAGTAAGGAAGGCCAAGTTCTGCCTAATTGACTTTCATTTCATCTTCCAATCATTTTAAGGGTCTTGATTTTGAGATAAGAGAGGTGTTTTCATTGCTTCTTTAACCCTTATAGTGCTGGAACCAACTTAATACGTATGCAAACAGGTTTGATCCAGGCCAGCCGCCAAGTCAATTGGCAGATGGCCTGTGATCTAACCTGTTTGCTTCTGTGAGTATCTTTCCTCATCAAAATTAAGCGGATATAAAAGGTTTTGGAAGGCAGACGAGGCAAAAATCTATTTTTAGAAAATTACACCGCATTCTAATGGTTAATCGCACTCTAGATCCTACATTGTGGGTATGTGGGTACTCATTTGAGTTGTCTCATCGAAGGGATTAAAATGACTACCCACGAAATAGGATTACCTGCGAAGGATTCAAGAACTGTTTTCAAAAACTTCATAAACAGTTATGAACAAAAATTGCTCGTTCATGAACATCAAGTTGTTTTTCTATACATTCTGGAATTTCAAGGACATGTTCATGAACATATTCAAAAGCATAAATTTGTATTCATGAACAGCCATTTTTTGTAATGTTGAACCTTCCCCTTGGCATATTAATTGGCAACTCATCGGTTTTATCCAATGAAAACACCTCTGAAATAATAGGGATGACGCCATATTGTTTCCCGCGAAAATGACGTCACTTCACTTTCGTTTTTAAAAATAGATCTTAAATGTGAAATCTAAAAAGTCGTTAAATTTGATTAAGGAAACAACTATACATGTCACAACAACAATTTCGCCATTTGGTTTGAGTTATTGATAAAAAATGATTTAAAAGGATGTCCAACACTTCCATACACATTGAACTTCTTAACGTGCACGCTTAGGAAATGTGTTAATTGCCGGATGCCGAAATACCCGAAAAATTGTAACCCTACACTTATATCCGAGGTGTATTTCACAGCTCACGGAAATGCCCGAGTAGTTCCGATTGATGAATTGGCTGGAATTTGTTTTTGTTTTTAAAAAACAACTGATAAAGTATTACAATTATAAATATAAACATTCTTAAACAACAAACACTGCTCAAAGGGCAAGAACATGAAGAAAATTTTAAAATGTTCTTAGCCTCTTGTTGCCAACGATCAATCATATTAAAAGACAGAAAAAAATTGCCAAGGGGCGGACCTGGGAAAATGACTCCTTTTGTTTTAGTCTAATTAAATTTGTTCTTTTACTTGTTGGCTAGGGAACAGTTGTATGGAACCATTAAGGAAAGATTTATATCTTTGCCTTATTATTTATATCTTTTTCTTTTTTTCTGGTAAGAAATATTGGACAATCCTAAGAAATTCATGGCTTACTCCTATCCGTCATGTATAGGCATCTATTTATTTCATAATTGGATGTTTCACACTGTTTAGTTGTGCAGTGGTTTCAACATCTCTTAATATAATATGCCTCATGTGAGCATTTATGGCTGCTCAAAATCTAGAAAACCCCTTAACCCATTACCAGACGATAATGACATTTGACCAGTTTATTGCAGACGAATCTGGAAAACAATGTGGGAAAAGGGAGAAATTGCTTGTAACAAGCAATTTCTCCCTTTTCCCACAATGTTTTCTGTCCTATTAGAAGATTATTTTTTCAATTTCATCACACTTTGAAATGTCGTCTGCAAACTCTTTCAATTTGGGACAATTGAAAATTTGGCATTTGGTAAAGGGTTAAGGGCTTAGCAAAACAGGTAGAACCGTTGAAATTCTGTTAGTCAGACTTCCCCTCATGAAAAATTTCAACTTATAATACCCCATGGTACATCGGGAATGGGTAGCAATTTTGAATTACTTGTACAAGAATTCTAATTCTTTTTCTACTTTTGTCTGTATAATCTTTTGGACAAGCTTGGCAATATGGCAATATGGTCAGTTGCTTTTGCCACCCCTGCTCATGGGCTTGGAGCGTTTTCAAAATCAACTTCAGATGAGGACCGGTCTAAGATTAAATGTTCCTAAACTTTCTCATGACTAATCATGCGTCTACAAATTCAATATTATTGAATGAATTAAAAAAAGCGTATGATAATGTGTATCTTAGTAAAGACAAAGTAAGAAAAAGAAAATAGGGTAGGCCAAGACTCGATCATACGCGGAAAGCATATTGTACTGATACTAACTAAAAGTGACAGCCACCATGCTGTCACAGCCACGACTTCGTCGACAATACCAAACAAAAAATGACTTTATATTTAAATACAATATAAAGTCTGACTGCTTAGAGTACGTTTTGCATCACTGTTTTTGTTTGCTGAAACTACTTTCCGTGAGCTGAGATTTCATTGGATAAACCGGATGTATTCAGATTGCCATTTGCGATGATGACGTCAAAATGTTTTGGTTATTGTTCGTAACAAAAGGCGAATTGGTATTAAATAAAGCATAAAATACACTTTTATATTAATTTTGCTGTTAAATTCCATTTCTTTCATTTTTTCTTTCCAAAAATCTTCATCTTCCATTGTGAATATTGGGGGGGGCCAAAGTATACTCTGGCCCCCCCAGTCTGGATATTGGGGGGGCCGGGCCCCCCTGGCCCCCCCGGCTCCTATGCCTATGCTGCTTAACCCACACATGGAGGGTGCTTTGTAAATCCAAGTTCCATACCCTGAATCACACAGCCTTTAAGGGCATTCCCCTGCAGATTGAGAGAAACGTTTTGGAGCATCGGCAGGTTCAATTGAGTTCTTGTCCAGTAATAGATCCCAATTAGGGTTGACAATGATGAAGGATTGTATCAATTAATGCTTACATCAATAGGATGTGAATGCTCTATCAAGGGGTTTTGTTGACCGTAAGCTGGTGTCAATATCCATTACATTGCTTTATTATTCGAATAACATTATTTAAACCCTTAGAATGCTGGGTAATTTTCTAAAAATAGATTGTTGCATCGTCTGCTTTCCAAAACCTTAGATTTCTGTTAAATTCTGGTGAGGAAAGATACTCAGAGTAGCAAACAGTTTATATCACAGGCCAGGCGCCAAGTAAATTGGCAGCTGGCCTGTGATATAAACTGGTTGCATTAGCATAAATTCAGTTCCAGCTCTATAAGGGTTAACTTAGGTATGGCACAAGACTATGATAAGTCCTTCACCTTTTGGGAAGGACTTACTATAGTAGTGCACTGAACCCACGATATTTGGTACGATAATTGGTATAAAATACAATAAATGAGAAAAGACTGATGTGTTTAGTATTTAGCGGGTATTTAGCCCGTACTGTCTGAGCAATTAACACTAGTAGGAGGATTCGTTTGGTTTATTAACATTTTTTAAAGGGAATATTGTATTGAAAATGAAGCATGTTGCAGGGAGATTTGTGCTGAAAATTCGAAGGTAATTTTATTAGTCATAAAATGATGATATAACATTAAAAGTAATTTGTCACTATAGAATTGGGATATATTTATTGTCTCAATAATTGAAAAATTCGAAAAGATGTAGTTGAGTATGAAACAAAATCATTATAAGCTATTTTTCTGGTATTATATATATATTATTATTTGGTTAACCCTTTACCAATTAATCACCCAATTTTTAATTGTCCCAAATTGAAAGAGTTTGCATACGACCTTCTAAAGTATGATGATATTAGAAAATAATCTTCTGACAGGGTAGAAAACATTGTTGGAAAAGGAGAAATTGCTCGTCAAGAGCAATTTCTTCTTTTCCCTTGATTTTTTCCAAAGTTGTCTGCAACAGATTGGTAAAATGTTGTTGTTTGGTAATAAGTTAAAAAGAGAGTTAGCTCATAAGTGTTACTAAGAAAAAGGTTATTTTTCAGACATCATAACTGCGGTGTCATCTGCAAATGATTTCAAACTGGATTATGTCACATAATGCCTATAATGGAGAAATTGGTCAACAGCTAAATCATACAAAGGGAAATATAGACCTATTAGTAAATACAAGTGAAACAGCTGTGATCTATTGTCCTAAACCCTTAGAATGGTGGGTAATTTTCTAAAAATTGAACTTTTTACTGTATGCTTTCCAAAACCTTAAATATCCGCTTAATTTTTAATGAGGAAAGATACTCATAGGGGCAAACAGGTTTGATCACAGGCCAGGCGCCAATTTACTTGGTGGCTGGCCTGGATCTAACTTGTTTGCTTAAGGATGAAGTTGGTTCCATCACTATAAGGGTTAAAACGTGTTGTTTATGATATATAGGACAGTGATAGGTAGTTTAATATCAGTCCTGCAGTATGTGAGTTATGTTGCAACAGATTTTATCATTGACTGTTGACTGCATAACGTTAAGAATTGCTTTCGAGAATTGCGATTTCAATCAGACTAAAGTAAATACTGTTGATGATGATAAGTGAACCTTGATTTGTGTTTGAAATGATTTAAATGGATTTACTTGTTTAATTAAGTGATAGTTAGTAGTATTGATGATAAAAATTGAGCTTTGTTTGATTTAATGCTTTCTGCAGGATTGATGAAACACCAATTTATAACTTGATTCAAAACTGATCATTCTATACATTGCTTTATGAAATGATTTGTATCAATTCCCAATTAGATTGATTTGGATTGAGTTTTTATTGATTTACCTTGCTTAGTTCCAATTGCCGAAGACTTGGAATTCTTAATCTTGAATTGTGATGAAAATGGATTTAAGCTTGTTTTAATATGGATTTCATATTTTGTTAGGTGAGTTGAAACATTCTTTTGGTATATCTGGGTTCAGGGGGGTAAAGGGGGAAGGGGTTTATGGCGGAGGGGGCATCTTTCAGATGTTGGCTCATTTTTTCATATAGATTTTTTTTAAGAACCCGTACAGAACTAAATTTCCATTTTGACAAAATGATAAATTGCTCTTGTGAAGCATTGCTGAAACAATTTTCTTTAAAAAGAAAGACATCAATTGGTGTAATATTTTCAAAATTGATGTCTTCGAATACTTTGGATTATTTTATGTAGCATAATTCGGTGATGACTAAGGGATCGAAATAGTTTAATATACTTCAAATAAAGCGAAATAACAATAATGCATAGATAGATGGTTTGATAAAATATCTTATTTCTTCCAGATGTCTTCCTCTGAAGGTAATTTGATCTGATAACAAAACATGTAGACCAAAATTCAGAACCATTAA
This sequence comes from Cerastoderma edule, assembly GCA_947846245.1. Lineage (NCBI taxonomy): Eukaryota > Metazoa > Mollusca > Bivalvia > Cardiida > Cardiidae > Cerastoderma > Cerastoderma edule. Next base: position 32,274,046 of record OX401417.1, on the reverse strand, counting down.
AGTTGGTCATTTGATACATAATTTGTTATTCTTTAGCATGTATTTTATCTACGCCCTGCAGTTTCCTTCTGTATAACAAAAGTCCTGTTAGTGTAAAGAAATATATACAAGATTTTGCTACTAAAAACAGTACACTTCCATCGTTTGCAAGGTTCCAGCCTTGCCTAGTGGTTAAAGAGGCAGTCTTGAATCTTTTGGGTTCCGATTTTGAGCCCAAACGATACCTTTGGCTATGTGGGAGTGTCATATGGAAATGCAGCAGAGCCTAAGCCTAAGTACTGGCAAATACAGGAAAGCTGTAATAAAATTGAAGATTTTTTTGACATACCATTAAATCCCCATATTAACATATCAATTGTTTACTAAAATAGTTTATCGTTTGTAATTTTTATCAATTAACTGATTGATATCTCATTGCAGAGGTTGGTTTGGGTCAATGCATAAATTATTTTTCTTAAGCATTTATCTAATACGCCCATTTACTGATACTTGCTGTTTAACAATGGCGATAAGATGACATCATTTAACAGTCTGATGAAAGATTTGCAACATTTTGATGCTAAGACGAGACTTGGACATCACTTTAAATTTACCTAGTTGTTTTATCTATTTAAACTATTTTATCTACCAAATGAGCAATATTCCATTTTGTTCTGTTACCTGTATTATTGCTGAGGAATTTGATAGTTAAAGCATCCTAATCTCATCTTGATGATCTTTCATATATAAACATATATAGCAGAAGTTTTCTAATTTATTCCCCATATTGGATTATGAGAGTGGTCCAAATTCAAAGCAACAGCAGGTGACAAATTCAAATTAAGAAAAACAGGATTTTCTGGTGTATGTTGCTGAAACCATTGTGACCTAAATGAGAACTTACCCCTCATAAGCAAGACTTTTAAAAGAAACCACATAAACAAAAGGAGAAATTGCTCACCACGAGCAATTTCTCCTTTTGTCACATGGGTTTCTTGGATCGTCTGCTGCAGTTCTTTCAAATTGAAGTTATATGGTGTGAAGGGTCATCTACCTTCTAAACTGGTCTATCTTTTATCTGATGACAGATCTTAATTGATTTGAAATCGATAAATTTTGTAGATCTATTTGTTTTATCTTGGCGAGACTTCGTGACATATGATCGTGTTCCATTGATGTATTGTAGAAGATTTATTTCAGCAACAAGGCAATTAAATAACAGCAGATATGTTGAGAAAATCAAGAAAAATGTCTTCGATACAAAATATGTTTAATTGTTTTGCTAGCGATTTGTCAAAAAGCTTTTTTGAAGAAAATTATGTCAATCTTAGGGAAAATGCATATTGATACGAAATAAATATACTGGTAAATAACAGGCTGTGGAAAAAATTAGGGTGATTGGTTCAAATTAGATTGACAAAAAGGCACAGTGATAAAGGGGCATGCAATGATGATAAAAGGAAATCAAGATGGATTAGTAATTAAGGCCACAAACGGTGCAAATCTCCTTTTGTTTTATGATAGTTTTATTGCATCTTTTATGTAACATAAGATGTCAGTCTATGTCTGTAGGAAGCGTTTATCTTACATAGTTCTTTGGACCAGTTCAACTTTTTGAAAGCAGCAAGCGAATATTCTAAAATCAAAATACATGAAGTTTTTTTTTTATTCAAAGAGCTTTTGTTTGTTACACACCAAACCTTTATCTCAATGATTTCTAGACTCTTCCTTTTCCAGGCCTTTTGCAATATGTCATACATAAATCAGTAATGAAACTGACTCAAAGTACGGCTTGCAAAGTCACAAAATTGATTTAACAAGCAAAATAGATATCATTTTTTGAAACATTGCTTTCGTAAGGTTTCGAAATCGACATCAAATCTTGACCACTGTAGTTCCACCTAATTCATGCCTGACACATGGTTTGCGTTTCTTTTGAGAAAGAATTTAGTGGTCTTGGGGCATAAATGAGTTGTATAGCAGAACTCTACTGTCACCAAGTTACTTGATTAGCCCAAACAATTTCCAGGGGATCCCCTTAACCCTTTCCCAAACAATAACAACGTTTGTCCACTTTGTTGCAGACGACTTTAGAAAACATTGTGGGAAAAGGTGAAATTGCTCGTAATGAGCAATTTTTCCTTTTTCCACAAGGTTTTCTGCTCTATTTGAACATTATTTTCCAATATCATCACATTTTGAAATGTCGTCTGCAAACTCTTTCAATTTGGGACAGCTGAAAAGTTGTTGTTGGGGAAAGGGTTAATTAATCTGTCACTTAGACCCGAGACAAGACTGGAATAATAATGCTGAAGATTACACTGATTTGTGGAGGACAATTATCCAGGGGTAGAGCGTCAGCTTCTGGACAGGAGGGTCATGGGTTCGAATCTTGTGAGAAGCGGTTTCTGCTTACATCCTTTCATTAATCCACATTTGGCGCAAGTTAACTGCCATGGTTATGTATCCAGGAAGCAGAATCCAAAGTGATTCATTAATCTAAGTTGTAAGAACTTGTTTCACAATCGATGTAAAATAAACAAGTTTAAACCAAAGACTGGAATAAATATGCTGAAGATTACACTGATAGCAATGGAACTTATAGGCTGTCTGTCATAATGAAATATTGACCATTTTGTAACAAACACATTTTTGAGTTTTTTCTGCTACAGATCTTGGTAGCGTTTTACAAAACATTTAATGCTAAATATTTGCGTAAGCTCAAATCAACATTCCCTTTCATTTCCATATTGTGATAAGCAATATTACAAAGTAACACATCATTGGAATTGGCTCTCAAAGTCACTTCCAATCATGTATCATATTACAATATTTAACTTTTATTTAGGATAGTATCCATGTACAGTGAACCCTCGTTTATCCGAACACGTCCGTTCCCAACAAAATGTCGGGTTTACCGAATAATCCGGACTAATGAAGCAGAGCATGTTCTTATTCACATTAAGACATAAATGGTCTGTATGAGCCATGTACGCTTATAACCCTTTAGCAAACGCCAAATTGTCGACCGTCCCAAATTGAAAGAGTTTGCAGAAGACATATCAAAATGTGATGAAATTCAAAGATTATCTTCTGATATGGCAGAAAACATTGTGGGTAAAGGAGAAATTGCTCGTCACAAGCAATTTCTCCTTTACCCACAATATTTTCAAAAGTCGTCTGCAATAAACTGGTCCAATAATTCCGTTCTCTTACAATTTTGTTCGGATTGCGAGACATCCGGATAATCGGGGTCCGGATAAACGAGGGTTCACTGTATATCATTTTTGACTTACGCAAATATTTTCCCTAAGTCGTTAAGTAAAACAGAACCCTGATGCAGAACTGATTGTTAAATTCACTTTAATTATCTGAAAACGGAAACAATTAACTTCTCTTTTGCCCATGATGGACAACAAATGCCTTATTGATAGCGGCAAGGTTCTAATATTTCACAGAAGTAGCCAGATATATCTTTAAGTATCATTTAAAGGTAAATTAAAATAGATTATGTTACAACTAGAAAACAAATGGAACTTTATTACGGGGAAACTGTACCACAACAAGATTAGCTTTCTGTTAAAACAAATAAGCCTGTTACTACAGTGTAATGCATCTTGTCCAGGGGTCTACATCATCGGTAATGACAGACCCCTGTACAACGATGCATCACAGCGCGATATGGCTTTTTGTATACCTACATGCCACATCACAGTAGAAACATATGCAAAGAAATAGGTTTTTAAGTATAATCCCAGGAATTGATGATGATGTGTTTAACTACAAAAAAGTTAATTAAACATTTGAATCATTATCCAGCTAGCAAATAGAAAAGTGTAAAGGAGTTTTTCGTAGAAGAACAATATTGTTGAAAACATGCACCTGTCGAACACAACCCAGTTTCAGTGCTAGCTAAAGTGACAATTAAAAGTAGATATTGTAGATATAATTGCTTCAGTAAGTGTCAATATATCCAAGCATTTATTGTCTATATCATGCTTTTAGATTTATATACATACTAATTCACAGTATATAGTCTCTAAAAACTTTGCTAATGTGACGGTAATAGGGTTTAAGTATAAATACTACTTCTACAATCTTGCTGTGGAAGCCGGCTTTTATTGGTGATTCTGTAGAGTAGTTGGCTTTCTCTCGAAGTTAAGCAACGTTCTAAGTTGTTAGTACCTGGATGGGTGACCCACGATGGCTTTACTCCGAGAGGGACTCGATACACGTGTTACAATGGCTCTTAATTCTCCTGTGAATATCATACAACAGTGCAGTTTAGATTGAATTAAGTTTTAACTCTAAAAACTTCTTCACATTTGTGAATGTGAATTGTTGTTACACATTTATCTGTTGGTAAACATGATCATCTTTTTTAGCAATCAATGCTAGCAAATTTCTTAGACTTAATAAGAATTGTAATAAGAACGTCTATGATCATGTTAAAAAAGAAATCTTTGCGAGGGTGATTTCTTTTTTCAGTTTATAAAACCTCTCACTTGATAGATGTGACTTTTTTGATAAGCTGGTGTAACTTAACCCTTTCCCAAACAATAATGACATTTGACCACTTTGTTGCAGATGACTTTAGAAAACATCGTGGGAAAAGGAGAAATTGCTTGTGACGAGCAATTTCTCCTTTACACAGAATGTTTTCTGCCCTATGACAGAAGATTATCGTCCAATTTCATCACATTTTGAAATGTCATCTGCAAACTCTTTCAATTTGGGACAGTCGAAAATTTGTTGTTTGGGAAAGGGTTAAACCCAGCCTCCTGTATCTGGTGTCAAGATTTGAATTTAATGGAGCAGATATTCATTTTTAAATGGAGCGAAACAAACAGAAGTAAAATAACGAGGGATAGTTCAGTGATATCATACCTAATGCATGTTATCTTTACATACATACATACCTTCAAAATATCATTGTCTCTTCGGCAAAAATAAGTTAACAAAAGAAACTGAAAAGTAACACCCTTAAAAAACATGAGCATAATCACAATTCCATGCAATACTATAGTAAGTGCTTTATGTCTTTGAATCACTTACTATAGTCTTGCATTGAGCCCTCGAATTAAGTTATGACAAAAAAAACGCTGTAAAAAAACAGAACATTTGATGATTCAGAGTAAAAAGACACCATTCCATTAAACCTAAATCTAGGAATTTGAAATAGAAATTGTTTGGGGATGTTTTACCAGGGCCTTTCCCTGTCTTTAGTAGTTTGTTTTGTATTGAAAACCATAATGAGACAAAAGTAGTCTCTTAACCTTTTTTGTTTTGTCATTTGTTACTTTTCAAATAGGCCCAGTCTCAAAAGACATATAAGGTAATGGAAGAAAAGGGAACAATTAATGAAGGAGGGTCCATTCAATCTGTCTCTTATTTTCTGATGGGGATTTTGAGAGATTGCTTTTTATAATGGAAGTGCTATGATTTTTGTATGATGAAGAATGCCTTTTCTTTCCATCCAATTCCACAGCTTTTGCACATCTCAGTCCTTTAAAGAATCCTATAAACACATGATATTAGAATGTGTTAGTTCAAACTTATTCATTTTACATTGGTTGTGATGGAATCTGTAAGCTTACCAAATTCACTCACTATGACTGCTTCCTGGGTATTAATTGGGTACTTGCGCCGATTGGTGGGCTAGTCCCGGCAATTTTCAACTTGCCTAACAGGTATTGAACCTGAGACCCTCAGTATTAAAGGCTGATGCTCTACCTCTGAACCATTGTGGCGCATATAGGAATGTATTGCTGTTCTAAATTGAAAGCAACAGTAGACGTCCCATTCGAGGCATAGAGGGTCGTAGGTTAAAACTCTGCAAGTAGCAGGGTCCACTTTGCAACCTTCTATCAAATAAAAATATCAATATTATATTAGTCTTTTATCTCAATATAACTGACGTAATGTTGACTTGATTTAAAACCCATATGAATGAATAAATAAATCATGAACTTCATCAAATGTGAGAAAGGATATATGCCAAACACGTTGCCAAACTCTGGAACCTTGTATTCCAAGTCATTCTCGCTACAGACAGAGCCACCGCGGGTTCGGCCTAAGAATGGGGAGAAATGGACAAGTAATTAGGGATGTATAGAAAGGCCTGTCAATAAAGTGGTCACAGAACATGGCTGTTCTGTAGAATGTCTGCTAGTGACATGCAAATTAACTGCCTCCCGCCTTTACCATGCTGGTTTTCAGCAGGCAGCAAAAAACCAAAGAATCTACAGTCTAACTTGTGTTAAGCAGCCACCCTTTTAAGCAGCCAACCTGCCTTAAACAGCCACTACAGAAAGTCCCATTGTTAGATTTATAGTGTACATCAATTTGTGTTAAGCAGCCAACCTGTCTTAAACAGCCAATTTACTCCGTCCCATAGGCTGGCCTCTTAACACAAGTTTGACTCTACTTCAAAATGAAAGAAAATTTCTGTATAGAAATAGGGAAATTGTGAATGGCAAATGGAAGCATTGTGTTTAAAAGGAGAATTTGCTCATGATGAGCAAATTCTCCTTTTTAACACAATGCTTTCAAATGTAAAACTGTACAAAAAGCGTGAAATATTCATTTATTTGAGTATAAGGATTGATTCTTTACCCCATACAATCTCTCATTGAAGTAACTGCCGCAGTAGCCTTTAGAAACGTCTGTGAACAAAGGATTAATTGCTCCTAATAAACAATTTATAATTTTGTCTCAGTGGTTGCTACCCATTGGCTTTTGTCACAGTGGTTTTACCCTTATAGTGCTGGAACCGACTTCATGCTAATGCAAACAGGTTAGATCACAGGCCAGCTGTAAATTGGCTGCAAACCCATGATCTAACCTGTTTGCTACTCTGAGTATCTTTCCTCAACAAAATTAAGCAGATATTTAAGGTTTTGGAAAACAGACGACACAATGCTCAATTTTTAGAAAATTACCCAGCATTCTAAGGGTTAAGATACCCCATAATATAAAGAAAGTGTACGCCATTCATGTTTCTCTTGTCGTCTGCTATTGCTTTCAGATTGGGCCCATTCACAAAAGTCACAACATGGAGGAATGTGGTAGTTATTTTTACAACAAAAAAAAGTATTGAGGCCGGTTGCACTCTATAACAGTGTGAAACTACCTCATTCGAGAAAGAGAGGCGGAAATAGAAGTTTTTACAAACAGAGGAATTCTTTTTTACCGAAAATTGGAATTGGAATTTTAGAGCTACACTGGTGATGGTTTATTTTGGATTTGCTGACTACTTGTTGTGTCTTCCTCATGTTGACTGATTTGTGTGGGAGGGAAACGGTGTTTAAAAGTCTTTTATGATTGGATGGGGAAATATGTAATCTAAGGTATGCATTAATTGTGGTTTTAATTGATTCTTTGTTTTTTGCTCAAGATTATTTTTCTCCTTCATTGGAAGTGTGAGGATTTATGATGGATTGGAATTATGCTTTATTTATCAATTGGGCCACGTCACGGGAAAAGGGGCACTCGGACATAGCAAACAGTGTAGCCCCAGTCCAGCCGCCACGTCACTGACGTGGCGGCTGGTCTGGGGTTACACTGTTTGCCATCTTAGAGGACATCAAGTTCTACCTTTAAATAAATACAAATGATAACTGTCGTGACTAGATTCTGGAATAATAGCACTAAGAAAGAGCTGAATGAGCGGTTTTTATTTATGTCCGAGTGCCCCTTTTCGGGTGACGCGGCCCAATTTAATTGTATGATGCTTATCATGAAGTCTTTTGTGGTTTTAGTTGTTACTTGCTTTTCTGCTAAAGATTCTTTTTCTACTATTTTGTAAGCTTGGGGGTTCCGAAATAATTAGAGGGGGATGTGTAATTATAGTTATGCTTTGTATGTCAATCAAATTGTTTGATGATTTTCAGTAATTTTTTTTGTGGTTTTAATTGTTTCTTGGTTTTCTGCTTAAGTTTCTTTTTCTCCTTCGTCGTTAATGGGGATTTATAAATGATTGTAGGGGAAAGTGTGATTCATTTATTTTGTATTTTACTCTGAAAACTCGAGAAGCTTTTATTTATCTATCCCCACCTTTTGCATAACTAAAAATGATCTTTTGTATTTGTTATTTGTTGTACCATTTGTTGCTGTGTATGGTATTCATAGATTATCACTTTCTTATTTCAACCAATTAATAAATCATTTAAGAGGAAATAGGCTAATTAAGTTTTAATTGACTCAGATTAAAAAAAAAAAAAAAAAAAAAAAAAACCACTTCATCTATCATATTATGTAATGGAGAATGGGTGGGGTGATACATTGTCAGAAGTAGTGGGTGGGATTTGGGTTACATGGATGTTATTTCACAATAGACTTGCGTGATCGTTTACAAAACAAACATTGTCCTGTCAAAAACGCATTCTCACTGTGAACAGACAGATCAAGTGTCAGAGACTGTAATTGTCCTATTGTTTAAACAACATTTAGAAGAAATGTCTTGAAAACAATGTAATGAAATGCTTTATTTCTGAGCAATTTCTTCTTTCAGTGTTTGTAAGATTGATTGAAAAATAAAATTTGTTTCAAAGTTCAAATCTAAGGTAAGACTGTAATGTCTCTTCGAAGGATTCAAGAAATTTGTCCATGAACTTTATGATAAAACATGAATGAAAAATGGTTGTTCATGAACACAAACTTATTCTTGAATGTGTTCCTTGAATGTGTTCGTAAAAGTCAAGATTTTAGATGTGAATATATTTGTGGACATGACCATGGACCTAAAGCCCTGTTCATGATCATATTATTATTATTATTTTTTTTATATGGGTTTTACATCACATCAATATTATTTCAGTTATGTAGCGATGCCCGACTCTTAATGATGGATGAAGACCCCATACTCAACTGCCCATAAGGGCTGGTTAAGGCGGGTAGAACCATCGGCATTCCGTAAGTCAGTCAGGAGACTGCCTCTCATGAAAATCCATATCCCTCTCAGGATTTGAACCCACGCGGAGAGGGGCTATGTGATTTCAAGTTCTGTACTCTAACCACTAGGCCACGGAGGCCCCTACATGTTCTTAATGTTCATGAACATATGTTCTTGACTTTCATGAACATGTTCAAGAATAAATTAGTTTTTATGAATTGCCATTTTATAATATTCGTAAACTGTTTCTATAATTCTGAAAAATAGATTCAAATAATGAAAACACCAAATTCAAATAATGATTACGGACCCAGGGAGCATAGAGTTAACGTTAATTGGGGGAGATGGGGTTAATTTGGGTGTTCATAGGAATCAACTGACAGCGTGATATCAATTAAATTGCCACCTGGTGCTAAACTGTTTAAACTGTTCCAGGGTTCAACAGAATCAACACTTTTCCTCAATCTGATTAAACCATTTCAGGGTTCATTAGAATCAACACTTTTCCCTTAATCATCAAAAAGCTTGTTGGGTTTCGAATTAATGACTTGCAGACGAGATGAAAATGCAACACCATATTTTTAATTCAAAATTTATGACCCAGCTGCTTTGTAAAGTTATGTTCTGGATAGTGGCGGAAAATTATTGTTTCATTACATCTTAAATCATGTAGTTAAAGAAGTTATTGTCATCACATGTTTATCAAAGATTCAGAGGCAAAGCCATTGAAGCTCATTAGCTTGTCCTGCACCATAAATATTTTTCTGACCAAAACAATTGTACAAAGTATTCATGAGCAAATTTTTTATTTGGCACGAGGAAATGGTTTATGATAAAAAGACAGATTTGTGATAGACTAAAAAAGAAATTGGTACTCTTATAATTAACCTACTCTCCGATATTGGATTTCATAACTGTTCCAAATTGAAAGCAACAGCAGACAACGAAATTTAAATATATTGAAGACTACCAACTTTGTCTTGTGTGCTTTGGAAGAAACCATTGCAATATGAGGATAATTTGCTGAAATAATGTGATTTTTCCTTTGTCACTATGTTTTCTAAAGACTTTTGCAATAGATGCCCAAATACTGAACTATAATGGAGGAAAGCTTTAAGAATGTTTAGGGATAATGGGTTAGAAAATGTTTACTTTTGTGAGCATTAAAATTGATTGTCTGCATGCTACACATGTGGTTTTGATAAGTACAGTGAACCCTCTTTTATTCGAACATGTCCGTTCCCAACAAAATGTTCGGTTTACCGAATAATCTGGACTAATGAAGCAGAGCATGTTCTTATTCACATTAAGACATAAACGCTGTATGAGCGGTATATACTTATAACCCTTTAGCAAACACCAAATTGTCGACTGTCCCAAATTGAAAGAGTTTGCAGAAGACATATCAAAACGTGATGAAATTCAAAGATAATCTTCTGATATGGCAGAAAACATTGTGGGAAAAGGAGAAATTGCTCGTCACGAGCAATTTCTCCTTTACCCACAATGTTTTCGAAAGTCGTCTGCAACAAACTGGTCCAATAATTCCGTTCCCTTACAATTTCGTTCGGATTGCGAGACATCCGGATAATCGGGGTCCGGTTAAACGAGGGTTCACTGTATTTTTCTTTGGTACAACAAAATGCATCTTTTTTATCAGAGGCTAAGAAAGTGCAGGTGAGGCACTACTATAGGCGGGTCCCCACTATAGGCACAGATAGATGCACTGTTTATAAAGATTTTAAAACTTCAATCTTACATACCAAGCAAATAACATACAACGATGCAAACAATGCAACAGTGGTGCAGTGGTAGAGCATCTACCTCTTGTACCTTGGGTCCTGGGTTCGAATCCCCATTAGGCAAGGTGAATGTACTGGTATATAGTATCCAGGAAGCAAGCATAGAAACTTCGAATTCCCGTTGAGTTAAAGCCAGCTGTGGTATTTCAAGGTTACCATCCTAATCCAGAACCAAACAATCAGTGACCAAGTGCAATAACTCTCAATTTCTTTTCTTGTTTTCTGTTGTCGGTTGAGAAGAACCCATTCCGAATCCCAAATTTAAGACCATTTTACTACGCCAACAAACATATGTCGGTTGAGTTAGATTTAAAATTATTATCAAAGGGTTTTACAAGCTAGAAGCACATGGAAAAAGGTACATAATAATGTACATCTGATTTTCATGCTATATGCGCCTGACAAAAAGTTGGCTGCTTTGTTTGCTTTTTCGAAATGTCTCATGCGCTCTGACATTTCATTGTATTGTCGAACCCTTTCCCATAGGAATGAGAAATCAAGCTTGTAAAAAAAAGGCATATCTACAAATAAACAATTTCAAGAAGAAAGAGGGGCATGTGAGATTCCTTTGCTTGAAGTATTTCAGAAACCATGTATGAGTTAGATTATCAGACATTTTTCACTTGATAGCGATAAAAACATGGTGGTAGCAGACACATGCTTTCTATGCAAGATTTTTATATTAAAACTTTTTTTCTGTTCCAAGTACTTTACAGTGCAAAGATTCACTCAAAGGTCAAAGGTCAGTCATTAAAGGAAAAATAAATATCTTGCAAGGGATATGCATAATTAGTTAACTTATTCCCCATGTGATAATTTTTTTATGACTACTCAAAATGCAAAACAACTGCAAAAAAAATTGATAATACAAAACTAAAATTTCTTTTGAGACATTGAGCAAAAGAAGTAAAAGTAAAAAAGGGAAAAATAGCCTGATCATCTGACATTAAGGTAAATAAATGAAAAATAATGTACCATTTGGTTTCAAAGTTTCTTGGGAATGAATTCCCTGAAATGTAAGTGCTTGAGAGTGTCTGATTGGTGTGCAATGTGCAAAAATCAATGATTTGATCTGTGCCATTATTGTCTGGAATTGTAGCTAATATGTTTTGGGAAATTGACTTAATCCCTAGGGGGTGACAGACAAAGGCACAAAACATGGTGGTTGACTTCACCATCTTATGTTGGATCTTTGATGGCTGGGAGAAAATACTCCTAATTGCAACCGTTCCTTTCCTTTTTGATTGTAATTTGCTGTGACAGAACATAACCATGATAGACCTAGAAAAAAAAAAGAAAAAAAAGGATAACTGAAACAGAATCTTTTCATGATTTTCAAGTTTTTTTTTTATGTCACAATGTTTTCAATTGTCTATTTAATACAGACATGCTTTAATGCTTTACTCCAGGGGCCCGTTTTACTAAACAACTTACGGAAATTGTTTGCGTAAGTCATAATTGATTAACATGGATAATATCTTCAATGAAAGTACAATATTGCAATGTGACACGTCATTGGAAGCGTCTCGGAGAGACGATTCCAATGATGTGTTACTTTGCAATATTGCTTTGCCAAATATTGAAATAAAAGGACTTGTTGTTTTAGACTTACGCAAATCTTAAGCGTAAACTGTTTAGTAAAACGGGCCCCAGGGCCCTCCATGGGTTAGTGGTAAATATTAGTTTTTTTAACTTTTTATTTCACATTGATTGTGACGAAAGCTTGAAGCTTATTAAAATTCATTCTTGATGACTGCTTCTTGGATAATAGACCAGTACCCACCTTTATTTTAGGGCATGTCGGGGCAATTTTCGCCTCTCCTAAAGGGGATTGAATATCAGAGCTTCAGTATAAGAGGCTGTCGCTCTACCACTGCACCAACGTGTTGGTTAGAGTACATAGCTTGAAATCATAGATCCCCTCTCCATGGGGTTCAAATCCCAATGACTGAATCTGTATTTTCTGGTGAGGTAGTTTCCAGCTTGGCTCATGGAACGCTGATAATTCAGTGCCTGACTTGCCTATCCCTTAAACGGCTGCAGTCAAGTCTTTTGATCTTCATCCATCATTATAAACAGGGTATTGCAACATAATTGAAATAATGTTGAAGTTTATATGATGTAAAGCCCATATCAAACAGATTACGCCTTACACAAATAATACCTGTTGTTGACTATAAAATTGTATTAACCCATTACCAAACAATAGCGAAATTTAACCACTTTGTTGCAGATGACTCCGCAAAAGAATGTGGGAAAAGGAGAAATTGCTCATAACGAGTAATTTTACCTTTTCCCACAAAGTTTTCTGCCCTATCAGAAGATTATTTTCCAATTCAATTAAATTTTGAAATGTCATCTGCAAACTTTCAATTTGGGACAGTCGAATATTTGGCTTTTGGTAAGACATTAGTCTTCCACAGCCAAGGCATCAAACCGAGAATGATATTGTGTAAGAGTTAAAAGCGTAATGAATGGAAGAATCCGACGCTAGCTACGTGCCGATGTCATAAATCCCAGAGTTCCTCTGTAGGAGATCGTGTATATTGGTATGGCTTCTCTTAACCCTTTACCAAACGCCAAATTTTCAACTTTCCCAAATTGAAAGAGTTTGCAGACGACATTTTAAAATGTGATGAAATTGAAAAATAATCTTCTGACAGGGTAGAAAACATTGTGGGAAAAGGAGAAACTGCTCGTCACGAGCAATTTCTTCTTTTCCCACAATGTTTTCTAAAGTCATCTGCAGCAAAGTGGTTAAATGTCATTATTATTTGGTAATGGGTTACTGTATAGGAATGTCATTGACAGAAACGTCACAAACACGTCTTCAGTCTGTTTCTTAAGGTTTCTTCCCCGGATTTGGTTCTGGTGTCGTATTAAAATGTTCTCGAATTACAGATTACTTTTGATTGATCTTTGGGTGTCGTTCAACACTTTTCCTAGCATTGATTACTTCTTAATTATTTGTAGCAAGTAATAGTGGGAAATATTGTGATAAAAGAAGCATTAGCTCTTGCATGGTATTGAACATGTTCAATCACTTATGCATTTTTCGGGGTATTTTTTAAATTTATAATAGTTATAAGTCAATCATATCAAGTCTCACTGGTTTTTTTTAATGAATCAAACATTTGTGATTTGTATGGAAGGTAAAAGTTCAGGTTAAAAGGAAGTTTCGGAAGCAATATCCCTCTTTGTCAATGTTTCAAACCCCATGTACCAAAGTTTGTTATTTGTATAAAAGTTAAGATTCATGTATAAAAAGATATATTGTTAAGTAATTTCCTTTTATGACAATACTTTGTTATTCAATCAAAAGGTGTTTAACCCTTTCCCAAACAATATACATTTGACCACTTTGTTGCAGATGACTTTCCAATTTTATCACATTTTGAAATGTCGTCTGCAAACTCTTTCAATTTGGGACAGTCAAAAAATTGTTGTTTGGGAAAGGGTTAAATGTAAGATGGAAAGAAACTACTGTAAAGTCAATTCCTCGTTATACGTCACATTTTAAAAACTAATGAAACATTTCACATCAGCATAAGTGATCTGTCTTCCGCGATTATAAATATTTTAACTGTGTGAAAAAGATGTCCCTATATAATCGTGATCCTCAACCTATTTTCCCATATAAGACGTCTTGACTAGTCCAAGATGAAAGTAACATCATAAAACCTAAAATGGAAAAAGAATACTTAACCCTTTCCCAAATAATAATGACATTTGACTACTTTGTTGCAGACGACTTTAGAAAACATTGTGGGAAAAGGAGAAATTGCTCGTATCGAGCAATTTTTCCTTTTCACTCAAGGTTTTCTGCTCACTCTGAAGAATATTTTTCAATTTCATTACATTTTGAAATGTTGTCTACAAACTCTTTCAATTTGGGACAGTCCAAAATTTGTTGTTTGGGAAAAGGTTTAGTTATCATTTTGGGTAGAAACCATGGTAATAAAAAGGTGAATTGCTTTCAGGAGTAATAAATCCTTTTGTTACAATAGTTTCTTATCTTTTGACGCATGTTCCAAAGCAATTAATGGACAGTATTTGGATTTCCATGAGAGGTGTCTTCCAACTGACTCATGGAATGCCAATGGTTCTACCTGGCTTGATTATAGCCCTTAGAGGCGGTTGAGTATGGGGTCATCCTCCATCATGAAGAGATTTGCATTGCAATAAAACTGAAATAGCGTTGACACAGTGTTAAACCCATATAAATTACTACTTTAACGACCATAGAATCCATTGTTACAAAAGGCCAAAATGCTCAAACAGTGTAATTTCTTTCTATGTTTTCAAATGCATTATTGTAAAGTGTTTGAAGTCATATTTAATGGTGAGAAGGTTATTTATAGTGAAGAGAGGATTCTGCATGAATCATAATAATTAAAGCTTGCGATTTATGTTATGGCTTTTTACACCTGAATGAAAATTCCCATGAAATTGTGATGACTTAATGTCCCATGAACCTATTATAATGACTGTATTAATTCACCTATACATGTGGGAGTGAGTATTTGGAATGCAGCTTTAAAGGTGCTTGTTCACAGATGTGAGGACAATTGGAAGTTAAGAATTAATTTATTTAAAACTGTAGAACAGCTGTACTGTTATACAACATGCCTTGAAGAATAGTCATTTTCAGCAAAATTAGATTGTTTCAAATTCGTTAAAGTGTGTATACAGTGAATTCACATGTATTTTAATCCAAAAGTGTGACATCACTTTTGAGATCTGCCACATTTAAACTGTGCATATTTAGATAAATTGATGCATCCTGAATTGATTATGCGTTCAATAGCTTCTTTTAATTATATTCCAAACAACAATATAAAAACTGTATTGTTTCTTCGACATTTTATTTTGAGTTTTGAACTTTCTCTTCGGTGAACAGTCACCTTTATGATTATAAAACTTGCAGTGGCATGATGGTTGGCATCAGGTATTAGAGAAGTGCCATCCTGGGTCTGATTTCCTATGGCGATCAACTATTTCACAATGGAGTGTCCTTTGGCAAGACACATTACATGGCCTAGTACTAGTAGGTTACATTCAAGGAAATGTTCCATAACGCTCAAGAATATGCTTTTTGCATAAGGGGAAAAACAAACAAAACAAGGTTAAGATATGCCTTGTTTTTATTGCTAGCTTTTCAAATACCATTTTTACAAATAAGTCAATTTACCACAATATACTCTGATTTGCCTAGATCTGATCAAGTCTGCCTATTTCTGAAATACTTTTGTTTTGGCAAGGAAAAGTGATTTAAGAGGAGATTAACATAATTGGATAAGGATTTTGTTATTAATAACTTTTTACTTGTTGACGATGACTTAAAAGACATTATAAGAAAATTAGATTTTAAAACATTGTGACAAAAGGATAATGATTTTATCATTTGGAGGACATTTCCATTTTGTTACCAATGGTTTCAATGTCTACTTTAAATTTGTATTAAGAAGGTTTAATTTGATTATTTTCTAATTTGATATGATTATTTTTTCTCTGGTCAGGCTGCTCTTCGAGGTAATTTGACATTGGAAAAGGTTTAAACAAAATTTTCAATGTAAAATCTAAAGCCAGATTAATATAAGCTATATTGGAATGTCACTCTGTATTGCTTGTTGTAATCAGAAAAACGGCAAAAGTCGATTGAAGTATAAGAAAATAAAAAGGAAACATGAATACGAACATTAACCAGTGCTATTTTTTACATCATTACACCGTTGATTATTTAACACTTTTAGTGCTGGAACAGACTACATGAATATGCAAACATGTTAGATCCAGGCCAGCCACCAAGTAAATTGGTGGCTGACCTGTGATCTAACATATTTGCTACTCTGAGTATCTTACCTAATCAAAAATTTAGTAGATATTTATAGTTTTGGAAAGCAGATAACACAAAAGTCTTTTTTAGAAAATTACCCAGCATTCTAAGGTTTAATTCATTTACCTGTATGGGAATTAGTAACTAATTCAAATTGAAAGCTGCGGGAGTAGATAGACATAACATGAAAAAGTACATTTTCTATCCAGTTTTCAGGGATCTTTTTCCTTGAATTGGGAAAAGGCCTTATATAGGCATGTTAATTAATTTCAGAAAGTTTTATTATTGAAATTGTTGAATTGGGAAACCAAAAAGCTGATATGACTTTGAATTCTCGGGAAAACTGCATGATTTTAGAACAATTTTGGAAGGTGCCTTCTATATGCCGAAGTTACCGGGTATGTAACGAAAAAATGCCATGATTTCTGGATGAAACCAATGTGACAAAAGGATAAAATGCTCATTAGAAGCAATAATTATTTATCTTTTGTCAACAGATTTAGCAAACTGAGTTAGTTATTCATTCAATAAAAGCTCAGATGAGATATGTAATGGGGTCAAGTCTTTTGTCACAGGCGCATTAAAACGATTAACAGATTTATTCGTGGTTTTATTTTTGGTGAGGCACAATTAAGCGAAAGAGAAAAATGCTATTGAAGGAGCGTCGCACCGCCTCTAGGATTAGTATAATCTTATTTCGTTCCATTTACTGTCAGCACATTCCAATTTGATTTGTGCCTTATTGGGGAGGGACAGATCCAGGGTTCAATGCAATAATATAACAAGAACTTCATTTTAGTTATGGAGATGCTATAGTCTTGCTTTGAACCTCGAGCCTACCCTGGTAAAAAAAATACAGAAGTTTGTTACTGAGCCCTCATAGTGTTGGAACCCACTACATGCTTTTGCAAACAGGTTAGGATCAGGCAAGCCGCAATGTAAATTAGTGGCTGGCCTGTAATCTAACCTGTTTGCTACAATAAGTATTTTTCCTGATCAAAATTAAGCAGACTTTTCTTTCAAGTCTTGCGCAGTGGGAAAGAGACATTTTAAGGAGCACTTAAATCTTTTTGTCGCAGTGTTTTCAGCAGTTGGAAAGTAAGGTAATATGGAGTGAGAATGGGTTATCAGGTTATCAGCCCTTATCGTGTTGATGTACTCGCAATAAATCCCACAATCTATAAATCTGCATAAAGGTCACACAAACAACACTTGGTATGTCTAAACTGTTTACTGTTCAGGGCAGTAAGGTTAATTAAAGGTTAATTAAAGTTCAACAGATATTAATTAGCAATAATTGACTGCACTATACCCTGATTCCCCCTGCAGACATAGTAAGCCTCTCGTTATCATAAGCCTGTAATCTGTTTATACAGTTGATCATCCAGTGCTTGTGGGTGACGTCCAGTCCTGCAGTGGTAGAGTATCTGCCTCTGATATCAACAGTCCTGGGTTCGATCCCCGTTAGCATGAAGTGAAAATGCCAGTACTAATCCACAAATTGGGCATGGGTTATGTATGCAGGAAACAGAATAGAGATAGAATAATCTAGTTATAAAACTTCACAATCTATGTAAAACAAATATGTTAAACTAGAGTGCAGTTATTTTATTTTAATGTTGCATCAACATTATTCCAGTTATAATCAAGTCAGTCAGACCACAAGCTTATCTGCCTAACAGGGCCAACTACCAAAAGAAATAAAAGAATAATCTTAGAAATCTTTTGATTTGTTATATTTTCATTTTAAATTCTAAACTAGGATCTGACTTTTGCGTCAGTTACCTTTATATAATGCAAAATGCAATAAGAAGGTTTTGTAGCGTTCTTCTGTGCATTTTGATTTGCCATGAACTGATGCTTGAAACATTATTGTGACAAAAAAAGAAAAGAATCTGCTCATTCAAAAGATTAATTCTTTAGTCAAGATATAAGTTATAAGATCTTTTCAAGAAGATCTATGTGTGTCTTCTCATAGGTTTAAACTGAATTGCCAAGATTAAATTCTGTTGTTATATATGTAACGATGTGAATTTTTTTAAACCTTGTTTACATAAACTTAAATAAATCTGACTTATTTAAAAATCATTAATGCTATTTTGAAATATTCTGCACATTTAAGTCATCATTTGTTAGAGGCAACCCGTCACATGGGAAACGCTAGGTTAACTGTTTCAGTAATTTAATTAGTAAATTGTCGGTATGCGACATTCATTGCTGTCATAAATATAAACGAGATGCAATCTGATAAAGAGCATACCCTTAAGCGGTTAACCCCACTTCATACAGTGAGGTTTTGGGACGACCGAAATTGAAAGCTACGGCAGACGACAAATGTAAAGGTGTCAACAAGAAATTTCTTTGTGACATTGGTAACAAAACATTATGATAAAAGAGACATGTGTTGCTTTTCGTTTTGTCACATTATGGGTTCTCTTGAATTTGAAACATTTTTAAGTCTAGAATGCATTGCTTTGATAAGAATGTATTGAAATTTGTGTTTGACTATATGGTTCATGAAGTGACTTTGAATTTTGATTGGTCCAAAATTCTTACATAAGGGAATGGGTTTAAAGATTACGATCACAGTGAATTTATACATAAATATCAGTATCATCTAATGTCTCCAATGTTATTGTTTGAAACAATCAAATTATTCCTATGAATTAATGAATCTAAACGGATTTATCTGATTGTTTGTATACATGTGTGTCAACGTGGTATATTTGTCCATTCCTGTATTTTCTGATTAGATCGAATCAAAGGCAATGGCAGATGATTACTATAACATACAAAGTCATTTATTTTTTGTGTGCAAAACAAAAAATGTTGACCATTGGAAAAGTTGTCGATTATATGCACATTCTCATTCAGTCTCAGTAGTGTCTTGTTTATTATTGCGCTTTTTCGTTCTAAAAATGATATATAAATGTATGAAAGAAAGGCTTAACCCATAGAATGCTGCGTAATTTTCTAAAAATAGATTTGTGTGTCATCTGCTTTTCAAAACCTTAAACACCTACTCAATTTTGATGAGGAAAGATACTCAGAGTAGCAAACAGATTAGATCACAGGCCAGGCGCCAATTTAATTGGCGGCTGGTCTGTGATCTAATCTGTTTGCATAAGCATGAAGTTTGTTCCAGCACTATAAGTGTCAAACAAATCCCATTTTGTCATGTTCTGGCTCGTAAATTAAAGTTGATGGATGATTTGTTATTCAAAACCATAAATTGTAGGCTGGACATGCCGTTCCATTTACGATTTGGGTCAGCGGGGTTTGCACCCAGGGGCAAGCTTATACATCAAGTGATTCATATCTGTCACGAGGGGCCTCTGTGGCCTAGTGGTTAGAGATCTTTGTAGCATTTTACTAAATGTCTTAACCCATTACCAAACAATAACAACTTTTGACCAGTTTGTTGCAGATTACTCTGAAAAACATATAGAGCAATTTCTCCTTTTGCTTCAATGTTTTCTTCCCTATCAGAAGATTAATTTTCCAATTTCATCACATTTTGAAATGTATATAGTCTGCAAACTCTTATAATAATAATATAAATGGTGTTTGGTAAAGGGTTATCCCTTAAAATGCTAAGTCATTTTCTAAAAATAGATCTTTATGTTGTCTGCTTTCCAAAACCTATATCTGCGTAATATTGATGAGGAAAGAACAGGTTAGATCACAGTCAATCCACCGATTAACTTGGTAGCTGGCCTGAATCCAACCTGTTTGCACAAGCATAAAGTTGGTTCCAGCACTATAAGGGTTGAAATAGAGTAAATATGAACAAGATTTGAGGTTCAATCATGTCAAGCTAGTTTGGTGGAATACTATTCTGCATTCAGCATTGAATCATATTGAACACAACCATACCATATTTCCACATAAAATCACCTTATAAATTTCCCACACCGCCAAGTCTTCTGTCATTCACGGGTCCCTTTGGAATTATCTAATCCAATTTTGTGGTAAAAAAAGACAAAAATTGTGGTTTACCAGTTTTATAACCCTTTTCAATATACCCATGTAATATTCTATCTTATATGGAGGGTTCAGTGCTATACTATAGTAAGTGCTTCATGTTTGTAAAGCACTTACTCTAGTCTTGCATTGAACCCTTGATATGCATGTAAATATATCACAAACGTTATTTGGATTTAACTCTTTTAATTATTTCTTAAACCCTTTATTGTGAATGGCCATTTAAGATTCATGAACATTCATGATATTCATGTATGAGTTTCTAATCTTTTGCAGGGCATTGCTTTAAACTTGGCCATGTCATAAAATCCAAAGAGCTTAATGAAAATTTGTTTGACAATTATAAAATCTCAATCATAATACAGACCATATACTTTGATGGTATTTACAAATGTGACATTTCATCAGCGGTAACTTTCTAATCAGCCGTGACATAACACTGCATTTGTATATAGATGTAATGCATTTGGTATTTGATACCGACCGCAGACTAGGAAAACATGTCTTACTTTTATCTCCGCCTGTCACAATAAAAACTGGACCCCACCAAAATATCTGGACATGGCTTGAGCAAAAAGAGACAAAGTTGATGCAATTGAACATATTCAATGATAAATTAAAAAAAAAAAAAAAAAGATGAAGTAAGTCCAGGGCTTACTTTATATATCAGGGGCATATAAAAGACACCTTCGCAATTGGAAGTTCTTTAAAATGTTCTTTAAAATCATGCAGTTTTCACAAGAATTTGATGTCACGTCAGATTTCAGTTTCCCAATTTAGCATTTTAAGCAATACATTTTCCCAAAACTTACAGGTCAGGCCTTGTTCCAATTCAAGGGAAAAAGGCCCTGACATTGTGACAAAAGGAGAATTTTCACATCATGAATAAATGAACCCTTTGATGCAACTTGTTTTTGTTGCTTTCATGGAAAGCATTAACCTTGGGAATGCTGGATAATTTTCTAAAAATATATTTTTGTGTCGTCTGCTTTCCAAAACCTTAAATTTTTCTGCTTAATTTTGATGAAGAAAGATACTCAGACTAGTAATCAGGTAAGATCACAGGCCAGCTGCCAATTTACTTGGCGTCTGGCCTGGATCTAACCTGTTTGCATAAGCATGAAGTGAGTTCCAGCACTATAAGGGTTAATGTATTGTATTATTCTTATATACAGGCCATTAAAGTCTAATGCAATTGCAAAACTGTCTTGTCACACAGGAAAACACATCACAAATAGAACTCGTCGTCAAAGATTGACATTTTAGTTTGAACTTATTTATTTTAAATCGGTATTGAAGCAAATTCTTACATCTTAATCACTCTCGTTCCTGCTTCCTGGAAACATTACCACTTCTTGCGCCAAATGGGGATAAATGAAAGGCCCTACCCACAGTTTTCGCACTCACAACCCTCGGGACCACCGTTCCTATCTATCATGTTATGGGTTGGTGTGGTCCTTTCTGCACTTTTTATTCATTTCATTTAATCATCAGCCCATTTTCTGAGAGAGCAGCTTGCATAATGTGTTGTTTGTTATGACAGATATATGGTAAATCGTGTGATAAATCATTGCTTCTATTAGTGTATTGCATGATATTTTCCATCCATCCCTTGATACAAAGTGCCAGAATGATCTGATATGACATATCACTGGAAGTTTATTATAATGGTGGAAATCAAAAATAACATATTGCTGGAATTATAGCAGAAATCAAAAACAATTTGATGTTGTGTCGAAGAATAATATGGTAGAAATGTTGTCGGATATATAGAGGGAAATTAAACATATTTAGACATATGGGTAAAAGAAACATATGATATGACATTTTGCTGGATATATTGTGGAAATCAAAAATAATTTGACACAGTATGGAAGAACAATATGTCAATATGTGAGAAATGTTGTTGGATATATAGGGAAAATCAAACATATTTAGAGGTAGTGTGAGAAATGATGTGATATGACATTTTGCTGAATGTATAGAGAATTTATGAAAAATGGTTTAAAACAGTACAGGAAGATCAATTTACTAGAAATATTGTTGGATATATAGATACAAATCAGACCTATTTAGAGACAGGGTGAAAGAAACATATGATATGACATTTTGCTGAATATATTGTGGAAATCAAAAATAATTTGACACAGTATGGAAGAACAATATGTCAATATGTGAGAAATGTTGTTGGATATATAGGGAAAATCAAACATATTTAGAGGTAGTGTGAGAAATGATGTGACATGACATTTTGCTGAATGTATAGAGAATTTATGAAAAATAGTTTAAAACAGTACAGGAAGATCAATTTACTAGAAATATTGTTGGATATATAGATACAAATCAAACCTATTTAGAGACAGGGTGAAAGAAACATATTATATGACATTTTGCTGAATATATTGTGGAAATCAAAACTAATTTGACGCAGTATGGGAGAACAATATGCTAGAAATGTTGATGGATATATAGAAGGAATCACACACATTTAGAAATAGGGTAAAAGAAAGACGTGATATGACATTTTACTGAATGTATAGAAAACATATAACACTTTTAAACACAGTTTGGAAGAACACCTTGCAAGACAAATTGTTGGATGTTAGAGGAAATCAAATTCAATTTTTCCACAGTTTGAACTTAAAATGTTATAAGATATAAATTGCTGGATACTTAGAGAAAATAAAGCATAACTTGTATGTATGCAATAAAGATGTGACAGACATAATATTGGATACATTTGTATGTACAAGAAATACAAAAAAACATTAATTTTGACATTGATTAGAGAAACTATGTGATGCAACATATTGCTGGATGTAAAGACGAAATAAAATGCACTTACTTGATGCAATGTTAGAGATCCATTTGTTTAACATATTGGTAATTGTTAATTGGTTTTGATGCTGTGGGGAAGTGTAGTGTCATAAAACATGGCTAATATTAAAGAAATCAAACCCAATTTGGTTTAGTATATGATAAGCACTTGTAATGTGAATTAAACAAATTGCTTATAGTATACAGTCCAACTTGTATTAAGCAACCATCCTTTGAAGCAGCCAACCTGCCTTAACAACCACGACAGAAAGTCCCATTGTTGGATTTATAGTGTACATCAATATGTGTTAAGCAGCCAAGCTGTTTTAGACAGGTTGGCTGCTTAACACATATTAATGTACACTGACTGTTTATACTAATTTTGATGCAGTGTTGACAAACACACAATGTGATATGAAATATTACGAGAAATAATCACAGTCCAAAGGTTGTCTCAACAATTTAACACTGACTTTAATATACTTTCTTCGTTGGTACAGACAAACTCTCTTTAAGCTACCATTCCAGACTGACTTACGGAATGCCGATGGTTCTACCCGCCTTGACCAGCCCTTGTGGGCAGTTGAGTATGGGGTCTTCCTCCATCATTAAGAGTCGGGCATCACTACATAACTGAAATAATGTTGATGTGATGTAAAACCTAAAAAAAAAAAAAAAAAAAAATAAAAATTAAGCTACCATTACCCATTAATCCTTTCCCAAACAACAAATTTTTGACTCCATAAAATTGAAAGAGTTTGCAGACGACATTTCAAAATGTGATGAAATTGAGTAATATTCTTCAGAAAGAGCAGAAAACTTTGTGGGAAAAGGAGAAATTGCTCTAAGCGAGCAATTTCTCCTTTTCCCACAATGTTTTCCAGAGTCATCTGCAACAAAGTTGTTAAATGACGTCATTAAATATGTTTGGTGATGGGTTCTGAGAAGAAATAGAAACTTGTTATCATCAAATGATTAAGGAAACGTCAAAAAAATTCTAAATGACCTTGACCATAGAATGTCTTGTTGTATATTTTCAGGAAACAGAACATGGACGGCCAACTGTACTGTGAGTCACATTACCCAAGCACCCCTCCTAAAGGAAAAATGGCTGCCGACGATAAAATACGAAAACAGTCGGTGAGTTTTTAAGGGCATTTATCTTCACTTCCCAGTCATTGACAATCATTTAACCCTAAAGTAGATGGTCTAAAATTGTGCAATATTTAAGTAAGTCCATCATAAAGTGCAGGACTTGCTAGGTTCATTCACGATCCCTCATGTAAGTCATCTTATTGCACATGTTCAGAGAGCCTATGCAACATATTTTGTTGGAGACGTCAAATATTGCATCATGATTACGTAACAGGATGACTTTAATTTGTTCGGGTTTTAGGCTCTAAGTACAAAATATGTTTCATATTAACTGCCGCAATAATATTCAGTACTATCAAGTTTTCAGCTATAATTGAGGCCATCAGAGCATCTATTTATGTCTGAGGTATTTCTTAACCCTTTCCCAAACAATGAAGATATTTGACGACTTTGTTGCAGACGACTTTAGAAAAAATTGTGGGAAAAGGAGAAATTGCTCGTAACAAGGAATTTCTCCTTTTCCTACAATGTTTTCTGCCATTTCAATTGTCCAATTTCATCACATTTTGAAATGTCGTCTGCAAACTCTTTCAAATTGGGAAAGTCGAAAATGTGCTGTTTGGGAAAGGGTTAACCCAAACTGCATAACATTTTTTAACAGTATTTCATCCATTGTGGGGGAAGTCAAAGTATCTTTCAATGCTACCGGTTTTTCCTTACAAAAGCATTACTCATGAGAGGCAGTCTCCCGACTGACTTACGGAATGCCGATGGTTCTACCCGCCTTGACCAGCCCTTATGGGCAGTTGAGTATGGGCTCTTCCTCCATCATTAAGAGTCGGGCATCGCTACATACCTGAAATAATGTTTATGTGATGAAACACCCAAAAAAAATGAAAAAAAAAAAAAGCATTGTACTGTGTACAGACTCAGAAACTTGTATACAAACTAAGTTTGCTTTCAATCGCTCACTCTCCTTCAGTGTATGTCATAGAACAAAACAGCTGCTGTTATACAGTTTAAAGAAATCAAAATGGAACTTCTAAATTTCCTCACATATGTTAACAAGCAGCTTTAATATATTGAGGCTTGTACGTATAAATCTTTATTAGAGTCTCATCATGGTAATAATAGACAGTATGTACATATAAAGTGTTAAAAAGACACAATAAAACCATGTCATTCAAAATTGAATTAAAAGAGACTTTTTGTCAGCTTATAGAACACCAACTAAGGTATGCTTAATCACTGTAGATGGAAACTACTATTATGTTTTGTTTGGATACATTCTAGTCACATTTCGCCTTGGAAAGATTTACTCTTCTGTTTTCATCATCAATTACTTTTTATTTCCAGGGCCACGATTTTATCGACATGATTATTCGTCTCCAAGACAACAGGATAGAAGACCAACGATGTGACATCTCCAATTTTACGAAGGTACGGTTTTGTTTCGATTATACAACTGGAATTGGAATTGATGTGATTTGTTGCAAATTAGCTTGTTTCTCCAATAAACCTCTTTCTGATGCTGTTTAATCCTTAAAGTGCTGGAACCAACTTCATGCTTGTGCAAACAGGTTAGAACAAGTAAATTAGCGGCTGGCCTGTGATCTAACCTGTTTGCTACTCTGAGTATCTTTATCTTAATCAAGCCGATATTTTTGTTTTTGAAAAGCAGACGACACAAAAATGTATTTTTATAATTTTGATAATTCTCCTCATACTAATCCAATGCATAATTTATTTGAGCCTTGCATACAACCCACATACATTATCACCCAGTGTTAAATCTGAAAGAGGGCATGAAAATCCACCCTGCTACATTTTTATTGGTACCTACAAATCCATGATGCATTTTGATTGCATAGAGAAATGTGTGTACGTAAATTAACGAATTGTTTGCATGTTTAATAACATATCTATAGTCGATGATTTGATATCAATTCTTGTAATGGGAATGATCTTCAGGCCTTAAATAAGAGTTTTTGAGATAATTTTCAGTAAGTCTGTTGATCCCAAGCTTTGATGCTGAGATCCTGAAAGATATGTTGAGGATTCAGTGCAAGACTTATGATTTATCCATCACTACCTTTAGTGTGTTTTTGTAGTCATAAATAGACATGTGAGCTGACCATCATCATACGTTGACTTTAGTATTGTTGAAAATATGCAAGACCTAGGGATGGTGTAATCTGATTTTGATTAACTTGTCCATTTATGCTAAATATTTTTTTTCTGCACTTGTCCATTAATGCCAACTCTATTTCTGCATTTGTCCATATATGGTTATGTAGCAAATTTCAATAAAAAATTCACTTGTCCTTTAAAGCTTTTGGTCAAGCTGGGCAATGCAGAAAATTGATCTTGCCATCCCATCAAACCAAGTTAGAAAATGGTGTGGGCTACAATATTAGTACAAAATTAATTTGCATTCATGGCTGTATCAGCTCTCCTATCAGCTTCTAAATTGGCATTGCTTGACCAATTTATAGTTGGGACACCATTTCTTTCCTTTAATGAAGCCAATGTGACATGAATTCATTTTATGACCAATATCTAACCTTTCATCAAACAATAACAACATTTCACCAGTTGGTTGCAGACGACTCTGGAAAACATTGTTGAAAAAGAAAGAACTGCTCCTAACGAGCAATTTCTTCTGTTCCCACAATGCTTTCTACTCTATCAGAGAATTATTTTACAATAACATCACATTTTGAAATGTTGTCTGCAAACTCTTTCAATTTGGGACAGTCGAAAATTTGGCGTTTCATAAAGGGTTAAATCTTGGTTGTGATAGTTGTACTGAATTGCTGTTGTTTCTTCCACATAACTCTTTATCTTTTTTACATTTTTTCAGCACAAATGATTTTTTTTCTCTAAAGTCCTGCTTTATCATCTTAAACATATAAACCTCAATTTATCACATCTGATGCAGAATGATTTAGAAACCATTGTGACAAAAGGATGAGGTGCTCCTAAGGAGCAATTCATCCTTTTGTCACAATGGTTTTGACCCAATATCATGAAAGAGAAAAACACTTTGCAAGTTTTTTCTCCTGTTGATGCTTTTTATTTGGATAGGTCACAACTTTCTATATTGGGAGAATTGGTTAATAAACCCTTATAGTGCTGGAGCCAACTTCATACTTATGCAAACAGGTTAAATCACAGGCCAGCTGCCAAGTAAATTGGCAGCTGGCCTGTGATCTAATCTCTTTACTATTTTGAGTGTCTTTCCTCTATAAGATTAAGCAGATGTTTAAGGTTTTGGAAAGCAGACGACACAAAAATCTATTTTTGGAAAAAAAATTACCCAGCATTCTAAGGGTTAAGATAAACCTATTCTTAATGCACAAGCCATTCAGCACATTTTTTCTGCAGATTGACACAGCATTTCGTTTCTTTTCCTTCGCTTACAAGAGCTTATATATTCTCAATAATCAACCTATATGATGAGTAGTCTTCAACTCTTTCTGATGATCATCCTGTTTTGCCTCACGTTTGTTTAGGGTCCCGACTTTTACGATACGTTGTTGAAGTACCAAAGTCGACGTTATGAGGACCAGCGCTGCTCGCTCCCTCTTGCCTTACAGGTCTGATCGACACTCATGAATGTAGTGGCTTTTCTTAGTAATCTGTCAGCTCCTTGAATTCTGGGAATTTTTTATTTCGTAAATTTTAGACAGTTTAAAATCCAGACGGATGATCTCATGACAAATGTTTACGAAAAACAAAATGGCTGCGCCACAGTTATGTTTGCTTTTTTCAGTAGATTACTTTTGTTTTTCACTATTGTATATATATGCCATGTTCCCACCATCAACTTTCCGGTTCTTGTATTATATGATAACTCATGATTTATAAAGGGGTTACGTCTCACACTTGCTAGAGAAATTGCAGTCGATGGGTGATGATTTTAGGTCACTTGCATCCCTAGACTTGTAATTCTCTGCAAGGTCATGGAGCGTACGGCATGGCAAAACAACATTCACCGGCGGTTGCGGAAAATTTATCGCGGAACATCACATTTATAAAATATTGGAAAGCAAAAATAATCTGCTAAGAAAATTCATAGATACCTGCTCATTCATTGGCGCCGCCATTTGCAATCTGAAAATAAGAAAAAAAATAGAAAAAAAAAGAAGAAGAATTCAAAGGGTTGACCTTTTTGCACCCAGCATTTACTAATTTGCTTCATTGCTGCTGTTTATGTTGCTTTTTGCTAATTTTGATGTGAAATCTTTGCACCCATAGATTAGAGTTTTATTTTTGTTTCACAGAGTAATTGATTGCTTTGTTTGTTTGCTTATTTTACATAATCTACACTTTGTCTTCAATTTTTCTCTCAATCAGATCATGATGCAATGTTGCCGTTGTTTCTATCAATAAGATAAGGAAAGGAAATTACTGTATTGCTCTAACCTTTTCAATTTTAGAAATAATCACAAATATCCAACAGTAATTGGAATAGTTGATTATAAATGTGGAAATCATTGTGACACAGGTGATTGTTTGCTCATCACAAACAATTCTTGTTGTTACCTAAATATCAACTTTTTAAGAAAAAAAATTCTTTGGCTTGATTGATTTTCATTTTTGCAAGATATGGTCATTTCGAGAGTTAAAATAAGAGTTGCCTCCCCTTAAAATGAATTTTTAATTCAACTTTAAACATGATGCATCTTAGATGCGAGTGTTAAAGAGTAAGTTTGAATCAATATCAGACAATGTCTAGCACATAATGGAATATAAGGGTAATAACCCTAAGCTCTTTGTCATTATAGAGCTTTTATCTTGTTTGAATCAATTTGCATCAGCAGCCATTTCAAGCATTCACTAAAATGTTAGAAGACGTTGTCAAACAAATAATCTCTTTAGGGTTATGACGATTATTTTGGATTAAGTATAAGTTGCACATTGGAGAAAGTTGACTTATTTTACGACACTTATAATTGCATGGCTTTTTGTTTAAGTTACATATGCAGGCTTTCAGTGCGTTGCGATAATCCCCACCTTAACCCTTTACGAAAAGCCAAATTTTTAACTTTCGATTTTCGACCCAAATCGAACGAGTTTGCAGACGACATTACAAAATGTCATGAAATTGAAAAATAATCTTCTGATAGTGCAGAAAACATTGTGGGAAAAGGAGAAATTGCTCGTTTAGAGCTATTTCTTCTTTTCCCACAATGATTTCCAGAGTTGTCTGCAACAAACTGGTCAAATGTCGTTATTGTTCAATAATGGGTTTAACAAAATTTTAGACCCATTCCTCCTCGTGTATTATTCTTTTTGGCACCACAAGTGAGATTTCATGACAAATTCAGAAAAACAAATATTATACAAATTGTATTCTATATGCATGAACAAAATATTGTAAATCATATGTGCTATCATGTATTGGACTCAAATTTATTGTGCTTATGTTTTGCTTGTAATTTTTGAAAATTTGAATGAAATATCTATAAGAGATCTAAGTTATGACTTTTTGATCTGACCGGTGTCATTAAGCAATTGCTTTTCTTGTTGCAATGGTTACTTATGTCACATGATGGAATCTTGTTTTAGTTAGCCTTTAAAGTAATTGTTGGTAAAGATTTTTTTTTTTTGCAAAAAATGCAAATTCCTAAGATTTCTTTGTTGAGGATTATTGAATATACCGGTATCACATTTTTGCCATCTTTTGGATTTTGCAAGGTGTTGTGCGATTGTAGTCCACATTGTAAATAAGACAGTTCTTTATAAAGGTACTGCAGGTTTTTTTTATAAAATATTGTTTTTTAGCTTTTAGGTGAAGTTTTTAATTTAAAAACTTATTGATTGTTTTCATCTGTTTTCCCTCTCTCTTATCTCTTAGTCTAAAAATTATTTATGCTTCCTTAACTCTGTTGTTTTGGGAATAGATTTAGCTGAGAAATCAACAGAAAAGCCAACTTTTGCATGTCTAACTGTAGAAATTTTATTTTGATATATTGTTGTATAGAATGTTTATTGTTTGAGAAATTGTAATTGTTTCCAGATCTCATTAAATTTCGAATGGCAATAATGACGGATGCATAGTGATTGTCTTAATGGATATTACCAACCAAAAAGCTTTAAAATTTTGTTTTTGTTGCTCTTTGCAGATGTGAACCAGTAATTTCACTTTCCTCCATCATTAAGAGTCGGGCATCGCTACATAACTGAAATAATGTTGATGTGATGTAAAACCCATATGAAAAAAAAAAAAAAAAGTAATTTCACTTGAATAAAAACAGACATTTGAAATTGTGAAGAAGGTTCATCAATTTACCATTGTTTTAACCTGGCATTTCTTGTAGTAGGATAGAGTTAGACTAGATAACTGTACAAGCAATGTGCAAGGGTGGTCACCTAATTAAGCAGAAAAAAATTGCACTTTTTCACCATTTTTTCACCATTTTTCATGATTTGCCTACTTTCCCCCTCTTTCTCCAGCTTCACAAATTAAAGTACTCAACAAAATTCATTATCTTTTTCCATAACATATTCTAGATTATCATACATTCTTTATCAAATAGAAATAGAATCATGGGAATTCATAATAATAATAAACTGTTTATTCTAAATTTTGGAGTACAAGCCTTGTATCCCTAAAAAATAAAATCTCTGAAAAAAAAAACCTGATTGATTTTTTTTCTAGCATTAAGCAGACATGCTATGAAAATACAATTTTCTTGATGCATAAGAAAAAAACACTTTTGTTTAAAGAGGATTTAAAAAAAAAAAATGTTGGAACACTCTTTTCCTTTTTTATTTAAGGCATGTAGGGATCATTGATTTGAAATGTTTTTCAAATATTTTTATCTGTTATTCTCTTATAACCACTATGTATTCTTTAAAGGCATATAATTTGTTTGTTTGAGGGAAAAGAGCAACAGATGAATGGTAGACTAATAATGTTTAATATTTTTATTTCTCTCTCGTTTACAGTTAAATTCAGAAGATGTGACACCAAGAAAAAAAGACATAGACACAGTTAAAGAGGTATATAATCTTTTTTCTTGACATGAAAACAATTTTCTAGTTTTATGAGATAAAAGTAGTTTTGAATCATTGTAGGAAAAGGAGAGTATTGTCTCTATATATTGGTATATCAAACTATGAAGTTGCCAAGCTATTGAATCTTAACAGAATGTAATCCTTGGTGTTTGAGTAGACTCCTGCAAGAGACTTCAGCCTAAGTTTATCTATTTCACATTGTTTATGAAACAAGTACAGTCAAACTTGTGTTAAGAGGCCAGCCTATGGGACAGATTAAATTGGCTGTTTAAGACAGGTTGGCTGCTTAACACAAATTGATTTTCACTGTAAATCTAACAATGGGACTTTCTGTAGTGGCTGTTAAAGGCAGGTTGGCTGCTTAAAAGGGTGGCTGCTTAACACAAGTTAGACTGTAAGTCTTACAACTTAGATGAATTACTCTTGATTCTGCTTCCTGGATACACAACCAGTATTCGCCCAAATTTGTGGGTGAGTCTCTGTAGCTTCACCTTCCTGCAAAAGGGGATTGAACCCTGGACCCTAGGTACTGGTGAAGCAGTTTCTCTTTTTCCTACAATGTTTTCCAGAGTCGTCTGCAACAAACTGGTCAAATGTCATTATTGTTTGGTAAAGGGTTAAGTAACTAGTTCCCTTATTGGCACACATATTGTTCTCTTCAGCTACTCAGTAAGCAGGGTCCATATCCCATGTTGCATTTACTGCCCGTTTTTTTTTTTTTGAAAGACTTTGAAGACAACATTTTGAAAAATAATCTTCTGATAGGGCAGAAAACTTTGTGGGAAAAGGATAAATTGCTTGTTAAGAGATGTAAGAAGTAAGGAAACTTAGACATTAATTAACCCATTACCAAACAATATCGACATTTGACAAGTTTGTTGCAGACAACTGTGGAAAACATTGTGGGAAAAGTAGAAATTGCTCTTAGAGAGCAATTTTGCCTTTTCCCACAATGTTTTCTGCCCTATCAGAAGATTGATTTTCAATTTCATCACATTTGAAATGTTCGTAAGTAAACTCTTTCAGTTTGGGACTGTTGAAAATTTGGCATTCGGTAAAGGTTGATGCAACCAGTTCCCTTATTGGCCCTAATATTTTTTTTCTTCAGCTACTCAGTAAGCAGGGCCCGTATCCCATGGTGCATCTACCGCCCTGTTGTGGGTTCTCCATACAGACCCGAAGCCCGGATCCCGGGGGTCGGGAGGAAGACGAGACAGGATGTCGCCCATTTATAGAGAAAGACGACAGCGCCCACTGCTATCGGGAACATTTTCTTGGCAGAGTAAGTAGACAATGAGAGAAGAACTTGGCTGAGGCGGAACTCCTGTATTGCTCAACTCCTGACCATGTATATTAGGAGCTTGTGTGAGAACATGTTGCGTGGTTGACAAGGTTTTGTCCTCTAGAATAGCTATCATTGTTGGACGTCTTGGGAGGTTGCTTCCCAGGCACTGATGGAGCGCTGAGTTGGCTGTTGAGAATTTGGTTTTGGACTAGAGTAAGTCATACACAACAGTGAAAATATACTTTTGCATTGAACCCTAGAAATGTCAACCCTTGTAGTGCTGGAACCCACTTCATGTTTATGCAAACTGGTTAGATCTGGGCCAGCCGCCAAGTGAATGGGTGACTACTTGGCGGGTGGCTTGTGGTCTAACCTGTTTATTTTTTCTTTATAACTTTCCTCATCAAAATTAAGCAGATAATTAATGATTTAGAAAGCAGACAACAGGAAAATCTATTTCTAGAAAATTACCCAGCATTCTAAAGGTTTAGATGTTTAGCTTGCCTCCGTTGATAAGCAGGGCACAAATGCTCTTCTATGTTAGAAGGTTAAGAGTAATTTTACCTTTTGTCACAATAGTTTCTATCTTATATCATAAAGAAAGTTATATTTTACTCCTAGGGAATATACTCTGATACTTCTTTTAATTTGGAGAAATCTGAAGTTTTTATATGATGGTATGTTTCTGTAAAGCAATGTAAGTATGTTAACATGTCAACAGGATTGGTTTTTGTTGAAGATTAACGTTTCCAAAAAAGGAAACAAATTATTCACGGGACATTTGTTGCAGGCCATGTTGTCATTGTTTTCCCCAGAATGACAAGTTTTGGGAATTTATGACGCAGAGACATGGATGCAGATATTGGGTTTTCGAACATAAATATTAGAAACCTAACTGATTTATCATTCTGCGGGCATGTTCCCATTTTAGCAGTTGACAGCATTAATGTTGAGTAATGTTACCATATTCACATGCCTTAAATGTTTGTACTTAACCTTTTCAAGACTTGCTTTATAACGTTTTCAAGACTTGCTTTATAACGTTTTCAAGACTTGCTTTATAACGTTTTCAAGACTTGCTTTATAACGTTTTCAAGACTTGCTTTATAACCTTTTCAAGACTTGCTTTATAACCTTTTCAAGACTTGCTTTATAACCTTTTCAAGACTTGCTTTATAACGTTTTCAAGACTTGCTTTATAACGTTTTCAAGACTTGCTTTATAACGTTTTCAAGACTTGCTTTATAACGTTTTCAAGACTTGCTTTATAACCTTTTCAAGACTTGCTTTATAACCTTTTCAAGACTTGCTTTATAACCTTTTCAAGACTTGCTTTATAACGTTGGCATAATGCTACCATATTCCTCTCTTTGTTTGGGTTATATCCAGCAAATATTAAATCAAATAACATAATGTTCAACCAGTGGTTCAGACAAAGCTAGGACACCTGTGTTAAAAAACCCACAATCTGAAATGGACTATCTCACAGATTGAGATTTTGATCTCTTTTTGAATAAAATGTCTTCGATAAAACTAAAACACAGACTTATATGGTTAAATAAAACGAAATTATTGATTCGCATCTAGACCCGGGATATTTTTCGATTACACTTTGGTATCAGTTCTGTTGTTAGTCTGTAGGCAAATACCTTTAATAATGAAGTCTATCCTCTTGAAAGATACCTACTTCCTATGCCTTTTACATTTTCGAAAACTCTGAGTTGGTTTGCTATCATTTGATGAAAGCAGAAACCATTGCAAGGAAAAGCAAAATCTGCTTTTAAACAAATTCATAACTTGATAGATTCCCACTTTGAATGGCTTTTAATTTCTCAAGAACTCTTAGAATGTTTGCTGCCATTTGATGAAAGAAGAAACCATCTTGAGAAAAAAATAATTATTACTTATAAGCAACTCCATAATTTCATTAAATTGATGTTTGCTGCCATTTGATGAAAGAAGAAACCATCTTGAGAAAAAAATAATTATTACTTATAAGCAACTCCATAATTTCATTAAATTGATTTCATTTGATTTCATTTCATTAAATTGATTTTTAATGTAAAATTGCATACTGCAAGGTAGTTAAGATTATGGCAGGAGACGGCAAAAAGAAATATAATGATTTTATGAGCATGTTCATCATCAATTTGCTCAATTTAAACCAGTGTTGAATATTTTATTGTCGACATGATTGAATTTGCATGCTCTCTTTTATGTTGGACATGAATTGAGTCATGTAAAAGAGGAGCATCAATCCTTTAATTCTATTTTTCCCTTCATTCGAGACAGGAGCCCCATTTACTCCATTCTACCTCAATTATGATGCCTAACGACTGCACTAGACTCTAGAAACCAGTGCAACAAAAGGATGAATTGCTCATGATGAGTAATTCATCCTTTTGTTTCAATGGTTTCTTCCCAATATTAAAAAGAACATAACTGTGTTCTATACAACATTTTGAGCTAGGAAAAATGAAAGGCTTTTCTTGGGGCCTCCGTGGCCTAGTGGTTAGAGTACAGAACTTGAAATCACATGGCCCTTTCCGCGTGGGTTCAAATCATGAGAGGGATATGGATTTTCAAGAGAGGCAGCCTCCCGACTGACTTACGGAATGCCGATGGTTCTACCCGCCTTGACCAGCCCTTGTGGGCAGTTGAGTATGGGGTCTTCCTCCATCATTAAGAGTCGGGCATCGCTACATAACTGAAATAATGTTGATGTGATGTAAAACCCATAAAAAAAAAACAAAAAAAACGCTTTTCTTGTTATGCTTTACTCCATTATATCATAGTGCCGCAGAAGACTAGAAACTATTGGGACATATCCTTTTGTCACAATGGTTTCTACCCAAGAAAATGTTTTTTTGTCATCTTCTGTTGCTATTTTTTTTAACCAGTCACAAATTACCCTGTGGGGAATTGGCAATAGGATTACAAAAGAGCAGTCTATCCTTTTTTTAACAATGGTTTTTGCCCAAGATTAGAAAGAAAATGTTTTTATTCTTTTTCATGCTATTTTTTTTTTTTGTCATCTTCTGTTGCTATCTATTTGGACCGTCACAAATTTCCCTGTAGGTAATTGGTTATAAGATAACAACCTAATGGGTAATCCATCCTAATTTGTCACAATAGTTTCTACCTTATGTTTTAAAGAATTTTTTTCATGCTTGTTTTTGTCATCTTCTGTGGCTATCTATAATCAGGACCTGTCATACATATCTTATGTGGAATGGGTTTTGGAATTGCAATCAAATCTTCTATTTTTAGCACGATGGTTTCTACCATATACCACAACATAAAATCTTCCTTTCATAATAATGGCGTCTGCTTTGGTTCTTTTAATTTTATCCAGTTTTCTTTCGCCTGCAATTTTCTCCAGTCAGTAAAAAGGATATCTAATACAAGCATGTTGAAGGATGAAACTTTTGACTCACTAGATTTTGATAATCATGAACATGTTTTATAATGCATATCAATGGTTCAATGCAAGACTATAGAAAGTGTTCATCGTTTGTAAAAGACTTACTATAGTCCTGCATTTAACCCTTGATAATGGGACATTTCTTTCTGAACTAAAAACCAGTTTGGGCTGTGAATTACATGCATCATAAGTTTTTTTTTCGGACAAAAATGACTAAATTTTAAGGATAGTTATAACATTTTAAAACCAGTTTTTGCAGTGAATTACATTTCTTGTTGAAGTTTTTTTGCAAAACAGCGATGACTAAACCTTTAGGGTAGTTAGCATGCATCTTGAAACTAGTTTTTGCAGTGAACTACATGCAAACTCAAGTTTTTTTTGCAAAACAGGAGTGACTAAATATTTAGGGCAGTTAACATTCATCTTACAATCTAAGGTTTTTTTGACATGGCACAGCTATCGCGAGTGCATTATCTTTTCCGAATGAGTGATAATCTAATTCGGCAGGCTTTGAGCTTGTGAATAGATTTTCCTGATTCTGAAGTTGAGGTTATTGAAGGATTTTATTACTCGATGTCACGGTTCTTGTCATATCATTGATTTCCGAAAAGGAATTAAGGATTTTTTTTCATATGGGATTTTTGACAGTTTCTAAATGCTAAGCAATGGAAGACA
Source organism: Cerastoderma edule (assembly GCA_947846245.1). Classification (NCBI taxonomy): domain Eukaryota; kingdom Metazoa; phylum Mollusca; class Bivalvia; order Cardiida; family Cardiidae; genus Cerastoderma; species Cerastoderma edule. The sequence goes on along the minus strand of OX401417.1, from coordinate 32,237,230 downwards.
TTGGTTATCTTGTAGAAAAGCTGCATTTTCTTTGTGATATGAATAAGAAACCACTGTGACAAAAAAGAACTTGCTCATTTCAAGAAAGTCTCTGTTTTGGCAACAATTGTTTCCTAGGTATTTTGCTATAGCTTCTTCGTGATATGAATAACAGATCACTGTGACAAAAGTAGAACTTTGTCAATACAGTACATGAAATTTATCCTTTTATGTCATAATTGCTTCCTAGGTATTCTGATGCATTTTGAGTGTGATATGAGACCATTTTGGCAAAAGTAGAACTTGCTCAGTACAAGGAAATTATCCCTTTTTCTCACAATGGTTTACTTAATTAGTTATTATTTTGCATTCTTTTTGTGATATGAATTAGAAACTATTGTGACAAAAGTAGAACTTGCTCAATACAAGATAGTCTCTATCGTTGCAACAATTGTTTCTAAATCAAGGATTCAATGCAAGACTATTGTATGAAGCACTCACATTTGCTTACAAATATTTGTAAAGCAGATGTTGCAATTTCTCACAGTTGCTTCTGACAACTTCTGTTGTACATGTGTCGAAGTGAGGTATTATGGGAGATTGGGGTTTAACACGACAGCGTTCTTCTAATTTCAGGAACATTTTAACTGTTACACCTTTGACGAGGCCGTGGGACCGTTAGTGTTGTCCTTTAAAGAGGAAGTAGAAAACGGCCAATCACAGATTAGGGTTATACTCAGGTACAGGTCATGTGATCTCATTTATTTGTAGGGTAGATTTTAACACATTACAATCTAAAGATATTTTTTTATTAGTATGTTCATGATGAAGGACTTTAACACGTTACCAATTGACACCACATATATTGTGTCTTGATGCAGACAACTTTGAAAAAGCATTGTGGCAAAAGGAGAAATTGCTTGTCACATGCAATTTCTCCTCTTGCCACAATGCTTTTTCTATCTATTCACAAATCACATCAGCAAAATTGAAAGGTTTTTTGCATGTTTACAAAGCTTTTCTCAAGTCGTCTGCTTCAATAAAAGTAAATGTTGCTGCAAATGGTAATGAGTTAACATATGCAGTCCACTTTAGGGTGTTTATATTATCCACAGAGATTTCTTTGTAAGTTTTTAAAACTAATTAATATTTCAATGACTTTTACCTTTGTGAGTGATTTTGACCCCATTGTTTTACATGAAAACCTGTTTCACTAAGAGAATCAAATGTTATGAAAGAAAGTTCCTCTGTGCATTTAACATGATGCCATCTTCCTTAATACACTGAAATAGTCTCTAATTGTGGCAAGATAAAAGTTTTTTTTTGCTAAACCCTTTCCCAAACAACAAATTTTCGACTGTCCGAATTTGAAAGAGTTTGCAGATGACATTTCAAAATGTTATGAAATTGGAAAATAATCTTCTGATAGGGCAGAAAACATTGTGGGAAAATGAAAATAGCTCGTCACAAGCAATTTCTCCTTTTCCCTCAATGTTTTCTAAAGTCGTCTGCAAAGTGGTCAAATTACGTTATTGTTTGGGAAAGGGTTATAGATAATTAGCAGTAAAAATGCACAATTTGTTATTAAATAGAGTGGCAAATCATGCAGGGATTTAACCTTTTGGAGTTTTTGTGTTTGCATTTCCAGATGAGTTATCAAGATAAGAGCTTCGAGTACAAAAAACCACACAGTCTAAGAAACATTTTAAAATGCTTTTTTGGTTCTATGTCTGATGGCAGGATTGTGGTTACTAAGATTTAATATGCTGAGATAAATATGTTAACTATTGTAGTGCTAGAACCAACTTCATGCATATGCAAACAGGTTGGATCCAGGCCAGCCGCCAAGTAAATTGGCAGCTGGCCTGTGATCTAACCTGTTTGCTACTCTCAGTATCCTTCCACAACAAAATTAAGCAGATATTTATGAATTTGAAAAGCAGATGACACGAAAAGCTTTTTTTGGAAAATAAGCCAGTATTCTAAGGTTTAAGGAGTTTGTCAGACAAGTTGGATTCATTAGTTTCATAATTTCCAGTTTTGCATGATTTCGAATTCTGGTGATGACATTTAGATTTTCGTAAGAGACAGTCTCATGAGTGACTTACAGAAAGCCAATGGTTCTACCTGGCTTTACCAGTTGTTAAGAGCAGTCATGTATGGGGTTCGAGCCTGGCATGGCAGCATAACCAAATTAATGTTGATGTGATGTAGAACTGTTATAAACAGTATAAACAAGATTAATTATATGATTTTTTTATGCGAAACAAGCTTGTTATAATATATGGTGTTTAATTCTATATCAACAATTTCTTAGTTATGACACAGCTTTCCTGGATTCACCACTACTATGCTAGGGCTCTGAAGTGACTTGCCTAAGACCACTCCAATGAAACCTTGTTATAATGTACAGTGATGTCTCGTTAATCCGAACACGCCCGTTCCCAACAAAATTTCCGGATGACCGAATCATCCGGACTAATGAAGCAGACCATGTTCTTATACACATTAAGACAAACAGTCTGTAAGCATGTGTATACTTATAACCCTTTTGCACACGCCAAATTGTTGACCGTCCCAAATTAAAAAAGTTTGCAGACAACATTTCAAAACGTGATGAAATTCAAAAATAATCTTCTGATATGGCAGAAAACATTGTGGGAAAAGGAGAAATTGCTCGTCACGAGCAATTTCTCCTTTACCCACAACGTTTTCAAAGGTCGTCTGCAACAATCTGGTCAAATAATTCCGTTCCCTTACCATTTCGTTCGGATTGCGAGACATCCGGATAATCGGGGTTCGGATAAATTAGGCTTCACTGTATACTCTTTGAAACTTTACAATTTTCAGCACAATTATATAGATATTTGTGTTAAGTGAGTGTTGAATATTGACATAGATTTGACATATTTTATTACACTGTTTTTCAGGGGTAGAACCTCCACACAACACAATGTCTTCTCTTTGAATTCCATAACAGATGTACCTAGTCCTATGAAATTAGCACAGGTAAGAAAATTGTTTACTCATTCACTCTTTACCAAAAATGTCTTCAATTTCTAGACATCTAGTGAACTCTTTTGAAATGAATGTACCATAAATGATGTACGTAGTCCTATGAAATTAGCGCAGGCAAGAAGGTTCTTTTTACTCATTTACTATTTACCAAACATTACCTAGATTTGACAAAACCTAGGGAATACTTTTTGAATGAGTGTGGACTTCCAAAATAGATGTACCTAGTCCTATGAAATTAGCGCAGGTAAGAAAGTTTTTACTCATTCACAATGTACCAAAATTTTCTTATATTTCTTGATAACTAGGGAACACTTTTAAAATGAGTGTAGATTTCCATAACTGATGTACCTAGTTATGAAATTAGCGCAGGTAAGAAAGTTTTTACTCATTCACTATTTACCAAACATTTCCTAGATTTGACAAAACCTAGGGAATACTTTTGACATGAACATGGTGAAGGACAGTGATGGAGGACAGTGATGGAGGACAGTGATGGAGGACAGTGATGGAGGACAGTGATGGAGGACAGTGATGGAGGACAGTGATGGAGGACAGTGATGGAGGACATTGATGGAGGACAGTGATGGAGGACAGTGATGGAGGACAGTGATGGAGGACAATGGTCCAGAGGTAGAGCATCGGCCTCTGGACACAGAGGTTATGGGTTTGAATCCCCTGACAAGTGGGTTCTGCCTTGTGACCTTTCATTAATCCACATTTACTGTAAGTACTGGTTATGTATCCAGGAAGCAGAATTGAGAGTGATTTATCTAATTTGTAAGAACTTGTTTCACAAACGATGTAAAATAAATAAGTTTAAACTAGCGGAAATAATGTTAACTCCAAGTCAACCATGTCTTTCTTCCAGTTGATGTCTAAAGAATACTCGGGTGAACGATTCCAGCCAGTCCTATGTACGCGAGGTTCGGAGATGATCGCACAGTTTGATGAACACAGGCTTACTAACAACTTTAAATTTGGTATCATATACCAGACATTCAGACAAGTAAGTTTACTTCCTTGGGTTATGATACAATAGTAGATATATATATTTAACCCTTTACCAAACACCAAAAGACTGTCCCAAATTGAAAGATTGTGCAGACGACATTCCAAAATGTGATGAAATTGAAAAGTAATCTTGATAGGCCAGAAAATATTATGGGAAAAGGAGGAATTGCTTCAAATGAGCAATTTCTCCTTTTCCCACGATTTTTCAAGAGTCGTCTTCAACAATCTGGTCAAATGTCGTCATTATTTGGTAATGGGTTAAACAATATTTCTTTGTCTGGCTTCATGGAAGTATCCTTTGGTAAGGCAGTATAATGACTGAAAAATTATTGACATGGCATTAAACTCCATATAAACAAAAATCAATATTTGTTACTCATTTGCTGCCATTATATTGATCTTTTAAATAGAGGGAAAAATAGTTCATACTGATTGAAATCTAAAACACTTGCAGCAAATTACTTAAACAAAACTACTATTGCAAAGGAAAAAAGATCAAAATAAGTACTTGTTTCTTTAAGGTTGGATTTCAAGAGGGAATATTTATTTACTGAAACATTGTCTTATTTTTAAATCAGTATTTCTAACCAGCTGTTGTGTTCTATCTTAAAAAAATATCTTGAATTACAATTTGATGGAACATGTTTACTTAATCCATATTATGGCATAATTACATTTTATTCCAGACCAAGGAAGAAGAACTGTTTGGTAATGTGTTCCACAGTAATGCCATGGAAGAGTTTCTCCAGTGTGTGGGCGAGCGGGTATTGCTGAAAAACTTTGAGGGTTACCGGGGCGGGCTCGACACCATACACGGACAGACTGGGCTCGAATCTCTCTTCACGTATTTCCATCAAAGGGAGATAATGTTCCATGTTTCAACCCTCTTGCCATTCACGGAAGGTGATCATCAACAGGTTAGAGTTGCTTCCCTTAAATATGTAATTTTGTTGTTGTCCTCTGGTGTTTGTTTCATTTGGAATTAACCCTGCTTCAACTAGTTTCTTATTGGTAATTAAACCCATTACCAAACAATAACGATGTTTGACCAGTTTGTTGCAGACGACTCTGAAAAACAATGTGGGAAAAGGAGAAATTTCTCTTAAAGGATCAATCGGCTGGTCATGCCTTGTCATGGGCAACTTGTTTTTTCATCAATCTTCCACCATACAACATATTTTCAAATTTATTTGAAATTTCTTCACCTTTAGTACCCCATGACGGTGGCCCATGGGTCAATCAGATGAAAGATTTGGTGTTTGATTGACATCCTGTATCATCCCAAATTTATGTCGCTTGCTTGGAATGACATCTTTTGGGACACATTTGTCCAGTCTAGCCCTTTCACCCTGAGTATACCATCCTTGTAACCCTGACTTGATCTGCGATGGGTTTCCCCAGATTAAGTCCCCTTGTTGGGCTCCATGGTGGGCGGGGACCAAGGATGGTGAACTTTTTAAACTTAATATGGAATCCCATAAAAAAGCTGCCAAGCGTACCCTTTCTGACAGTGATTCAGAGGCAGAATCTTCTCCGTCACCACTAAATTTTCCACGATTTATTGTGGTTGAAGCAGAAGATTCAGTCAAACCAATTACACACATATCACCATTTGTTATCGAGAAAACAATCAAAAGTATTCTCGGTACACCAAAATCAGTAAAAAAACTCAAAAACAACACCATACTCATTGAATGCTTCACAAAGCAACAAACAATCAACATACTCAAACATAAAACACTATTCAAACAAGCAGTCAAAGTATACCCACATCCATCACTCAACTCATGTAAAGGAGTCATCCGTTGCAAGGACCTCCATTACTGCTCCTCTCTTGATGACATCAAGGACAACTTAAAGTCACAGTCTGTTACAGATATCAGACGCATCAGTGTCAAAAGAGATGGAGTGTTGAAAAACACTAACACATACATAATCACTTTCTCATGTCCCACAGTTCCACCTACACTTAAAATTGGATTTGAATCCTTAAAAGTAGACACATACATTCCTAACCCTCTTCGTTGTTTCAAATGTCAACGATTTGGTCACCACACCACAAAATGCACCAATACACCAGTCTGTGCTAAATGCGCATTTGTAGGCGCAGATCACAGCACTGAACACTGCACCGCACCTGCATGCTGTTTCAACTGCAAGTCTGGTCACGTTGCCTATGCGAAGGAGTGTCAAACTTGGAAAGATGAGAAGGATATCCTGACCATCAAGTACAAGGAAGGCATTTCCTTTGCAGAAGCACGCAAACTTGTCCTGCAACAAAAGCAGGACAAGGAAAGACTTGTCAGTGGGAACAGCTACTCAGCAGTAGCCTCCCCGAAGCAAGACTGCCATACCTGCGATCTTCTCCTCAAACTTCTTTTGGGGAAGTTTCCAGAAATGGCAGAGGAGCTGAAGGGCAAGGTCCCAGCACCACTTCTATCATCATACATAGCAAAACAGCCACCTCCTACACCAAAACCTGCAACTGCACCCAAACCATCTACTTCTGCACCCAAACCTCAATCAGCACCAAAACCTTCTACTGCCACACCAAAACCTGCAACTACACCAAAAGATACTTCTGCACCAACACCTGCATCAACATCTAAAGCTAAACAACCTGCCTCTGAATCAAAGTCTAAACAACAACAAAAATCTATTTCTTCTTCCAATGGTCCATCTTCTGGATCGAAGGCAAACCCTTCTCTTTCTAAGAAAGAAAGGAAAAACCTTCTCAAACAAAAATCTCTTTGTTCAAATGATGAACAACACTCAGGTGCTGCGACAAGTTCTGTCGCAAGAACCCCCATTGCAACTTCAAACAATTTTGAAGTCCTTGATGCAATGGACACTGAAGAGTGCCTTGAAGGCGACTCTTCAGATGTCGAGCAGTCCATATGGGGGGTTCTTTGGATGATTGGGGTAAAAAACCAAATACCAAGGACCCCAAGTCACCTGCTTCTTAACTTTTTAATCTGCTGCAATGAATTATAGAATGCTTTTTTATACTTTTTTAATTTTACTTTTTAGCGCAATGGCTAATCCAATTATCCAATGGAACTGTCGAGGTCTGAAGGCCAACTTTGATGAGTTGTCACTTCTGATTAATAAACACAAACCTGCTGCACTTTGTCTTCAAGAGACATTCTTGAAAGAGGATGACACTATCTCCCTCAAATTTCATTCTATATACAACAAGATTTACACTGAAGGCAATAAAGCCCAAGGTGGAGTATCTGTCATTGTTAATAACAGTGTTCCTCACAGGCACATACAGCTTGATACTTCCCTTCAAGCTGTAGCTGTGAGATTATCTTTACATAACACTATTACCCTGTGCTCTTTGTATCTTCCACCAAATAAACCTATACACCAAGGTAGTCTTGATGATTTGATATCTCAACTACCCCAACCATTTGTACTTGTTGGTGATTTTAATGCACATAACACCATATGGGGTTGTACAGATACGAACCGCCGTGGTGATCAAATAGAGAATTTTATGACTGTAAATTCTCTTTCGTTCCTGAACGATCCAAGTGCAAAAACATATTTGCATCCAGCTTCAGGATCATATTCTTCTATTGACCTTTCTTTTTGCAGTCCAGTACTTCTCCCTGATTTTTCATGGAGATGTTTAGAAGACACTTGTGAAAGTGATCACTTCCCTATTATTTTAAATGAAAATAAACCTTCTGTCCTTGATCGTCCTCAAAAATGGAAGTTGTCCAAAGCAAACTGGAGTAAATTCCAGATGCTTTGTGAACAGAATATTGTTCACCATGCGTTTGAGGACTGTGAGGACCCTTCCTTCCTTTTTTCTTCTTTATTGTTTGATGCAGCCAAACAGTCTATACCTCAGACCTCGACAAATCCCAAACGTCCAGATAAACCTTGGTTCACTTCTGAATGTAAGGAAGCCGTTAGGGAACGAAAGGCCTCTCTCAGGAAATTTAACCTGAGACCAACACAAGAAAACCTTAACGACTTCCGTATCCGCCGTGCAAAGGCAAGATGCACAATTAAAACAAGTAAGCGCAAGTCCTGGAGAGATTATGTCTCTAGACTTAATAGTCGCACCTCAACCAAAAAGACTTGGGACATGATTCGTAAAATGAATGGCAAAGGTCCATCTCATATTAGTCACCTCACTTCAAACAACCAAGAAATAGATAACCCTCAGGACATAGCAGATACCTTGGCAGAGACTTTCTCGATAAAATCCTCTGCTGAGAACTACTCTACAAAATTTCAGACCTTTAAAACGAGAGCGGAGAAAACAAAGCTCAATTTTACTTCTAAAAATGAAGAGCATTACAACAAACTCTTCACTCTTAAAGAACTTCAATCTGCCTTGAAGAAATCCCATGACACTTCTCCAGGTCAGGACCAAATTCACTATCAATTCCTCAAGCACTTACCACATTCATCCCTTTCTATTTTACTCGATATTTTTAATAATGTTTGGCAGACTGGTGAATTTCCATCCAGCTGGCGAGAGGCTTTGGTCATTCCAATTGCGAAACCAGGAAAGGATGCAAAAGATCCAAACAGTTACCGACCGATTGCCTTGACAAGTTGCATCTGTAAAACTCTTGAACGGATGGTTAACGATAGGCTTGTTTGGTTTCTTGAATCGAACAACCTTATTGTATCTGTTCAAAGTGGCTTCCGCCGACAACGAAGTACGTTAGACCATCTTGTTCGGTTCGAAACGTATCTTCGAGAAGCTTTTATTAAAAAGCAGCATGTAGTATCTGTATTTTTTGACTTGGAAAGTGCATATGATACCACTTGGAAACATGGTATACTGAAAGATTTACACGATTTTGGCCTCAGAGGCCGCCTTCCTATATTCATTGCAGCATTCCTGGATGAACGGCTCTTCCGCGTTCGTGTTGGGAACACCTTGTCAGGTGCTCGCGAGCAGGAAATGGGGGTTCCCCAGGGGTGTATTTTGTCTGTTACACTTTTTAGCATTAAGATAAATAGCATTGTTAAAGCTATAAACCCTGGAGTGGACTGCTCCCTTTATGTAGACGACTTTGTTATTTGTTTCTGTTCCAGAAACATGGATATTATTGAACGCCAACTACAGCAATGCCTTAATAAATTACAAATATGGTCAGATGAAAATGGGTTCAAGTTTTCCAAAACGAAAACAAAATGTATGCATTTTTGCAATCTTCGTAGATTGCATCCAGACCCCGATCTGACTCTAGGCAATACTAAACTAGAAGTTGTGCCAGAATTCAAATTTCTTGGAGTCATTTTTGACAAAAAACTTTCTTTCTTACCTCATATTAAATCTCTTAAAAAGAAATGCCAAAAAGCAATGAACATTCTTAGAGTTATTGCACACTCTGATTGGGGAGCCGATAAGAAGGTCCTGCTTAGGCTATATCGATCCCTTATTCGTTCAAAACTTGACTATGGTTCTATAGTGTATGGATCAGCCCGTAAATCCTATCTCCAGCTGCTAGATCCAATACAAAACCAATGTTTAAGGCTTGCCCTAGGCGCCTTTAGAACATCTCCTGTTAACAGCCTCTATGCAGAGGCTAATGAACCTTCTCTATATTACAGAAGGGAAAAACTATCTCTTCAATACTTTTTAAAATTGAAATCCAATCCTTTTAACCCTACTCATCGAGTAGTTTTTAACCCCCAATACAAACGCCTTTTTCAACAGAAACCAAATGCTATTGCCCCATTTGGTATTCGCATGGAGCCCATTATAGATAATCTTGGGGTAGACACTGATTCCATAGCCCAGTACAAGTTATCTGACATACCTCCATGGACACTGGACACAGCAAACTTTTTATTTGATCTTACCTCTGATAAGAAATCAGAAACAGATAGAGCTATCTTTCACAGTAAATATAGAGAGAAAAGAACAATATTCTTCCTACAAACCTATATACACTGATGGATCCAAGGACGGTGATTTGGTTGCAGCTGCAGCTGTATATGGAGAAAGGGTTAAGAAATGCCGCCTTCCAGACAAGTCTTCTATCTTCTCTGCAGAGATAAGGGCTATTGATCTAGCCCTTAACCTGGTGGAAAATGCAAATTCCACCCGATTTATTATATTTTCTGATTCTCTATCAGTACTGCAAGCCTTATCAAATCAAAAGTTGGAGAACCCTTTGATTTGCCAAATTATTCAAAGGATCTCTCATATTTTGTCTTCAAACAGACTTGTGTTCTGTTGGCTTCCAAGCCACACTGGTATCATTGGTAATGAACATGCGGATAGATCCGCTAAATCAGCTCTTAACCTTCCCATTTCAGATTTTAAAGTACCATACACCGACTTTAAACCTTCTATTTTAACTTACATCACATCCATCTGGCAATCAAAATGGAATGATGATGTTTTTAATAAATTGCATTCAATTAAGCCTACCCTCGGAGAATGGTACCCTTCTTACAGGTCCATACGAAGAGAGGAAGTTACAATTGCACGAATCCGAATTGGTCATTCACACATTACACACTCCTGGCTCTTGGCTAAGGAAGATGCACCTGAATGCATTCCATGCAATGCACCCTTTACCATCAAACATGTATTGCTCGATTGCATTGATTTTCAAAGAATTCGTGCAAAATATTTCAATGTCAACACTATTTATGAGCTTTTTGACACTGTCAGGATTGAATTAATTCTTTCCTTTCTCAAAGAGATTGGAGTTTACAATAGATTGTGATTATTTACACATTCTAAATATTTATACATTTATCAATATCATTTTTCATCACACACTATTTATTTCATATCACACATTCATTACAAACAATCTATCAACAACCATTAATTTTTTACAAATTTTCTATCTACTTTTGTTCATTAATTACAAATTCTTATTTATTTTTTCTTTAAACAAATACATTTTAACCTGTTAATATTTTTAATATCCATTCATCCACATCATCATAATGCGCGCTAAATGACCTTAGCTGTCGATGCGCCTTAAAACACCATTCATTCATTCATTCATTCTCTTAAAGGCCTAGTCTTTGGAATGTCTGGTATCTTATCTCCCACTGGGCACCCTACAGGGCAACAATACAGTTCCACAGCATGGAGCAAATTTCCTGTATATTACTTGATAAGGAATGGGTGGTCAGATTATGCAATACCCCAACCCTTTGGTTTCTCATGATGTAGAATATTGATAAGAAATACGTGTTTGGTTATAGCTTTCTTTATCTAAAACAAGGATTTACATGATTAATAGATTTTTCTTAATAAACTGACAAGAAATATAAAAAAATAATGAGTTAGTTGTTCAATGAACTAGCACTTGTCAAAGTTATAAAATGGATGATGATGATGATATACTATGGCGATGATGATGTTATACCTCAGAGGAACTGTAACATTTCCTGCTGCAAGTCATTCTTACATAAATTAATCTTTATTCAAGGTACAAATTAAAAAATCAGTCCCCTGTTCAAAACCCATCCAAAATTCCAAAAATATATTTCAAGTCTTACATAGAAAAAAATGTCATTCTGTTTCGATTTTCATAATGTGGAATATTAATAAGAAATAAATGTTGAATTCTTGATTTCTTTATTTAAAGCAATGATTTACAAGATAAGTAGTTTTTTCTTAATAAACTGTTAAGAAATGTGAAGAAAATAATAAGTTAGTTATTCCATAAATTAGCACTCGTTATACTTATAACATTGATGATGATGATGATGATGATGCTTTTGATGATAATGTTGATGATGATGATGATGATTTTGATGATATGTTGATGATGATGACGATGTTGATGATGATGATGATGATGAAGATACTACAGAGGAACTATAACTATGCTGCAAGTCATGATTACGCCAAATGATCTTTATATATGGCACAAATTGGAAAAAAAAAAAAAATACCAAAAACCTTCCAAACTTCCCAAAAAATATATTTGAAGCCTAATCCATTCTGCTGCTTAAATGTCCTCTCAAAAAAAAATTGTCAAAAGAAACCCATCAGTTTGACACAGTGCTATACATGGTATTACGTAATCCCAATTAATTATCACAGCTGGTCATCACACCGGGTGGGCATCTGGTCATTGGTTTTGGGGGGGGTCAATTAAAGAAGGACTAAACTAGGCCTTTAACGAGCAATTTCTCCTTTTCCCACAATGTTTTCTGCCCTACCAGAAGAGAATTTTTCAATTTCATCACATGCTGAAATGTCATCTGAAGCCTTTCAATGTGGGAAAGTTAAATATTTGGCACTTGGTAAAGGGTTGAATGATATTCATATGTTACATATCTATCCTTAAGTGAGTATTTAATGTGATCGTTTGAGGACTACGGGTGCGTCAGCACCTGAGTCCATTGAATTTACATACTGCTTTTTGAGGGACGGTACTTTATCGATACACAAACAGCGGTCTGACCTCAATTACTCATTAAACATCTGCCTTCACTGTGTGGACTAATACCGTCTTGGAACTAGGAATGTAGTCCGGATTTACTTGCTTTGTTTTGCTCTATTTATTATAACTATTGCCTCTTGGGAAATTGTAAAATGTCCAGATGTCTACAAAATAGACTATCGTTCAGTCTCTGTTCACAGAAATAATGATTATAGTAATGGTGGTAAAAGTAGCAGCTGTTTTCCTCGAAATGTTGCCCAAAGAAGTTTTCAAATATATCCTCAATCATCTTGCTTTAAATGCAACTTAGTCCTTCAGCGCTATCAGCGCTTTGATTAATATTGTGTTTTCATGTACTTACAGTTACAAAGGAAGCGTCACATAGGGAATGATATTGTTGCCATAGTCTTTCAAGAGGAGAACACTCCATTTGTCCCCAACATGATTGCCTCACATTTTCTACACGCCTACATCGTTGTTCAACCCATCAATCCTAACACAGACCACACACAGTATAAGGTAAGTGTTTCTTATGGATAATTATACCAACTTTAATATAAAGAGACATATTAGTTTGAAATGAACTTCAAATACTGAAAGGGACTTTAAAACTACAAAATATGAATTGCAAACACGGATCCAATTAGCAATTAAGCTCTGATAATAATTTGAGCATTTGGACTAAATAAGTAATCAAACAATTGGTAGACCAAACGACTCGTCTTCTCTCTTCTTTGCTTTGTAGACGAAACGAGGTGAAGATAAAACATCTGTAATTCAATAGATTCTCATGACTCTGCTACTAATAATTGCATGAACAACAATTAAAATAAGTTTTGAGAAGAATGTCACCTTATTTTGTTATATTTTAATGAATGCTCTTTCACAGGTGTGTATAACAGCCAGAGACGATGTGCCATATTTCGGTCCTCCCCTTCCAGCAGACGGTATATTTGATAAGGTGGGTTAATGGTCGGGTTATTTTAGCATTTTAGCATTAACAATTAAAGTGAATAAAGTGTTTATACTTTTGTATTTATATCTATCATTATCTGGAAAATGATCAAAAGAATTATCATTTTTATATTTATTTCCTTGTTAAAACTTTTGTATTATTAGCTTTTGTAAAAATGAATTATTGTTATTATTATTTTCTTTTTCAAAATGAAAATAGTCTTTCAACTGTATGATATTTTTCTTTCTCATTATTTTGAAAATAAGATAATAACTTTTGTTATTGGTTGAGGATTTTGATTGGCTTGTTAAGTCACATGAACAAATAAAAACAATTGTCTTTTTTCTCCTCTATATCATCTCCAGGAAGCAAACCTTATCATGAGAAAGACTTTGATGCTGAATTTGATTGTTTGTACATGTGCTTTATTTTTTAGGGTCCAGAGTTTAGAGAATTTATTCTAACAAAATTGCTCAATGCTGAATTGGCGTGTTACAAAGCGGAACAATTTGCTAAATTGGAGGTAAGAATTGGTTGCAATTTATATCAAGAGTATGTGCCTTTATTTTGAACGATTTTCACAACGTAGTTCCTCCTTATGCGACTTTAACCCTTAGAATGCTGGGTAATTTTCTATAAATAGTTTTTTGTTTCATCTGTATTCCAAAACCTTAGATATGTGCTTGATTTTGATTAGGGAAAATACTCAGAGTAGCAAACAGGTTAGATCACAGACTAGCTGCCAATTTACTTGACAGCAGGCCTGGATCCAATCTGCATTTATAAGCATGAAGTTGGTTTCATCACAATAAGGGTTTATGTCTTCATGAACTAGTTTTTAGAGTTCAGAGCTTGCAACCACAAAACATCTCATGGCATTTGTTCAAGCATGGTAGATCAGTTTAAATTTATTTATTTTACATCAATCGTGATGGAAGCCTGAACTGGATTGAATACACTCTTGATGATCGCTTCCGGGATACTAAACCTGGATAATAACTTTGTTATTTGTTTTCAAATAAATAATTTGTGGCGACATTGGTGCAGGGGTAGAGCATCGGGCTCTTGTACCGAGGGTCCTGGGTTCGGATCCCCGTTAGGCCGGATGACAATTTCTGGACTAGCCCACAAACCGGCGCGATCACTGGTTTAGTATCCAGGAAGTAGTCAAGCTTTGAGCTTCCTTCAAAATCGATGTAAAACAAATACGGTGAATTAAATAAATAAACTTTCTATTTCTCACAGGATCGAACAAGATCAGCGCTGTTAGAATGCTTATACCAAGACTTGCAGAGAAAAAGTTACGAAATGTTCGGGATTACTGTTTCCACCAACCCCAAGGAGGGGCCTCGATTCATCGATTCATTCCGTAAAACATTTGGCGGGAAGAGCAGGGGGCAGTCAAGTAACGATCCGACAACACCCACGAGTTCCGGTAGAAAGAGTAATGGTTCCCAGTTGTCTACGGTAGGAGAGAATGAGAAGGTACGGGAAACCATTTGGTTAATTTGTTCATTTTGATTGATGTGTCGAAATTGAAAGCAACAGCATATGGAAGAAAGAAAACACAATAAAAACAAATAGCAATCAATTTTCCACCAAGCAATTTCTCAACATGGATAGAAACATGTCACACGCACTTTATATACTCTCCAACTTGATAGTCAGCTATTGAAACTATCAATTTGTTTTTGTTCCGATCATCGCAGTAAGTCACAAGCACCAAAACATTACTTGCAGCCATTCTACATTTGAACAGTTATCTATGGGAGGGAAAATTATAACGGCTAAGGTACCTGCAGGTAATATAGCCTCGGGTACCCGTCATGAACAAGAGATGAAATCATAGTGACAAAAGGTGATATTGCTTGTTTTAGCATTTTCCTTGTCTCATGCCTGTAATGTTATGTGGGTTCACTGTATATAGCTAAGTCCAATGTTGTGGGTAGGTAGAGGGTATGGGAAATAAATAAAGAACAACAGGTGTGTTCTAACTATAATGTATAATTCGTGTTGACTTACTGGCTGTACATTAACGAGTGACCAGGCAGTAAGCAATGCATGCTGTATGGTCACTGGTGCGTATCTAGTCTGCTACAAGACGACACTTGTAGCAGCCATGCTATAATAATTCCCATTGGGAAATACACTGTTTTTTAATCATGTTCTCGTTTATAAACAAGGAAGATTTATTACATAAATGATTAAATTGTAGAAAATGGAATTTAACTCATTTCAATGAAGAAATATTTTATTATCCAGTTATCGCCATCATCGCCAAAGAAGGGTATACAGTTCTCTAATTCCAGCAGCCTAGACAGAAAATTGAAAGAGAAAGGGTAGGTCTTATATTGTATTATTCTTTAGAAATCGTTCAAGCATTTATTATACCATAGTTTCCCTATTAATTTGGACACTATCAATTATTGACTGAAATAGAAAAGAGGTGATCCTTATTATGGACACCATGAGGATTGTAAATGTTTTCAAATCTTCACATGTTTTTTGCGTATAGTTTAATAGAAGCAATGTCTATCTTTATCCTTATAAGAATTACATTGAAATTGCTTGCTCACAGAAAGACGAAACTTGAAAGATTAAATGAAATGTTGTTCAAACAATACAGTTTTAATAATTATGTGAAGGAAACTTGAAGCTTTTAAAATCAATTCTGAATGCCTGCTTCATGGTTGCATGACAATTGTATGTCAGTCTGTGCATTTTCAACTCACATTTAGAAGATTAGTCTTTGTGAATTTAGAAAAATCAAATTATAATGTAAATGGCAAATTGTTGATACAGTGTTAAACCCCATATAAGAAAAAAATAAACAAACAGAGAAATGGCTTTGAAATTGTTATTGGAATGCTGCTTCACATGAAAATGTATAATGCATGGGCTTATATACTAGATATTAATCATTCCAGGATTCAACTTTGTCTTTTTGTATAAGCACATTATTACATCATGTCAAGGGTTCAATGTCTGACCCTAGTAAGATCTCCACAAACGTGAAGTACTAACTATAATCTTGCATTGAGTCCTGGATATGTGATTTTGTGACTAATTCATATCAAAAGAAGTGGTCTAGTGGTTAGAATAATGATCCTAAAACCATGATGTTCCCTTTTCCGCATGAGTTTAAATCATTGTATTGGTAGATTTGAACTTTTATGAGATTTTAGTCTCCAGGCCTTCTGAACCCAACAATTGATGATTTTATCTTTCTTGACTAGCCCTTTGTATTTTGAAGCATAACCCTTTAAGGACAAGAACCGAATAATGCTTATGCAAACAGGTTAGATCCAG
This sequence comes from Cerastoderma edule, assembly GCA_947846245.1. Taxonomy (NCBI): domain Eukaryota; kingdom Metazoa; phylum Mollusca; class Bivalvia; order Cardiida; family Cardiidae; genus Cerastoderma; species Cerastoderma edule. The sequence goes on along the minus strand of OX401417.1, from coordinate 32,220,562 downwards.
GCCAGCCTCCAAGTAAAATGGCAGCTGACCTGATATCTAACCTGTTCGCTACTCTGAGTATCTTTCCTCATCAAAGTTAAGCTGGTATTTAAGGTTTTGGAAAGCAGACGACACAAAAATCTATTTTTAGAAAATTACTCAGCATTCTAAGGGTTTATAAGATGCCCTCTTTCGTCAATTATGAGCTAGTCATCACAATATAATATTGTAGATGCTAGTATGTATGGACCAGTCTTATATGCCTTTACTGGGGAATTTGTCGAATGGCCAAAAATCTTAATTCGACCACTTCCACTGTTTTAAGTTTTCTTTCAAGGGAGAAAATCACATCATGATGTTGTGACATTGTAGACTTATGTCCCTTTACCATCTCATTGACCCTTATGTTTTTAGCTTTTTACCCCGATTTTTTCTCATCAACAAGACTAATGATATTAGAGTAGAATAACCTTGCTTTTTCCCCCCAAATTGGCTTGTATCAAGGTTCTAAATATGCTGCTTGCAAAAACGAACAAATAGGTCTTTTATTAACAATTGTTTTGCTTTTATTAAAAATTGTTTCCGTTTTATGCAGTAATTGACCACAGACAAAATGAGCAAATGTTAATAATCCTTTTATTAATAATCATTTCTGCTTTATGCATTCAGTACTCTACTGCCCGTAATTTTCAAAAAACGATTTGCTTACAAAGGTAACGTCTTCTTTGATAAACCATTACCAAACAATAACAACATTTAGCCACTTTGTTGCAGGTGACTCTGGAAAACATTGTGGGAAAAGGAGAAATTGCTCTCTAAGAGCTTTAATCATAAGGCAGAAGATTATTTTCCAATTTCTTCACATTCTGAAATGTGGTCTGCAAACTCTTTCAATTTGGGACAGTCTAAAATTTGGCTGTTGGTAAAGAGTTACCATATATTTCTGCAGTACTCTATTGCACATTCTTTTTTCGTAAACTATTTACTTAAGAAGGAAATGTCCTCTTTGTTAAGAACAGTGTGTGCATTTTTTGTGCATTTTGTAGTGTGCACCGTTTAGACAGTCAGAGTACCCAGTCCTCGTATAAAAGTTGTGGTAGCGCCCCAGTTAGCCCCCAATCCAGTCCAAGCAGTACTTCCTCTCTATCCAGGTAAGGGGACAACAAGGGATCTCAATAGGGACAATAAGGGGTCCCTTTAATAGCCACAAGGGATCTTTAGGGGCCACAAGTGGTCTCTTTGAGGGCCACAAGGGATCTCTTAGGGGCCAAAAGGGGTCTCTTTAGGGGCCACAAGTGGTCTCTTTAAGGGGCCACAAGTAGTCTCTTTAGTGGCCACAAGTGGTCTCTTTAGGGGCCACAAGTGGTCTCTTTGGGGGCCACAAGTGGTCTCTTTAGGGGCCACAAGTGGTATCTTTATGGGCCACAAGTGGTCTCTTTAGGGGTCAAAAGGGGTCTCTTTAGGGGGCCACAAGTGGTCTCTTTAGTGGTCATAAGTAGTCTCTTTAGTGGCCACAAGTGGTCTCTTTAGGGGCCACAAGTGGTCTCTTTGGGGGCCACAAGTGGTCTCTTTAGGGGCCACAATTGGTCTCTTTAGGGGCCAAAAGGGGGGTCTCTTTAGAGGTCACAAGTGGTCTCTTTGAGGGCCACAAGGGATCTCTTAGGGGCCACAAGCGGTCTCTTTAGGGGCCACAAGTGGTCTCTTTAGGGGCCAAAGGGGATCTCTTTAGGGGCCACAAGTGGTCTCTTTAAGGGCCACAAGGGATCTCTTAGGGGCCAAAAGGGGTCTCTTTAGGGGCCACAAGTGGTATCTTTATGGGCCACAAGTGGTCTCTTTAGGGGTCAAAAGGGGTCTCTTTAGGGGTCAAAAGGGGTCTCTTTAGGGAGCCACAAGTGGTCTCTTTAGTGGCCATAAGTAGTCTCTTTAGTGGCCACAAGTGGTCTCTTTAGTGGCCACAAGTGGTCTCTTTAGGGGCCACAAGTGGTTTCTTTAATGGCCGAAAGGGGGGTCTCTTTAGAGGCCACAAGTGGTCTCTTTAGGGACCACAAGTGGTCTCTTTGGTGGTCACAAGTGGTCTCTTTAGGGGCCATAAGTGATCTGTTTATGGACCACAAGGGATCTCTTTAGGGGTTTCAAAGGATCTCTTTAGGGGCTACAAGGGATACCTTTAGGGGCCACAAGGGATCTGTTTAGCGACCACAAGGGATCTCTTTAGGGGTAACAAGTGGTCTCTTTAGGGGCCACAAGGGATCTCTTTAGGGGCCACAAGGGATCTCTTTAGGGGCCATAAGGGGTCTCTTTATCAGCCACAAGTGATCTCTTTATGACAAGCTTATTACTTCCCTTGATTGAAACAGGCAGAAGAGCAGAGAATCGTAGAATGAGCGATGCATCCTTCTGACCTAACTGCTTCGATACTCATACTGGAGAGAAAATGCATGTTTTGTTCATGTTATATTTGCCGTCTGCTGTTGCCATCAATTTGGATCAGTCAGAAATTCCCAAATAAGAAGAACAGGTTAAAGGACCATTCACATTACCTCCCTTTGTAGTAGAGCCAGTATAATACATTTTCCATCATTTTGAACATTTTTGGGCTGGTACAAAGTCACAAGCTACCGCGACGGTAACCATGATGTATTCAAGTTACTGGGTAATAACCATGATTTGAAACCACCAGTAGGCAACAATTTTGGGATGAATTTTTCATCGTATTTGTTTTACATCGATTGTGAAGGAAGCTTATTAAAGCTTGTTCAAAGCCACTCTCGATGACTGCTTCCTGGATACTAAACCAGTAATCGCGCCGGTTTGTGGGTTAGTCCCGGAAATTTTCACCCCGCCTAACGGGGATTCGAACCCGGGACCCTTGGTACAAGAGCCCGACGCTCTACCCCTGCACCAATGTCGCCCGGGTCAGGGTTAGGGGTTAATTTGAAGGTATAATAGTTATAGTAAGTTTCTGACACAGGTCCCATATGGGTGCTCTTCGTCAGTGCCGTACCAACAATTTTCAGTTTTGTAACGGCTTTGTTTATTATTCCCCTTGTTAATATTAGTTGAACCTTCATTACCAACAGAAATATTGTTGTAGACAGGTATTTGAGCCTTTGTCAACATGATTTCTTAGAATTCAACAAATATATTTCTTATTGTGTATATAACATAAGATTACACAAGAATAACTTTAAGTAATAGATAAGTTGTATGGCAGTTTAGCATGGCTTTTGCATCAATAGATTGACCTGTGTATTGATTACTCATGTAACATTATATATTACTAATTTTGATGATGGCTTAAAACCTTATGTGGTTTATGTTATTTTACTGCATATAACATTAGACAAATAATTAATCAATCGTAATAACATGTTTGTACAACCATGAAAATGTATCTGAATTTAAGGGGGTTGCATGTCCTTTAGTTTTCTGAAGGGGTTGCTATTGCCTTGCAAGGAACCCTTGTTTTGTCAATTGACACTTAAACCAGTGTGCCAAATTGCAAACATGTTCATAATGAGGATATTTTTATTAGTCTGTATGATTTTGAAAGGACATATTTTCAGTCAAACATGGGTTTTTAATACCTCTTTTGAAAATGACCAACAAATATAATTCGAGGATTCATTGTAAGAATATAGGAAGTGCTTCACAAACATAAAGCACTTACTTTAGTATTGCATTGAATCCTCAATGTAAACATTTAAAATACTGGGGTAAGTTTTCCTTTTGTCAAAATGATTTTTTGATTTTGCTGGTCTCCCTTGTCAAGGCAGTGGTCATAGACCTTGGACGTCTCAGATTTGAGACTCACTGGTACTTCTTTTTTCAATAGCCTTCAGAGCCCTGGCTTTGTACTGGAGAAAAACTGTCATATAACTGAATATATTTTAAGATGGTGTTTATCCCCATTTTGAAAACTATTTTAACTGCAACTAAGAAAGACAGAGAATCTTATGGGAAAATATAAGGATTCATCGACAAACACAATGTCTTTTACCCCAAATCTTAAAGGCAATCATATTTTTCATCCTTTATATGTACTTGGAGATTGATGTTGATCTCAATTTGGACCAATCAAAATAGTTCATTGAAGGAAAATTTTAATTAGTTTCTTGCATATGTTGCTGTACTATTTTACTCATGGCAGAAATCAAAGTACAGAAACACTAATTTGCTTTCCAGATTACATCACCAACAGATTTCTCCCTCCAACTCGGAATCGAGCTTCAACTCCATGGAAGATTTTACGCCAAATAATCACAACAACAATAACAACAACACACACTGTCCGGAAGACTCCGATACGGGAATGGTCAGTGTTTAACATTTTCATCTAATTTCCTAATGATTCGGTTAGATCCTGGTGGAATAATTTAATGCAGAAACTGATGGCTGTATTCAACTTGACCCAGCCTTTATGGACTGATAAGCATTTTATGAGAAAAAACCCATGCTTAAAACTGAGAATATCTAATTACCTAATAATTTGGTTAAATCCTGGCAGAATAATTAAATGCAGATACCAATGGCTGAATTCAACTTGATCTGGCCTTTATTGACTGATAAACATGGGGTAGTCCTTATTAAATGTCAAAAAGTAGCAAGAATGGTGAAAAACTGAAATATTGTTATATTGTTGTTTTGCGAAAACCTGTAATCTGCAACATAGCGCCTGAAAGATTGTTTAAATCCCTCCCATCTAAATCCTCTTCTATTATGTGGGTTTCCTTTATTTAGGAGAGCTTGTCATTGTGAAGTGTTGTGCAAAAAGAAACATCATATACTTGTTATGGTACCTGCAAAATAGTGGCTAAAGGTCGTTTAAACAGTTTATTATATATGCAAGATAAATGTACATACATGTATATTGTTACCAAATGATTATGAAAATGATTGAGAAGTGCATCAATAATCAAGTTTTGTGTTACTCTATAACATTTTATATCTTTTTATCCATAGAAAACATTCTATTCTTAAAAGATAACCGACAATTCTCAATCTGTGAGATAGTCACTTTAATGTGTGAGCTTTTCTTGGTTTCCTTTCAGGAGAGCATGTCATCGACTGGCACGCCCAACACCCATATCAAGACCTCGTTATCCAACAGCTTTAGTGAAGACGCAGGCTATGTCTGTGATAATGAACAGAATCCCGCAGGTACGTGTCTGTAGGAATTTGATTTTTTTTCTCATGACATTTAACCCTTTACCAAACGGCAATTTTTTAACTGTCCCAAATTGAAAGAGTTTGCAGACAACATTTCAAAATGTAATGAAATTGAAAAATAGTCTTCTGATAGGGCAGAAAACATTGTGGAAAAAGGAGAAATTGCTCTTATCGAGCAATTTCTCCTTTTCCAACAATCTTTTTCAGGGTCGTCTTAAATAAACTGGTCAAATGTCGTTATAGTTTGGTAATGGGTTAATACCATTTTCAATACTTTTTAGGTAATATTGCGGCAGGCCATTTATTGAAGCCTGCACTACCCACCCTTATTTGATACCATGAATTTCCATAGTTAAGTTTAAACTGATTTATTTTACATCGATTGTGAAACAAGTTCTTACAACTTAAATTAATCACTCTCGATTCTGCTTACTGGATACATAACTGGAACTCGCGCTGACTGTGGATTAATGAAGGGTCGCAAGACAGATCTGGCTACTTATGGGATTCGAACCCACGACACTCGTGTCCAGAAGCCAACGCTCTACCCAAAGAACATCGTTCTTCACAGAAAAACTTTCTTTAAGGGCAAAAGGCATTAGAGTAATTAACTGACACCGGTCCCATATGGATCCTCTTCGTCAGTGCCGTACCTGTCAGTGCCGTACCTATTTTTTTCAGTTCTGGAACGGCATACCTTGCTGTTCTGTATTTCTTGCTTATCTTGGATATTTTCTATGGTCTCATTTTTCATAAAGGACTGTTTTTGAGTTATTTCGCTGCATACTCTTGAACCAGCCCAGTACCATTAGCGAAGCTATCTTTGGGCATGTGCCTACACTTTTATTTCAGAAAGCAAAAAAAAACCCTAAAAAACGCATCAGATTTAGCTCTCAAATACATGCCAGAACGTACCTGAGCGATTTCAGACTGCATTTTTTTCTTCGGGGAGCATGGCCCCAAAAAAGACCAAAAAAGCAATGTAAGAAGTGGACATAACACGACATAAGAAAATTGCTAAAATAACTGATCATTGAAGATTTAGAAATATTTATGCATGATTAATTATTCATTGCTTGTTTATTTGGCTAGGTGGTGATAGTTCACTGAAGAGAAGGGCTGAAAGGTTACGAGCAGAGGTGCAAAAGTTAAAAATGGAAAAAGCCGATTTAGTACGTCAAAACGCTGTAAGTGTTCTCATCATCAGTATCATCATCTACGTTGATTTTAGTTTTGACAGGCGGTTAATCCATCCTATAATAAATGTCAAAGACGCTTGTTTACATAAATCACTCATGAGACATATGATGCATGAGTAAAAATCACAACACCTGTCTCAACTACAGTCTAACTTGTGTTAAGCAGCCACCCTTTTAAGCAGCCAACCTGTCTTTAACAGCCACTACAGAAAGTCCCATTGTTATATTTATAGTGTAAATCAACTTGTGTTAAGCAGCCAACCTGTCTTAAACAGCCAATTTACTCTGTCCCATAGGCTGGCCTCTTAACACAAGTTTGACTGTACCAAGATATCAATAGATCTTTGTTTGCAGAATTAGACAAACAGAAAATCATGTATTACTAATACCTACCCCATTGCCAAACAATAACAACATTTAACCATTTTGTTCCAGACGACTCGGACAACATTGTGGGAAAAGGAGAAATGGCTCGTCTGGCTCGTCACGAGCCATTTCTCCTTTTCCCATAATGTTTTCTGCTCTGTCAGAAGATTATTTTCCAATTTTAACACATTTTGAAATGTCGTCTGCAAACTCTTTCAATTTGGGACAGTCGAAAATTTGGCGTTTGGGAAAGTGTATGTCGAATAAGATGTCATTGAATCAATATAGTCTTTGTATTGCAGTATAATATTTCACCCTTCTTAACAAGCAATTTCTCCTTTTCCCACAATGTTTTTGTTTGGTAAAGGGTTAATAGTGGTCTCTTAAAATGAGATTGACTGTTAAAAAAAATGATTTTCAGTCTTTGAATCTTCTTTGTTGACATCATTCTATTGGAAACTCTCTTCATATTATAACTTTTTACCTCCCTTTTTCTTTTTCCAGATGAGCCAAAAAGAGAACCGAGATTTGCGCGAAAGACTCAACCTGACTGTGAAAGAACTCCATGTGTTAAAACTCTCAATGATAGAAGTCAGTGCAGAAGCCCAAGTGTAGTTGTTCAACGACATTTGATTGGTCCAATTTGAAAGCAAGAACAGACAACAATTATATAGCATGAATATTGAGGTTTTCTTTGTTATTTTAGCTAGGAACACTGTGATGAAAGGCAAAATTACTTATACTTGTGAGCTATTTCTTCAATTGTCACAGTGATTTCTAAAGTCTTCTGCATCAGATCAACATTTGTGATTGGTCCAATTTGAAAGCAAGAACAGACAACAATTATATAGCATGAATATTGAGGTTTTCTTTGTTATTTTAGCTAGGAACACTGTGATGAAAGGCAAAATTACTTATACTTGTGAGCTATTTCTTCAATTGTCACAGTGATTTCTAAAGTCTTCTGCATCAGATCAACATTTGTGATTGGTCCAATTTGAAAGCAAGAACAGACAACAATTATATAGCATGAATATTGAGGTTTTCTTTGTTATTTTAGCTAGGAACACTGTGATGAAAGGCAAAATTACTTATACTTGTGAGCTATTTCTTCAATTGTCACAGTGATTTCTAAAGTCTTCTGCATCAGATCAACATTTGTGATTGGTCCAATTTGAAAGCAAGAACAGACAACAATTATATAGCATGAATATTGAGGTTTTCTTTGTTATTTTAGCTAGGAACACTGTGATGAAAGGCAAAATTACTTATACTTGTGAGCTATTTCTTCAATTGTCACAGTGATTTCTAAAGTCTTCTGCATCAGATCAACATTTGTGATTGGTCCAATTTGAAAGCAAGAACAGACAACAATTATATAGCATGAATATTGAGGTTTTCTTTGTTATTTTAGCTAGGAACACTGTGATGAAAGGCAAAATTACTTATACTTGTGAGCTATTTCTTCAATTGTCACAGTGATTTCTAAAGTCTTCTGCATCAGATCAACATTTGTGATTGGTCCAATTTGAAAGCAAGAACAGACAACAATTATATAGCATGAATATTGAGGTTTTCTTTGTTATTTTAGCTAGGAACACTAATAAAAGGCAAAATTACTTTTTTTTCTTTCAAGCAGTTTCTTAAATTGTCACAGTGATTTCCAAAGTTCTGCATCAGATCAACATTTGTAATTAGTCCAATTTGAAAGCAACAGCAGACGACACTTATATAGCATTAAAATGATGTTTTCTTTGTTATTTAAGCTAGGAACACTGCACGATGAAAGGCAAAATTGTTTTTTTTCTTTTAAGCAGTTTTTTTTCAATTGTCACAGTCTCCTGGGGGCAGATCAGAATTCATAATTGGTTTAAATTGAACGATGTCTGCTAGCAGACGGGAAATAATGAAGTATATTGTTCCCAGTTAAGACTTACAGTGTATCAGTGAATTCAAATTGTTAGAATCTTTTCTTAGGTTTCCAAAAGCTGCTCACACGAAAGACAGTTGTGGCAGTTGTGACAAAAGCAAATTTAAAGCATTGATAATGAGTTTATAATTGGATTCTTTAATGTTTTAGTAGTTCCAACGATTCAAAGTATATTGAGCTCCAGAGAAGTTGGTGACCTAAGGAAGAATTGAGTGGATTCTTTGTTGAAGAATATCTAATATATATATTTTTTTTTTCATGTAGGCATTGAAAATAACTTACAATAATAAAAAATACTTTTTTATTCTTGATAGCCAAAAAAAGGGGACAAGATACAAGCTTTTAAAAAAACCCTAACCAATAAAATCACATAAAACATGAGATATTAGAAATGTGTGCTATACTTTCAGAGGTAGCAATATACCAATAGATACAGTTTACAAATTTTTAAGGTGTTTGACAAATTGAATTTAATTTTAATTATATATACTGATATTTGTTGGTCTCATTGTGAAATGGGTTACAAAAAAGGATTTAATTACATAATTGTGCTGATATGATTTGGTCTTATTGTAAAGTTGTTACAAAATGGGATGTGATTTCATAAATGTGCGGATATATTTTGGACTGACTGTAATATAATGTTATAAAATGGGATTTAATTTCATAATTGTGCTGATATTTTGTTGGTCTTGTTGTAAAATTGTTACCATGTAACATAGCTACTTGTAAATATTTGTATATGAGAAAGTTGGTGTGTTAATAGTCTGTTTGTATAGTGTTATTTATGCCATATTGTTTATGTTTTTTCTGTTACATGTATATTGTATACACAGTATGTCTAAATGGATTTAAGAATATTTTGGAAAAAAAATCTATTTGAATATGTGTATTCATGATTGCTGAAAGAAAGTTTGAAAGGTTTTAGACGAAAAGATGAATTTGTTGAAAAGCAAATCCTCCTTTTGTCACAATGTTTTAAAAGTTTGATTGCCAAAAATTGCCTACTTGCATTATATCTCTTATGATTTTTTTTTTAAATGTATGACCTTAGAAGACACTTGGGCCCCTTAAAGAGAAACAAATTTCTTGACCCTTTTTTCATGTCAAATTCCTTGACTTTAGAGGAACTGGCGTGTGTAAAAGCTAGCATTAAAGATTTAAGAACATATTTTGAGCATTAAAGATTTAAGAACATATTTTGAGAATGATTTGTGTCTAATTCATCCCAGTCATGAAAAATAATTTCGTTAAATTTGGCAATTCTTTGTTTAATTGTTACTAAATATTTCATCTTGTAGTGTCCTAGGACACAGCACTTTTCCTAGTCTGGTAAAAGTTTAGTGCCCTAGATGCATAAATTACCCTGAAATCATTGAATACAGTGTAGGAAAATGAAATCTTACCTCATCTTCACAAAAGGTGTAATAAATAGTCCATGGTTCATGAAAATTTCTATTTGAAACAAAAAATACTTGCTTAAATTTGTTCAACATGTGTAGATTTTCCTTTTAGCCACCATTTTTTTGTCAATTTTTCTGTTTAAAGCTACCGGTACCAAAGGTCACACAAATTTCACCTCAAGGTCACCAAGAGGTCACTTCAAGGTCATACAAATGTCAATTTTGTATATATATAGGAATACTAGAGAGCAGCTGTTGAATGATCTAGTCATGTAAATATGTTAATGTAAATTATGTTGATATTATTTAGGGCTTCGTTATAAGTTAATTAATTATATAGCTATACTTCATTGCATTGAAAAGTTGAATCGCATTGAAAAGATGAATCGTCATTTATGTTAAATACTCTTAGAATAATGAGATTACGTTTTTCATTGCTTAAGATATGGGGAGTAAACCCATAGTTTAATAGACTTTAAACCATGGTTTAAGCCTTAGAACTGTGGTTTACGCAGAATGCACAATAATTCTGTTAAACAATGGTTTTAAGAGAAACTGTAGTTCGAGACCTTAGACCATAGTTAAGATGTACTCATACATGATTTGCACAATACTTTCTCTTAAACATATGGTTTAACCGTTAAACCCTCTAGTTTCATCTTTAAACCATGGGTTAAGACTTTAAACCATGGTTTAAAGTTCGGAAAGCTGAATCCATAGTTTACAGAATTTAAACTGTGGATTAAAATCTGTTGAACTACAGGTTTAAGAGTTAAACCCTATGTTTAACAGTTAAACCCATGGTTAAAGGGAATTATTGTGGAAACAAAGTTCCATGATATACCTCCCTTTGCTAATTACTTTATTCCTTTATTCTCCACGCTGTGCATTGTTGCTAATCATAAGGATATTCTTCTGGTGCCCGTTTTACTAAACAACTTACGGAAAGTGTTTGGGTAAGTCATAATTGATAAACATGGATAGTATCTTCAAGGAAAGTACAATGTTATAATGTGGCACTTCATTGGAAGCATCTCGGAGATGTCACTTTGCAATATTGCTTCGTCCAATATTGAAATAAAAGGAATTGTTGTTTTAGACTTACACAAATCTTAAGCGTAAACTGTTTAGTAAAACGGTACCCTGGAGCACAAACAAAATAGGGTTCACCGAATAGTTGTTAAAGTGATGCATGGTTGATACCAGGGTTTTCATTAGGAACCGATTGCCGATGCAAACCATTGGTTAAAATCCCTTGTAAATTGGTTACTTCATGCCCAGTCATAAAGTCTGATAACCGTTTCCCAAACAAGAAATTTTCCAATGTCCCAAATTGAAACAGTTTGCAGACGACATTTCAAAATGTGATGAAATTGGAAAATAATCTTCTGATAGGGCAGAAAACATGGTGGGAAAAAAGAAAAATTGCTCATTATGAGCAATTTCTCCTTTTCCCACAATGTTTTCTAAAGTTGTCTGCAACAAACTGGTCAAATGTCGCTATTGTTTGGGAAAGGATTAAAAGAGGGTTGTCTGGCTGAATCAGTCTGATCTCCACCTGGATCTGTTACTTCAAATCTTAATGAAAACTGTGTTTGATATACAGTATCATACAGTTTAGTGTTTATCTTTCGTAAATTTTAATTTTTGTTTTGTGCTGAGCCTTTAACTTGGATCAGTCCCAAATAAGTATATATGGTTAACCCTTTACTGGTGGCTCCAGGAAAGCCGTTACAAAACTGAAAAAATGTTGATATGCATTCTAAATCCATACAAACCAAATCCATAATATGGTCGCAATAACTGTTCTTTGTAACCTCTTTCACATTTACCATATTCCAAGACTTCAATAGAAGTCCTTTAATAGAGATTTTGGCCAGTTTGTAATATTTGTTAGATTTGTTTCATATGAACTGCTGTTAATTTGTTCAAACAAATAGATGGTCAACAGGGTTATAAATGCTGTTTTCAGGACTTTGAAAAGACAGAGTGGAATGTATATTGTTTATAAAGACATAGATTTTTTAGTCTATATATTATAATTAAGATACATTGTTCTGACCGCTGATATGCGTGGTACAATATCATTGCTGTTTTCTGTCTAGAATGTTGTTTCTGCTGTGATTGAATTGATTATAGCCATTTTCCTCTTGCCTGTCTCAAACCATTTAAGCCATTTTCAGTTATTGAGGGAGTATGAAGGATTTGTTTGCTCTCAAGGAGCAATTTATCAGTTTGTCATGATAGTTTTCTCCCAAGAGCATAAAGAAATGTAATATTTAAGAGCAACAACAGAGCACAAGAAATGGTATTGTACCATTTTTTGTGATTGTTTGTTGCTTTTGATATAAACATGTCGTAAAATCCAAAACACTGGAATGTGTTTATTTATCACATTTTGGTAAGAACTTGGAGGATTCAAGTTGCATTAAATGTTTTTACAAAACCTTTAAATCAATCCATAATCCCACAATCCATTTACAATATACAGTCTAACCTGTGTTAAGCAGCCACCCTTTTAAGCAGCCAACCTGCCTTAAACAGCCACTACAAAAAGTCCCACTGTTAGATTTATAGTGTAAATCAATTTGTGTTAAGCAGCCAACCTGTCTTAAACAGCCAATTTACTCTGTCCCACAGGCTGGCCTCTTAACACAAGTTTGACTGTAGATAAGATAGTGTCTATAAATGCATGCCTATATAGTATATGTTCTTGGATTTGGAGTTATGCATTGATTCAAGTCTTTGTTAAAGATTATGTCAGACATAGAAACAGTATATTAACTGAAAATATTAATGAATCACATTGACTTTCTTAGAATGCATTTCTTTCATGGCAAATTAATTCTGTAATCCAAACAGGTTGGTTACCGGTATCTTGAATAAAACTGTTGGAATTTTGTCGGTATGTGTGCGAGACTTTTGTAGATATCATGGCCAGATAGTGCATTTATTTTTATTGGAAAAAGTGTTAAATATTATATTATATATATCTAATTCATCCATGCTCTAAACATGTGAAAAAATACAAATAAAAAATGATAATACAACTTCCTTGTTTATTGTGTTTAACTTGCCCCAAGCAAAAGACTTTTTCAAAGGTGTCTGAAGAGCAAAGGCCTTCTCCAAAGATGTATGTAGAGCAAAGGCCTTCTCCAAAGATGTATGTAGAGCAAAGGCCTTTTTCAAAGGTGTCTGAAGAGCAAAGGCCTTCTCCAAAGATGTATGTAGAGCAAAGGCCTTTTTCAAAGATGTATGTAGAGCAAAGGCCTTCTCCAAAGATGAATGTAGAGCAAAGGCCTTTTTCAAAGATGTATGTAGAGCAAAGGCCTTCTCCAAAGATGTATGTAGAGCAAAGGCCTTCTCCAAAGATGTATGTAGAGCAAAGGCCTTTTTCAAAGATGTATGAAGAGCAAAGGCCTTTTTCAAAGATGCCTTAAGAACAAAAGCCTTTTCATTGTTGTCATAAAGAAATACTTTTTCAAAGATGCCATAGAGAAAGACTTTTACAAAGATGCCTTAGAGCAAGACTCTTTTCAAATATGTCTTGGAGCAAGATACGTTTTTCAAAGATATCATAGGGCAACATTTTTTCAAAGAAAAAATAAAGCAACACTTTTTCAATGTGTCATAGAGAAACACCTTTTCAAAGATGTTATAGAGAAATACTTTTTCAAAGATGCTATAGAGAAAGACTTTTACAAAGATGTCTTAGAGCAAGACACTGTTTCAAAGGTTCCACATGGCAAGACATTTTCAAAGGTGTCTTAGAGCAAAAGACATTTTTCAAAGATGTCATGGGGCAACACTTTTTCAAAGAAGAAATACAGCAACACTTTTCAATGTTGTCATAGAGAAAGGCTATTTCAAATATGTCTTAGACCAAGGCTCCTTCAAAGAAGTCATAAAGAATGACTTTTTCAAAGTTGTCCTAGAGAAATATTTTATCAAAGATGTCTTAGAGAAAGGCTTTCAAAGACAGCTTAGCGCAAGATGTTTTCAAAGATGTCATAGGGCAACACTTTTTCAAAGAAGAAATAGAACAACAGTTTTCAATGTTGTCATAGAGAAAGGCCATGTCAAAGATGTCTTAGAGCAAGACTTTTTCAAAGATAGAGCAAGATGTTTTCAAAGATGTCCTAGAGAAAGGATTTTTCAAAGATTTCTTAGACCAAGACTTTTTCAAATATGTCATAGAGCAAGATATTTATAAATAAAGATGTCTTAGAGCAAAAGCCTTTTTGTCAATAGAGCAAAAACTTTTCAAAGATGTCTTTACCAATTACCATACAATAACGACATTTAACCAGTTTGTTTGTGACGACTTTGGAAAACATTGTTGGAAAAGGAGAAATTGCTCTTAATGGGCAATTTCTTCTTTTCCGACAAAGTTTTCTGCCCTCTCAGAAGATTGTTTTTCAATTTCACAGCATTTTGAAATGTCGTCTGCAAACTCTTTCAATTTGGGAGGTCGAGAACTTTGTAAAGGGTTAAAGCAAAACCTTTTTCAAACATGTCCCAGAACAAGAGTTTAGGAAACTTGGCGGGAAAAAAACAGAATGGACGAGGTGAACCTGTTGCATGACAAATCTAATAACCAAACTAAACGAGCAGTTACAGATTGCCTGCGGGTAACCAAAGACCAAATGATTATGTTTTAAATCATTTGGGTAAGTCATTTCACCACAAGAGAACCTTTCTTGGGTAACTCTGTTTTGTTTTGAAATGATTTTACATTGCGTCAACAATAATTAATTTTTTATTTCGATTCTTCGCTAGCATTGGTTTTAACCAATGTTGAGAAGAGTTCATGGGATTCACTCAGTAAGAACGTCGCTCCAACTGTACAAGATAGTCTTCAATACTAGCAGCCATCAACAGTGATGTATATTCAATACTAGCAGCTATCGACAGTGATGTATATTCAATACTAGCAGCCATCGACAGTGATGTATATATATTTCAACCCAGCCATTAACACGCCAAAGTCTACATACTTTACCGCAGGGGCTTGATTCCATGCGCATAGCTACCTGAACGCAAATTACGCACCTGCGTACAAATTTTCCCTTTAAAAAATTGAAATCTAAGGTCTACATATAGCTTATCGTAAAACATTGATCATTTGTTCAATAGTTTTCTTGTATTACACTTGATAAAACATATAAAATATTTTTCTGGGGAGCATGCTCCCGACCCCCAACCATGAGAACACTTACTTAATAGCTTAGCTATGCTCCTGGAATCTATGCATAATTCCAAAATTTTTTATCCTTCCTCGTTGTTCTCGCCAAAATATCAGCCACAAGACGGTACAAAATCGCATCTAAGCTCAACATAGCTTAGCACTGGTGAAATGATATAACTGGCAAATTGTTGATACGTTGGTAAACCTCGTAAAAATTAATATTTATCAGATCAGACAAAATTTTGATCTTTGGCTGTGGCAATCAAATTGGACCAGTCCAGAAATCTCTCAATACTAAACCTTATAATGCCGGAACCGAGTTCATACGAGTTTATACTTGTAAACAGGTTAGATCAAGGCCAGCCGCCAAGTGAAAAAAAACATATATTCAAGGTCTTGAAAAGCAGACGACGTAAATCTTTTTTAAGAACATTACACAGCATTCTTATGGTTTAGACAAAGACCCAATAAGGTCTTTGTTAGAGAAGGTTGGTTCATCATAAAAAATAAGGTTGAAAGAATTTGCAAGCCTATACTAAATTTACATAAAGAACATGATCAGCCTTTAACATCACAAGCAAAAGAAATTTATAAAAGCTAATCAATATAGTCAAATTGCACAAGGGTCTCTCATAATCTACATTAGCATGTCTTAATGAAAAGTAAAGTTTGGTGCCAAACTATTTTCAAAGACCAATGCATATGCTTCATTTATTTTGCCTAAATATGAATAGATTAACATGTATGATATAATACAACTGTATAGTTAACAGATTTTAAAATGAGACAACTTCATTTTCTTAAAACTATCAATTAACTTTTCCAAAGTAATTGATGCACACTCATTTGAGAAATATAAAGGGTTTTACGACATATTTCACACTTCCCAATGCAGTACGTTGACTATTCACTAATTCCATCTGTTTGACGAACGGATAGTTTGACGTATTAATAGTTTGACGAAACGACCATCATTTTTCCTCTTCACAAGTGAGACGAAAATGGCCGATTGGATTTCGGACTCAGGATGGTCCGTCCTTAAAACGATAGCAGTGTCGCTAATTGCTAGCCTTGTTTACCTGATCGTACGCCTTGTCGCTAGGGTGAGGCGTCTCAAGTCCATCTTCAAACATGTTCCCGGACCGAAGAGACATTGGTTGTACGGAAACATGCACCTGGTAAGAAGGAATGGGGGCACCACCTTTCTTGATATTGTTGTTTTAATATGAAAATAGGCAAAGCCTAAATCGGGCGGAAGATTTGTTTTTCAATGTATGAACACTGCTAATTCTAGATTATTATTACACATGTTTCCTTTGTAATGTATCGGTTAAAGGCAAGGAAATAGGAAATTCTCATCAGAATGCACCTGTGAAAGAGTTCCATGTCCATTGTCAATATTCAAATTCCCCAGGGGGTGTTTAATATATATATATTGTCTACGACACAATCCACTGTAATTCACCAGTATGAATAAACACGCTGCAAACCGTTTATGAATGGTACATCTTCATTGGACAGAACGTCACAGAAGTCTAGTTTGCATCAAGCTTGATATATCGATTTTGCATTTGATACCTCAGCTTAGGGGATATTCTTTCAAAAGTCATTTGACAATGATTAGTTGATTTCTAACAACAGAGCAACACTTTTTGTATAGGTTTAGCAATCAAAGGCCTGAAGTAGTGAGGAAACAATGGGAGTAGGGATATGTTTATTGATACATATGAAACTCTCTGTTGAAATTGTTGTTTAACCATCATCCAACAATAGCATCTAAGACTCACTACTATCTATGTATTGTTTGATGCTATCAATTGATACTTCATATCCATATTTTAGCTGAGACACAGGTCCTTCCCTAAACTTTCCCATTTAAAAACGCTGCTTAACATCAAATTATTTTGACCAAAGCACAGACTAATGGGTTCCATGGTTAGTGTCTTGGAAGATAAATTGGCAGGAACTGATGAGTTTATAATAGGAGCAGGGATATGTTCATTGATACAACTGATACATTCTGTTGAAAATGTTGTTAAACCATTGTGCAACAATAGCATCTAAGACTAATTATCATGTATGTATGATTGGAGATACTCGCATGTTTTAGCTCTCCTACCCATATCAGTAATGAAATGAGAAATAGAAGACACTGTTCGAGCCATATCAAAACCACCAATCAAACTATAGAATTTGAATCCCTAGATTATCTCTGCATGCAAATTGAGGATTCAAGGCAAGACTTCAGTAAGTGCTTCACAGATGTGAACATTTACTATAGGTCCAGAATTAAAACCTTGTCAATATGTAAAATTAACACTTCACCAAATTTTGTTGTAAGTATATGTTTTCCTCTGAGCCATTCAAAATTATAACATTTGATTTAAAGTTGAAACAGAGGAGAAATTTGTATACATTTACTATTATGAAGGAAATCCACCAATTCTTTAAAAAAATGTACTGCTGAAAAGGATTTGTTGATAGACGTTTAACTTTTTTCTTTCAATTTAAATAGCACCAAAAGTCCTTCAATAAAAAGATGAAATAAAAAAAAGTCAATTCTATAGATAAACAATTGACAATGTTTAATCATATCAATAATCAGTTTACATTCTTATCATTGTTTATTATTACTTTATCAACCATTCTTATCATTTAAATATGTCTCACATCCAATAGCTAAAGTATCTGAAGTATATACAAGCCAGAGAGTCCAACTGGGATTCGAACCCAGAACCTCCTCAGAAAAACTAAGATGCTCTAACCAGTTGAGCTATCAGACTTAATTCTGGCATTGTATAATTTTTAACAAATTCAATATGCCTTATTCAATTTCCACATTAGTAGGATTAAGTCGCATACACTGACAGCCATCCTTTCCTCTTACAACACAAAAACAAATATGTAATAGTATTTATACAAATGTATTTATGGGTAGTCACAATTCTTTCTAATAGGTATTGGTAACAGTCATTTGCTGTTGTTTCAATATTGGACCAATCACAAGTACCTAAATTCGATAAAATGATACTCCTTTTTCAAAACTAGTGTCATACTTTCAATAGCATTATTAGTAAAATATATTTGAAACCAATTAGTTACAAAGAAAGGAAAATGTCCATACTAAAGCACTTCCTTCACAATATCCAGTGGTAACAATTTGGCAAGATGTAAACCCAGGCATTAATTCAGATATATCAGTACTACCTCATTTTATCAAATCTGCTTCATAAATCAGTATAGAAACCACTGTGAGAAAATGACAATATGGCCCATAAAAGACACCTTCCCAATTGGAAATTTCCTGTAAAATCATGCAGTCTTCCCAAAAATTCAAAGTCATACCAGTTTTTTTTGGCTTCTCAATTCAGTAATTCAGTAAAAAGACCTGTAAGAAATGTCCTGATGAGCAAATTCCAGTCTTGTAACAACAATCTCTATTTTAAAAAGATGAACATTTAAATATCTTTTTCCTTTTAAAATTCAACTTGGACCCGTTACATGGCTGATTCATAACTATGTCTATGCTGCCTATATGTGAAACATGGTTACGAAATGGCTATGACAGGAGGAGACCTGTAAAACATAACAAGGCTTCAACAAAAATTACGGAGCAGAGACCTCTCAAAAAGGCAATCACTATTCAATTCCCTAATGGTTTGTGAATAAGAATAGTGGGAGTATATTCCTTTGTTACAATGCACAGCCATTTAATTTGCATATTAAAAACATGCACATGTAACACACATGCAACAGACTAATTTAAACATTATTGGAATCAAGAATGGGACTGTATTTAAAACTACACACCAGCTGAGAAATTCCTGTGTTCATCATTGGGTTTTGTGGTATTTCAAAGCAGACCAGTCACCATGGTGTTATCTGCAAACATTCTAAAAATAAACACATGTTTACAGTGAACATAAAACAGTCTCAAATTCAATGATGTCGATATTTACATCCTGTACCATTGTATGGTCATTTCATATTGGAAAGAATCTAATGCCAAATACAATCAAAATCAACAAGAAACGACTTATTCCATCACTTTTATGTATGATATCAGAGATATCAGAGACATAGATATGTCTCTGATGATATGAGACAGCTGAAGTTGAACTAGGCTATCATTTACATTGTTGACATAATAACACTGGTTTAACATTTACACATCTCTCGGTGTTTGATTTATTGTTGACGGAGGTCATTCATCATTGTTGTAAGCAGTAAGTCTGTGAAATAACTTGCAAAACTAGACTGTCTGGATTCGATAGATATTGAAAATGTGACGCTTCAATGGGCGTAATCAGAAAGAAAAAACTTGTTCTCCGACTTCGAGCGGCACATTTTCGATATCAAATCCATTTGTTTATGCTCTAAGATTGATAGTGGGAGTTTACTAATACAACCTCGACACATAGAGATCTAGATGCGGTTACATAAAATCGATATTCGGTGTAAGACCGTGATCGTACGGCGCATAGTGTTTACATTATACTAGGGTAGAATGGCTGTCCTGACATTGCCAGAGCTTCGATTTATTTATGTCGCTTTTTATGGGAAAAAGGCCCAATAAATTACGCCCAAGTTATATGAAAATGAAAGTGTACAAAAAGTTTTCTAACCTGCTATCATCGATGTTGGTATTCATTCAACAGGGTGACCAATTTATTCGATTTAAGATTTGAAACGGTGACCTGATATTTTTGTAAATCCTGACTTGTCACGTGATATACAAAAGCAACAACAACAACAAATAAATATAGTGTAACACGTCATAGTTCTTGGTGTATGCATCATGTAAACATGTGTAGAATTGACTGGTTTTAGGATGAGAGACGCTAACTTCACCAAAGAAACGGAAAGGAACGCAATGCAGACTAAATTTTACAAAATTATTTTTTTATTTAGATTTTTTAGAAAATATTTGGATGAAATTTCTTCTATCAATTTTTTTTAAACTTTGATTTTAAATACCATTGCTTCCAAAAAAGCCCAATAAAAAAACGATTAAGGCCACATGAAATTGAAAAAAAATGCAAAACAGACATGGCCGAAAAAAGTCTTATGGGGTTTGAAGTCATTCGGAATATCCTTTGTTTTGTAGGTATATTCTTTGGTTTCGTATACGTGTAACATATAGGCGGTCTCCAGACCGTGCCTTCGGCACGGTCTTCCGCCCGTATCACATGACTTCGTTTGTTTACGTTTTCGCTCCAACTGTCATTTAGAATAAATTCTTTTCGAAACATAGTTTATGTTTATTCAAAAATCAAACGGAAAAATGATGAACTTTAGATAGTCTATGTGTGGTTGGCAAGTTTTGACTTAGTCCATTTGACGATTTAAGGAAAGTTTTATTTTGTCCAAAACGGCAAAAGTTGAGAAACTGTCGCAGTTAAACAGAGCATGCACTTGGGTTCTATGGTTATAAACTCCCTTATGCATTGATATTTTGTAGTACTGGTTATTGGTAAGGGAATATCATGATTATATATTGACACATGAAAATCTAAAAAATAATGGTGTTGTTCAGTTAACTGCTCATCACAAAAGTTAGTGTTGGACACAAGAAACCAGCCTACCCAGGTTCGACTCCTGCTTGGGATCAATTATTTCACAGCAGAGTGTCCTTTAGCAAGACACATTTCCTACTTTTGTAGTGGTAGGTTATCCCGGGAAAATACACACATGTTCGAAAAAGCCCAAGAGTGAGTCTTGTATATTAGTAGGAAAAAAATCACACCAAAACTAGAGCGAAAAATCTCCTTTGGAAATCTTCCAAAAGACAAAATAGCCTTATAAGCCTACCCAGTCCAACTTGGAATACAGGGGTAATTAATGAGTTGAAAACCAGGCGTCATTTCTTGCATTTAATAAAGATTAAGTCAACTTATGATATCATTATTTATCTGCCTCTCACCTCTGATCAACAATATACAAATGGAAAAGCTGTAAGTGGCTTGCCAACGATATTGCCCAGCACAGTCACTGATGAAGAAATAGCAGAAACATGGATTATTTGACTGACTGTGGCAATGCATCTGAAATATTGTTGAAAATGGTCTTAAACTCAAATACCAAACAGGGGGACATTGGTGCAGCTGTAGGATGTCAGCCTCTTGTACCGAGAATCCCGGGTTCAATCACCATTAGGCGTGTTGAAAATTTGACTGGCCAACAATTTGGCATGAGTACTGGTCAAATAGGGTTATCAAGAATGAATTTAATAAGCTTCAAGATTCAATTGATGTAAAATACATAAGTTAAATAAAATTCCAACCAGCCAAATGTCAAAAGGTAAATATTAGTTTTCATGCTTTATGTAATTGATTTTTGTTAATGTCTTTCAATTAAGATAAAAAACAAATACCCATATGGGGAAAGTGATAATTGCAGTTATATTCTTTATCAAGAATTCCGATGTTTCAGTTACCGAGCACCAGTCAGGGACGATTACTGTATGGCGCAAGTAACTGCAGCAAGTACCAGCGCTATTATGCATGGTGGGTCAGTGGAGCACATGCCTCGTTAACTGTGTGCCATCCAGAAACAATTAAAAAGGCTCTCAAGTCTTCAGGTAATCAATCATTTAACAGGGCCTTTTCCCTTAAATATTGAGAAGTGCCTTTTTCCTTAAGTATCGAAGAGGCCTAGGCCTGTTGATTTTTAGAAATTGTATTGATAAAATTGATGAATTGGGAAACCAAAAAGCTGGTGCGAGTTTAAATTTTTGGGAAAACTGCATGACTTTAAAGGAATTTACTATTGGGAAGGTGCCTGTTATAGGCTTTTGTTGTATAATAAGAAAATGCCCTGTTTAAAGGCACATCAAAGGAGATAAGTACAAATAAATTACTGAAAAAATATATGGAGTTCTTTAATTATGTTCATAAAAGTCATGAGAATTTATTTACAAATGCATTTAGACCCTATTAAAAAGATTTCTTTAAAATAAGTTATTTTGTGCTTGAAATATAGTTGTCTCCAATTCAATCATGTTTATCAACAACCTGTTTGTTTACATATTCAAAATAAAGAATTCTGATTGGTCGATGTGTATCAACTGTCAAGGTCAGAGGTGAAGAATGAGGAAATCTGACTTATTAAACTTGCTAATCTAGGTTATTTCTGGTAGACTTTCATGTTCAAGTTTTGCTGATGGCGTTTTTTGGGGATAACTTACTTAATCTGATCAAAAGTTTGCCAAATAAAATAGTTTGATATAGCATTAATCTCCTTTTATGTGCCTTTAAGTGTTTTTTTTTAATAATTCTCTTCATACAAACATATTATAAAAAGGCTCATCAAATGCATTAGACTTGAGAAACAATTGTAACATTAACAGGCAATCATGTGAAAGGTTTTGATTAATCCTCCTCCTGCTAAATGACCTTAGCTGTTGATGTGCCTTAAAACACCATTCATTCATTTGAATATTCCTCTGTATATAAACATATTATAAAATGCCAATTACAGTCCATAAGTCTTGAAAGACAATTAAGTGCAAAATGTCCTTTCAACTTCTCTTTTTAAACGTATTTGTTAAATTTTGATGGTGTCGTAAGCTTGAAGCTTAATGAATTCAATCTCGATTATTGCTTCCTGAATACTTGGCAACTCTTGTCATGAATCTATTTTTACGCTTTTCTTCATTGCTCGATCTGCATACCGAATCTGACAAAGCTGTTTCGCTTTAAATATTAGGCTTATGAAAAATGAAAGGTTGCTCATATGGCTGTATTAGCTTATACTCAGCAGTTTATTTTTTTTTAAATACTATTTTCAATTGCAGAGCCCAAACCAACAGGTTTTTTTGGTGTGTACAGATTTGCCCTACCGTGGTTGGGTGAGGGTTTGCTAATTGCTGGAGGACAGAAATGGGCGAGGTCACGTCGGTTACTCACTCCGGCCTTTCATTTCGACATTTTGAAACCCTACATAGACGTATATAACAGTGCAGCGGATGTTCTTATAGTAATATAATTTGTGAAATATTATCTAACAGAATTGCTCATTCAACATTTCCTTTTTGCAAATCTTGAAACCCTGAGTATGCTTGGAGAGGCCAAGATAAGTACATGTAGTGTATTTTCAAATGGTACCATCTTTATCTATTCCCTTTTTTTCCATGTGAGGTTTAACACCATGTCAACAATATTTCAGTTAATTTACGGCATTCCTGGACTTCACCAGTACTAGGCAGGGCTTTGCGGTGTCTTGCCCAAGGATACTCCAAAGATATCTATTCCCTAAACCCTATATTTGGGAACTGGCCTAAATTTATAATCTTTTTTCTAAATGATTCTAACGAGTAACCACAATACTGGATCTTTTGTAGAAGTCTTAAAATACTCCATGCACAAGGCTCGTATACACCTTTTTTTCTGGACTACTTGATGTATATAATATATCAGTGCATTGGATGTTACTGAGGGTTACATGCAAGACTATAGTCAGTCATTCACAAAAATTAATGTGAAGTACTGACTATAGTCTTGCATTGAACCCTAGATATAGCAATATCTGTTTTTTTCATCTTATTTAACAATAACTTGCCAATATTTTGTTTTGAAATCTTAAAACTTAATGAACACTTTCAGAGGTCTAGGTAATTAGTGTATTTCAGATGCTGACTTCTTTATTCATTTCCCCAAACCTATATTACGACTCACAATTACTCATCATAATATTTTGGTCAAATATTTTCCATGGTTATAGCAGTATAGCAGAACTGTTGAGGTAGTACCCCTTCAATAGTCCTACAACATTTCGAAACGTGTTATTGCTAACAAAGTTAATTAAAGGTGTCCAAACAATTTTTAATTCATGTTTGTCCAAAATATAACAGAATGATAACGCGGATACATGTACTACAATAGACCTTTCTTTTATAGATATAATCAAATTTACATTTTATTTTTGTCTTACAGAAAAATCTCAGTAAATATGCAGACACAGAGACGAGTTTTGAGGTTTTTACATACATATGTAAAAACACCCTTGACATCATACTGCGATGTGCTTTCTCTTATGAAACAGACTGTCAGACTGAAGGGTAAGTTTAAAAGTTTAAACTTATTTATTTTACACCAATTGTGATGGAAGCTTGAAGCTTTGTAAATTCTCGATGACTGCTTCCTTGATACTACCTCATTACTTGGGCCAAATTGTGGGCTAGTCCCAGCAAATTTCCTCTCACCTAATGGGGATTCGAACCTGGGCCCCTAGGTACAAGAGGCCAACGCTCTACCACTGTTGCCCACAGAAGGGTAAGATGGTATATTATAGTTGTTTATTCATTTTGTTAGAAGTAAAAAAACATAAACCATTTTAAAGGTTCAAAGCAAGACTATAATTAGTGCTTCATAAACATGAATCACTTACAATAGTATTGCACTGAACCCACAATTTGTCCATAATAGCTGCTGATAATGTTTATTAGATTTTATCATGAGTTTTGCTACATGTCAGAACAGATATGCACATTATAGTTTTAACTTGTCCAACCTTTAAAGGGCCTATCTATCAAAATTCAATCATGAGTTTTGATAAATGCAAACTATGCACATTTTAGTTTTTTCTTGTCCAATCTTTAAATGGACTATCTCACAGAATGTGTTGTGTGATTAACAAATGATAAAAAGATGATTCAAACAATACTCAACACTAGATAAATGACCATTTTAGATACATGTATCTCAGTGTTCTCAATAAGAAAAGGCCTCAGGCCAAATTTATCCCTTCAAATTATGTTTTGGCCAGTTCAAATAGACTGAGATGTATCTCTTTCCCAAACAATAACGACATTTGACCACTTTGTTGCAGATGACTTTAGAAAACATTGTGGGAAAAGGAGAATTGTTTTATCACATTTTGAAATGTCGTCTGCAAACTCTTTCAATTTGAGACAGTCACAAAATTGTTATTTGGGAAAGGGTTAAGAACCCTGATGGACTCCCCTGCAAATTGCCTGTCCAGATTTTAATTTCGCCTATTCAACCAATTCTTATTGAGAACACTGTTATCTACATTTAAAAAATGCTGAAAACCTTACAATAAAAGTGGTTTAAAAGTTAAACCTTACAACAAAAGTGGTTTAAAAGTTTACTATATCTGCAACATAAATGTACTACTGTATATATCTCCACTACTACTGTATATATCTCCACTACTACTGTATATATCTCCACTACTACTGTATATGTCTCCACTACTACTGTATATATCTCCACTACTACTGTATATATCTCCACTACTACTGTATATATCTCCACTACTACTGTATATATCTCCACTACTACTGTATATGTCTCCACTACTACTGTATATATCTCCACTACTACTGTATATATCTCCACTACTACTGTATATATCTCCACTACTACTGTATATATCTCCACTACTACTGTATATATCTCCGCTACTACTGTATATATCTCCGCTACTACTGTATATATCTCCACTACTACTGTATATATCTCCACTACTACTGTATATATCTTCACTACACACTACTACTGTATATATCTCCACTACTACTGTATATATCTCCGCTACTACTGTATATATCTCCGCTTTTACTGTATATATCTCCACTACTACTGTATATATCTCCACTACTACTGTATATATCTCCACTACATGGTGAATGAAATGTGTATCAAGAATAATGTTTTCTGTAACTTTATAGATTGGTGATATTATTTAAATGCATCTAGTGAACAAAATGAATTAGGTGTTGCTGAAATGCATTTAATCACCCTGTGCATTTGAACACCAAAATAACTGTTGAACTGTTACATGAATACAACTTAAATAGATCTTTTTGTAACATTGGTTGTAATTATATCTGAAACACATTTTTATAAACTGGTCAGAAAAAAACTACTATGAAAAGGGAATGGGTGTAAGGAATATTTTTAAAAACTTCTTCTTTTACCTCAGGAAGGCCCACCCTTATGTTACAGCTGTGAATAACATTTCTCAACTGTGGGTTGAAACAGCGCATAGCCCATTGCTATAGCCAGACATTATTAAACAAATATTAATTATGAAATGTCTTAGGACAATTTCATAAAACTTTTTTATTTACCACAGGAAGGCCCACCCTTATGTTACAGCTGTGAATAACATTGCGAACCTGTGGGTGAAAAGGGCCCGTAGTCCCTGGTTATACCCGGACATTATATACTACTTCACCAAGAATGGGCGCAAATTCAAAGCTGACTGTGATTACGTACATAATGTGGCAGAGGAGATTATTCAGAAAAGGAAATTAACATTAGTGAGTAAATATTCTGATTCACCACCTATGCCTAACATGCTTAAAAAAAAAATTATTGAAAGAGAATAATAAATGCTTAAAATGATATTTGCCATCACTGAACAATTTATTACTATAAACTTGTTTTTTCGTTTGAAGAAAACATATTTTTAGTGATCACTCTTGGGTAGTTTGTGAGCAGTAATTTAGTCTAAGGCTATGTTAATGCAGGACACCAGTTATTCAGAAAGCTCCTTCTGAATGGCTGATGTCTGTATTAAGATACAAGTTGTTTTATACACCACAATTCTGTCTCCTTTTACTGTGGTCAGTTAAAACAAGATTGACTGTACAAAAATAGGAAAGTTTGATGTAAATGATTTTTGCACTTCATTGTCTGCAGTTTTCAAATGTTTTGTTTTTAGGAAAAGAAGGACATTGCCGATAGGGAGAGGAAATATTTGGACTTTTTGGACATCCTCCTGACGGCTCGGGATGAGACAGGCCAGGGCCTGACACAGCTGGAGATCAGAAATGAGGTGGATACATTCCTGTTTGAAGGTATGATAATTTGTTGCAGGTGCTGCATGGCTCAGTGGTTAAGGTGGATTCTGCGGGTGTTTAATGGTTAGAATTGGGGACTAGAGACTGGTCACCCCGGGTTCGATCTCCGAAGGCGACCACTTATTTTACCATGGAGTGTCCTTGGGCAAGACACATATCCTTGCCTAGTACTGGTAGGACACTAGGTAATATATACTTTAAAACTCAAAAATGAGTTCTGTACAATAACAGTAAGAAGAAGGTGATGGACCGAGAACTCTGGGGTCCTGGGTTCGAGCCCCACCAATACCCCTGGTTTGGTTGGAGTGACCTTTAGCAAGTCACTTTAGAGCCCTAGCCTAGTACTTGGTGGATCCAGGAAAGTGAGACATTGTTGGTACTCCACTGGTAAAGAGGACCCTTAAAGGCCCATAGAAGGAGATAGATGCTTTATCAAACTACATTATTTGGTAAACTTTTGGTCAAATTCAAATAATTATCACCAAAAAAAGCCATCAGCACAACTAAAACGTGAAAGACAATGAGAAATAACCAAGATTTGCAAGTTTAATAATTCAGATTGCCTGACTCTTCACCTCTAACATTGTCAGTTCATACACCCATTTTTGAACTGACCAATCAGAATTTGTTATTTTGAATATGTAAACAAACAGGTTGTTGATAAACATGATTGAATTGGAGACAACTATATTTCAAGCACAAAATAACTAATGTTAAAGAAGTCAGTTTAATAGGGTCTCAATGCGTTGGTTAATTAATTCTCATGACTTTTATGAACATAATAAAAGAACTCCACAATATTTTTAGTAATTTTTATGTACTCATCTCCTTTGATGTGCCTTTAAGGGATCTGTGTCAAAAATAACCTTAACTTAATTAACTTAACTTATACACGTAATGAACTTAGTCCTCTGCAAAGACGTCTTGTGGTTTGAATGTTGGACTTGTGGTGGTATGAGTTCAGTTCTCACCAGCGGCACTGGTTTTTTAGTGAGAGTGTCCTTTGACAAGACACTGCAGAGCCCGGCCTAGTACTGGAGGAACCCAGCAGTATAACAACTGAAAAACTGTTGACACAGCATTAAACTTCACATAAACATTTTTTAAAAGTCCTTTGCAGAAATTTAGGAATTATGATAGTGTTGTTGGTTTAATCTTTGGTTGGTTTAGGATTTTATACTGTTTTCAACAGTATTTCAGTCACTGGCAGATTGGGCACCTTACCATGCTGCTAGTATTTCCTTAGTAGTAGGGCACTATCCATACTATACATGTGCTTAGTCCTTTGTAAAAATTAAGGACTAATGATAGTATTGCTGATTTGTTGGTTGTTTTTTCAGGGCTTTATGCTGTTTTTAAGAGTATTCAAGTCATAATGCGGCAGTTTGAGCAGCTGAAAATACTTATTATATTTCCTCAGCAGTATTGCACAGCACAATGCAAGACTGTAGAAAGACCTTCACTCACACAGCAATCACATGATTCAGTGACGTATAACAAAAAATGTTATACAGCACACAGTTATTATTCGTAAAATGCACTGGCGACTGGATTAAACAAATACCCATTTATTTATTAAAATTTCAATGTTTGTCAATTATCATTTCATTATACTTTTTGATGGTTTTCATCTTTATTACTTATAGATAAGACTTTTTAGATGCATTTCAAAAATATTTTGTACTCCAATAATGTGCAAATTACTGTTTATCCATTAATATTGTTAATGATATTGATGTGACTTTTTAGTTCAAGGTGACACTTTAAATAGACCTTCAGCTCCAATGATGAGCAAATCCTCCAATCCATTAAGATTTTATATATTTTCTTGATTACCATTATTTTTGTTATTATCATGTTGATTTTCATATATTTAACTTTGATAATAGGACATGACACAACAGCGAGTGCTGTTTCTTGGATACTCTATTCTCTGGCCAAAAACCCAGACTGTCAAAGAAAGTGTCAAGAGGAAATCAACTCAATTTTACAGGACAGGGACTCAGACTATATACAGTGGTGAGTTGAAAATGAGTACTGTATAGCGCTTTATATTCGCGGTGCCAATATTTCATATTTTTTAAGGGTTCCTAAATTCGCGGGGTTTATATTTCGCAATGGTTGAGGGTATGCGAAATTAAAACCCCATCACCAAAGATCCTCTACATCAAGATATAAACTGCTTTGAATTACCTGTGCTTATTTTACAGCAAGGATCACTGTTTTGTGATCAATATGAGAATTAAATGATTGTCAAAAATTCATATGATTAAATGCATTGCTTGAGATTTTCTAAATGAAATGTGTTTTCTTTATTTGTCTGTCTTTGTGTTTTATATAAAGTCAACATAAATGATTGATAAGGGTAACAATTGTTAAAATGATACTCGTAACAGAAATCAGTT
The DNA here is from genome assembly GCA_947846245.1 of Cerastoderma edule. Classification (NCBI taxonomy): domain Eukaryota; kingdom Metazoa; phylum Mollusca; class Bivalvia; order Cardiida; family Cardiidae; genus Cerastoderma; species Cerastoderma edule. The sequence continues at coordinate 32,191,093 of OX401417.1, read as the reverse complement.
CGCCGCACAAGCGTGTCACATGTACTTCTCAACCAAGCATGCTGATTTGTTTGCAATTAAATCCCAATTGATATACGCCTCGGGCATTGTTTGACAAGGGGATATCATTTAACGGATTAATTTTGTGTTTCCGGAGATATTGATAAGTGTGTAAAATGTTATATCTGTCTTATATTCAGATCGATTTTTCATCAAATCTTACCTTGCAATCGGTGACGTAAATTTCAAATAAACGAAAACAACAAAATTGAAAAGTATTCATCTACAAAATCAATAACAATAACTGTGGATAATGTAACAAAACATGGTGGAAGGGATAACAGAGTGACACCCAGGTAAAATGGTGACCTGGCATGGCACACAGAATTACGTTGAAGAGGCTTTTGTTAACGGTGATTAGAATTAGCGCTGTTGGACCGACCACGAATCGCGCGAAAATTAAACACTTTTAACTAATTACCAAACAATAATGACATTTGACCAGTTTGTTGCAGAAGGCTCTGGGAAACATTGTGCTAAAACGAGAAATTGACCTTTTCTGCTCAATCAGAAGAATATTTTTTAATTTCATCACATTTTGAAATGTCGTCTGCAAACTCTTTCAATTTCAGACAGTTGAAAATTTGCCTTTTGGTAAAGGGTTAAAAACAAGCATCAGGCCTTGAAAATCAATGTGACAATTTGTTAAGTTGAATATCAGGAACAAAATGCACTTTTCATGCTTCATGGTAATTGTTTACTCAGTCTCTGCTTTTAGAGTTTCAAATTCATATAAAAGGAAAGTACTAAGTTTGTATTATAAATGTCTTAGTTGTATATTGTATAATGCCTGACTCATGTTTTTTAGATACATAGTGCAGGAATAAGGAAAGGAAACTTGCAGGACACTAGAGAAAGACAAGACTTTTTTATACATTCTTACTACATATATATGCTATCAAATTACAAGAGTACCATTAATTTTATGATGTTCTCTCAACAGGTCAGATCTGTCTAAGATGGAATACCTGACAATGTGTATAAAAGAAGGGATGAGACTGCATTCACCTGTTCCATTCATACAGAGAATGTTTACACAGGACTTTGAACTGGATGGGAAAGTTTTTCCAGGTATAACCTAGTATAAGAATGTTGAAAATGATGAAAAGCCCTTAGATGATACTTCCTAAGGGAAGTAAGGAAACTTAAAGGCACATCAAAGGAGAGGAGTACAAATAAATTACTGAAAAAATATATGGAGATCTTTTATTATGTTCATAAAAGTCATGAGAATTAGTTTAGGAATGCACTGAGACCCTATTAAATAGACTCATTTAAAATAAGTTATTTTGTGCTTGAAATATAGTTGTCTCCAATTCAATCATGTTTACCAACAACCTGTTTGTTTACATATTCAAAATAACGAATTCTGATTGGTCGGTTAAAATATGTGTGTATAAACTGTCATGGTCAGAGGTGAAGAATCAGGAAATCCGAATTATAGAACTTGCTTATCTGGGTTAAATCTGGTTTACTTTCACATTTAAGTTGTGCTGATGGTTTTTCCTGGTGATAACTATTTGAATCTGTCCAGAAGTTGACCAAATAATATGTTTGATATAGCATTAATCTCCTTTAATGGGCCTTTAATTAAATTAGTTTAAGATTGGATAAGATTTTTCTCCCCTGTCCTGTTTATGTAATGGGAATGTTTATCAAGGCTAGATGTTAAAGTACAGGCATGACCTTTTTTGTGTGTCTGTTATTATGAATTTTTAGGTTATTATGTTGAAGGTAGTTAAAGCCCTTAGAAAATACATGTAAAGGGCAGTAACTGATACCTAATTAGTCTCTGCTTGAGTATTTGATAGGTTTAATGATATAAACTTTAATTGACCAGTCATTACTACTTAAGTCACAATTATTGGTTGGCTTGTCCATAATTCCTTAGCAAATTATCCTATGGAGTATGCTTAATGTTCTATCAATTTTGCTACAGTACATGTTTTTGTGATAAATTGCTGTAATATAGCATATATACATGAATATCACAGTGACACTTTATATGTCAATACTGAGTCAACAAAATGCCTAGCAAGAAGAAATAAGTTTGAATGCAGATCAAATCATAACAATCTAGTCAAAGATTCCAAATAGTAACCAAGGATTACACCACCTGACTCCCTAGGCTATGTTTCATCCCATTGTATAATGACAAGTCTAGGGCAAGCTTTTCATTGTCATACTCAAGCTTGTTTAAATTTTCAGCCGGTTTGACAGTGTCTGTGCCCATATTTGGGATTCATCATAGCACCCATCTGTGGGACAATCCCATGGAGTTTATACCGGAGAGGTTTTCCAAAGAGAACAGCGTCGACATCGACAGCTACCAGTATGTGCCCTTCTCCGCTGGACCAAGGTATGTACAGTCTAATTTGTGTTAAGCAACCACCCTTTTAATTAGCCAACCTGCGTTAAACAACCACTGCAGAAAGTCCCATTGTTAGAATTATAGTGTACATCAATTTGTATTAAGCAGCCAACCTGTCTTAAACAGCCAATTTACTCTGTCCCAGAGGCTGGCCTCTTAACACAAGGTAGACTGTATATATGCAGGGGATCCTGTTTAGCCCAGTGGTTATGGTTGGGGTCGTAGAGCTCAAGGGTCTCTGGTTCAAGCCCAAACAGTACCTATGGTTATATCTACCTATCGTTGGCGTGACCTTAGGCAAGATTTTTGAGAGTCCTAGCCTAGTTATGGTGAATGAAGGAAACATTGCAGACACAGTCCTAATGATTTCCCACAATAAAGGGTTTTATGAAGAAGTAAAAACTTACAGCCAGAATATTATTGTGAATATTCGCCTTGTTGTTTGATAAATGACAGAAAGTTTATGCGTACCATGTGACCTTTCTAACCAGGTGCACACCACTCATCTTTTCCACGCTCGTCACTATTTTTAGACATTACTCAAATATAAACAATGAAGTTGGGTGCATCTCAATTTGTGAGAATAGTGTAGGTGTTATATTGACATGAATCATCTTATGATAGTGTCATGTTTTGCTATGTTTTAACATAGTGTTTCATAATTTATAACTGATTTTACCTACTTATGCAGTATTTTGGGCAACATTCTGGTTTTAAGAAAACTGAAACATTATTTTTTATCATGTTTTCTTTAATATGCATTGCAAGTTTTATAAGTCTTCCACAGGATAATGAAATCATGCCACATTTTCCTTTCAGGAATTGTATTGGCCAACACTTTGCCATGAATGAAGAAAAGGTTATCCTTGCCAGATTGCTCAGGGAGTAAGTATTATGGAGAAACGCCTGTCTCATTTGCCACTCTATATTTAAAACAATTCACATTTCCTTTCTTAAACCCATTACCAAACAATAACAGCATTTGACCAGTTTGTTGGACCATTGTTTTCTGGTCTATCAGAAGATTATTTTTCAATTTCATCACATTTTGAAATGTTGTCTGCAAACTCTTTCAATTTTTGACAGTCAGAAATTTGGCGTTTGGTAAAGGGTTAAAAGAATTGTTTCTTTTGTCACATTTTAGGCCCATTTCCACTTCATGTAGTTAAGTTTAAACTTGTTTATTTTACATTGATTGTGGAACAAGTTCTTACAATTTTGATAAATCACTCTCGATTCTGCTTCCTGGATATATAACCAGAAGGACTATTCGCGCCAAATGTGGAATAATGAAAGGTCCCAAGGCAGGACCCATTACTCATGGGATTCAAACTTACAACCGTTGTGTCCTGAGGCCGATGTTTTACCCCAGGACCACTTTCCTCTATTTTATGTAGTTGTTGGCCATCAGTCTAATAAATAAACTGTGAGGGGCAAGTCAGTTGTGATCATTTTTCACTAAAGCAGGCTTTCCATGCTGTATTTAAAGATCCTGGACGCCATACACTAACAATATATAGGTTTAGTGTTTAACCTACATTTTCATCCAATGAGAATGCGTCAATTTGAAATTTTTTGATGTTTTATTTTCCATAAACTACTATTCGAGTGTTCTATCTGGGCTCTATGAGACTATTACTCTGGTATCACGCATGCGCATAAATAGGTAGTTTTAGGCTCCACCTCCAAATCAATGACACGTGTAAGTCTAGCCTACGGTAGCGATTGAAAGATCGCTGTGACGTCGCGGGGGAGAAATAAACACAGAAATAAATAAAAAGGAATTACAATTAACTGGGTATCCTAACATCGTTGAGAAAAAAAGAAACTGAACTATATTAACCTTTTACCCCATTAGGAATAATGTGACGGGTACAAATTGAAAGAATCAACAGACAACACATATATACATTATGAAAAAACACAGTTTCTTTTTGAAATTGAAAAGAAAATATTGTGACAAAAGGAGAAATTGCTCGTTACATGCAATTTCTTCTTTTGTCACAAGGGCTTCTCAAGTTTTCTGCTGTAGGTGAGGAATAAATTATGGAGTAACAGGTTAAACTCAAAACTACATTGCAATCTACATCACTGGGTAGTGCAGTTTTCTTCTTCCAAATATGGTATGGCAGATTCTTGGCATGCAATTGACAGCCGCGGAAGGCGTGGTTTATGTCGAATTTCAAAATACTGAGCAGCAGTTTTATGCCATTCGCAGATCATACCTGTAGAGGCGTGGTTTGCCAGCGTCAAATAGAGCGCTCTATGGAAATGTAGGTTAAACACTAAATTGTTTAGAGGCTATATAGTGAAATTTAAACGACATAGAAACCCCGTCAGTCGCTATCGCTCCTTCCTTGGGGTTTCTATATCGTTTAAATTTCACTATCTAGCCTCTAACCTATATAAAAAGTAGAATTTGCGTATGGTATTCAGCTATGCTTTTAACAAATATTCATTAAAAGGAAATTGCGGTATAAATGAAGATATTGACGGAAAACCCCGGGCCTCTACTTTTGTATGTTATTACAGCTATTTGGTAATTAGTTACGTCACGTAGGCTGTCAAGTGCCTGTCACGTGACGATGTACACCTAACTAAGAAGTTACTAGCGTCAGCGTCCATTTTTGTTTTCAGCTTGTAGTCTTAGTATCATGTGAGTGTCACGTGACCGGTCGTTCATAGCTTGACGCTATATTTAGATTATGTGGGATTTCCCTCGGATTATTATTAAATTAGAAATGTCAAAATTCATCTAATATGCTATTGGTTTCTCTGCTGGAATGTTAAATTAATCTTTATTTCTTCATTTTCTAAAGTTTCAAAAAATAATCCTATGATGCAAAGAAACTTTAACCCTTATAGTGCTGGAACCAACTACATGCTTATGCAAACAGGTTGGACCCAGGCCAGCCACCAATTAACTTGTCGGCTGGCCTGGGTCCAACCTGTTTGCATAAGCATGTAGTTGGTTCCAGCACTATAAGGGTTTCATTACAAAGATAACTGTGACATAGGGGTATGAGCGAGATATTATTATTGGGTATGGAGATTGGAGTTTAATGTTTTATACTTCAGATACGAGTTTGAGTTGGACCCTACTGTCGAGGTGCGATACAAAGTTGCCGCAGTTATGAGAGCAGAAAATGGGATATACTTGTACGCTAAACAACGACAGCATGATTAGTCTTAGCTTATCTTATAGATGATAAACATTATTGTTAAGGATATAACAAAGAAAACATGTGAAATTATTATGAAATTGGATGGCTAAAATTCTCATGTAAAGGTGCAAAGCAAGTATAAAATTATATACCAACCATTTTTCATGATGAAGTGTTAAACTGGTATGAAATTTGTCAGATACCATTTTCATGATTAAGTGGGAAACTAGTATGAAATTGGTTAGCTACCCTTTTTTTGGTAATGCCTGAAACTTATTCATGATTAGGTGTAAAGCTAGTTTGAAATTTGTTAGCTACCATTTTCACGATAAGGTTTGATATCACTATAAAATGAGACATCAACCATTGTCATGTATTGCTCTTCAAGAGTCTTGGTCCAAATACTGCTTTACATTCCCATATGGAAGGATTGATAACATTTCATACTAAGTGATTTACCATATTCATTGATCTCTCTCCATACAGTGTTGTGGTTTGTCTCTTATGCATCTTTGTCTCTCCCTTTATTTTGTAACATTACACTACACAATACATTATAATCAAGATATTTTTACCTCATGAGGCTTTTTCTTTTTGTTGACATATATTATTTACATTTATGGAATGTTTTTAATGTTTTATATTTGTACAATGCACGAGATATATTGCTGTTTCAAATGTAGTGCAACTCTTTTACTTTTAGAATATATTCAGCACTGAGTTTTAAACCTTTATGCTACAGATTTGTGTTGTTATTTTTTCATTTTTTCCTTTATTTTGCGTATATTCTAGTCTGTTTTCAGAATTCAGTGTTTTTTCCCTACTTTTTTAATGTTCAGAAGAAAATAATCTTTTAAGTGCCATCAACTTACACATCTTGGGAAGAAAACCTTTGGTCCTTTGATTCCTGTTTTGAAGTACATTTTGTGGTGTAAATATTGCATTATGGCGTCATTTGTTATAATTGTTGCATAACATTTTATTTAATGATTAAGTTAGTTGAATGATTTGATTTATTGAATGCATTTTGATCTAATGATCCCATTCGTGAAATATATTTGGTCTAACCATGCCGATTTTGGAGTACATTTCTTTGTTTTTGTTCCATTCTGTTTCATATATGTTCTTACACCAATATTTTATTCTATTAATGATAGCAATTAAATATTACATTTTTTCTTATACTTACAAATGGCCGCCTTAATCGTGCTCAAATTGTTAGATATGTGTAGTTCCTTTAGAACAGATATGGCAAGATATTTATGAATGTATGCAGATTCACAAAAGTATATAATTGGTTTGTTTTGTTATTTGACACCTCATTCTAAATAAAGATAAAAATTTACGAGTCTTGTGTTTTAAGTAATCAAATACCAAAAGATCCTCTGGATTTGAATTGTATATTTCATGTAAATTATGTTAAATTATTTTTTTTAGTTATTTTTTAGCAAGATTAAGAAATGCAATTTTTTTAATTCTTTTGGCAACAGTAGAAGTCCTATGTTTATTTGTATGGGTTTTACATTGCTTCAACATTATTTTAGTTATGTTGTGATATAGGACCCATACTGATGAAGGAAGAGCCTTATACCTAACTGCCTTAAGGGGCTGGTTAAGCTGGGTAGAACCATCGGCACTATGTAGGTCAGTCAGGAGACTAACTCTCATGAAAATCCAAATGACGTCACCAGGATTTAAACCCATTTTAAGATGTGTTTTCAAAGGCGAACATACCTATTGACAAAAAAAATGTTCTCTTAAATCAAAGTACCAAGACCAATCCCTTGTTGTTAGAAGAGAGCTGGTTTCCAAAGCCAATCTGTGTCAAACCCTAAATTGGATTACTCATTGCTGAAAGATGAATCTGTCTTTGAAAAAACATACATATTGACAAAAAAATGTTCTCTTAAATCTAAGTACCAAGAACAATCCCTTGTTGTAAGAAGAGAGCTGGTTTCCAAAGCCAATCTGTGTCAAACCCTAAATTGGATTACTCATTGCTGAAAGATGAATCTGTCTTTGAAAAAACATACATATTGACAAAAAAATGTTCTCTTAAATCTAAGTACCAAGAACAATCCCTTGTTGTAAGAAGAGAGCTGGTTTCCAAAGCCAATCAGTGTCAAACCCTAAATTGGATTACTCATTGCTGAAAGATGATACTGTCTTTTATTCAGACTTGTCTAATAATTTTAGACCACTGACATATTGGCGAATTGTTTTATGAAGTCAATAAGTTATTGACTTCATAAACCAATTCACCCACATATCAGTGGTCCAAAATTCAAAAGCCAGCAGACAAACAAAAATTCACAGGACAAAAAAAAAACAGAACACAATTTTTTTATGGTATGGTTAAGAAACTATTCTTACTTCTTCAATCACAATGATTGTTAACAAGCAATATCTTATTTTGTCACAATTCAATTCTTCTCTATATTGTAAAGAAAAATTAGTTTTACATTCTCTAAATTAAAATGCCAACAGTTGTTTTTAAATTGGAAATCTCTCATTATTAGAAGTCAGGAAAGTTGTATGTACTTCAAAATAAATGCCTACAATTGCTTTTTAATTGGAAATCTCTGAATTTACAAGTTAGAGATCAGTCATTTTTCGAGTCCTTCTTTTGCTCCTTGGAATACACCGACTTCAAAAGCCCGCCCAGATTCTTCCGCTCTTCAACTGGATTGCCAAAGCCAAACGTTTCCGTCCCACTTCCAAATATATCATACTGGTATCCACGCTTTTTGGCCTGCGCAAGATCTCTCTTAACCTCCTCAAGAAAGTCATATGTCTCTGCTTCTTTCTTATAACTGTCCAATTCGGCCTTCAGTTTTCTCTCCCTTTTTCGAGCTCGTAAGAAATTTAGCTTCCTAATAACCGGCCAGATTTTCATCCGCGTTTTTAATAGCTGCCGTTTTTTAATCCTCTTCCTGCGTAATCGCAGGACATACTTGTTTCCGTTTTTCGACGCTGATTTTGGAGTGTTTACAGTTGGTGGCTTTATAATAATTTTGTTTGTAACAGGCGTTGTGATTGGATTAATACCAATTACCGTAGGTTCACTGATTGGACTATCACTCCCTGGTACTTGAGGTGTCTCAATCACAGGCACAGGCTTGACTTTTTCCCGTATTTCAGTTTTATTAAAAGGACTGCAGATAAGCGCTGGCTGGGATTCATGCAGTGGCAGGACAGGTTGTTGATGTTTGCCAAATATCGAATGAACAACAGCACATGGTGGGATGGCTCTTGGTTGTATGCCAGAATTGATGTGGGTGTGGGCGTGTCTCAAACCTGTTAAAAACATAAGTTAAGTTTGTTAACCCTTCCACTCAAAAACATTAAATCTAGCATCCAAGGGGAGAACATTAAAATAAATTCAATTGTGACAAAGAATGCTTGTGCTTTTTTAAATAATGAAATTTTTCTTTTTATCAGAAAGTTAAACATCAATGATAAAACTGCCAATTATTTTAGAACTTGTACAATTTTACTGTAGATGAGAGCTATTCCAACTTAAACAGTGCAATGGTTCATAGGCAGTAGTTTATGACTCATAAATTATTTTTGCTCCAAATAAGAGGCATATTGGACATGCTCACTTCTTTATTTTCTTAAATGTTTTAATCATAGGTACCAAATAAATCATCACATGAAGAAAATACAATTCACCAAATACATTTACAAAGAAATCTTGTCTTTGAGTTTTTAACTATTATGGGAATACAACTAGGGAAAGTCACACTCACCTCTTACACTTAAACACTCAAATTGCCTGATGAAGCCATGAAGAGCCAATCCATGTTTTAACTGACCTGCCATATTTCTGCAATAGATAAAGAAAACATGTCATTATAGAATATGTGTATGTTTTTCTTGCATTGTGTCGGGATTTGTTAGTAATGCAAAAGCTTCCATGGATTCACCAGTTCTAGGCTAGGACTCTAAAATGTCTTGAAAAAGGTCACTCCCACAAAAGGTATTTGAAGAGGCTCAATCTCAGGACCCTCTGGTTCAAAGAGTCTTTAAGACTGTCATCTCAGGACCCTCTGGTTCAGAGTCTTTAAGACTGTCACTATTGGGCCATGTCAGACCTTCTGTGTAAAACATAAGCAGACTTTTTTCAGAGAAAATACTTTGTAGTTGCATCAACTTTAGAAAATGTTACATAATTGCAGCTTCATAGTAGCAGCTTGATTTTTTAAATTGCACATAAGAAAGCCTCGTAATGATAGAGACGAAAAGTACATTGGTTTATGAGTGAGCAGGCAAAAAAGATGATAAGTCTATCACGATAGAGAAAAAAGTTACGAATCTGTCCGAGTACGAAAAACTACTTTTCGACCTTCGTCGGAATACACGTTCAAATATTGCTCAATGCGTGTTATTTAACCCTCTTTATTACATTAAACTGTAAACATACTATACATTTATGATTTTAAAACACTAATTACCCTTTATGAGACTAAATTGTTGACTTGATGTGTTATTTTTCCATTTTTGTGACTTTCAGCACGATTAGGCTATTTCCGGGTTGGTGAAAAACACCGGTAAAACATACGTCAGTAAACACAAACTAATAATTTAGTCTTTGCAAAGACCAAATAAACATTGGGTATTTGGCTTTTGTCGAAAAGTAATTTAAAATGGTTCGTTCTGTTTATAATCAACACTTAAAAAGTATTCATTTAAGTTGGATGGTTTCAAGTACGTCTTTTTTACTCCGATTTCAACAATATTTCAGTTACATTTTGGTTTCGATAGCCTTTGCACTAGGCCTAAAATTAAATAATTATGAATAAAAAATGTCCATGCATCAATGCTTTTAACAGTATTTAGCATTTCTATAATTGATAGAAGTCATCTTGAACACTGATTAGGACCTTGACTCGAAGGTGGTAAGTTCGAATCCTGTGAAAAGCAGGGTCCACTTCAACTGATATCATCCTTTCGCGAATCCTCATTTGGCGCGAGCAGGCTACTGGTTATGCACCCAGGAAGAATAATAGCAGGTAATTAATCGAAGTTGTAAGAAATTGGTTCACAATCAATTTAAGATTAATATTATAAGTTTAAGAATTGATTGGAAAAGAATAGGCCTAATGACGACCAGTTCGGTGGATGCCTACGGTGTAGTGGTAGAGCATCGGCCTCAGAACGCAAAGGATGTGGGTTCGATTTCCGTGTAAAAATATTCAACATAGCAACTTTTCGCTTAAGACATTTGACGTGAGTACCAGTTATGTATCAAGGAAGAAAAATAGAAAAAGAAATATTGAGGGTCTAGTATAAGTTGTAAGAACTTGCCCACAATCGATGTGAAATAAATGAATTCAGACGAATTTACCTCCATTAGACCGATCTCTAGCCCCCTTAGCTAACAACTACACCACAACTGATCTTCCAATTTAGTCACAGAGGCTTTATCACATATAGTAACTCCTGTTTCTGCACAGTACCTATAGATATTATATTCGTGTCTTTGATCTTGCAATTCCTTTCTCTTTTTTTTCTTCTTCTTTTTGATTTAATTAAACGAATGAAAGAAATTAACAGACTAGCAGACTAATCCTTCTGAAGTCACTTGACATATGTGGAGGCAATTTCTTCGATTAGTAATATCGATTATGGACAATAATAATGATTTTTACATCGGTTGTGACACATTTGTCTTACAGCTTAGATTATTCTATGTCCCATCTGCTTCCTGGATACATAACCGGTACTCGCGCCGATTGTGGATTAATGAAAGGTCGAAAGGTAGACCCCGCGACCATCGTGTCTTGAGGCCGACATTCTACCTCTTGACCACTGTCCTATACATTTCTTATGAAGCAAACTGTGAAGGAAGTGACAGTAATCAGAAGAATAGAAAAAAGAAGTGTTTACGAAGTGCCCTTTCTAAGAGATTAATTTATATCAACCCACGAATTATTTGTTCTTACACATGGATTCTAAGACAGTTCGCTGTATCAACAGAATCTCGACTTAATCGTCTACTTATTCGCATTTTCTTGTGTAATCAGCCGATATGAGGAACACAAGTGCCTTGCCAGAGGACACTTCACAACAATGAGCACTTAATACAGGGATTAACCCACATCCCCATGCCGTAATGTGTGAGTGGCCCAAATTCAAATCAAGAGCAGACAACTATATCAAATCAAGAACTATAGTTTGTTTGACACGAAATTGTGCAGGAACCATTTTGACTATTGGGCCATGGAGACATGGTTGTTGATATAGATATGCTGGAATCCTTTTAGATTAATGATGTTGAGATTATCGGATTCGGCGGAATTGGAGTTTTACATCGTTTTCAACAGCTTTCAAATCACACCGCGGTGATCAGTGAACCTATTCATTTTCGTGTTGTTGCCAACCGGTAACACACACCATAATATCCATTTCACTCACAGATTTTAAGGTAGTATACACATAATCTGCCATTTTGAAACTCATTCTTTCGTCGGAATACATCTGTCGTTCTCGGTATACATCGGCCGACCGGCACTCGTTTCATAACTAATCTGCTCTAGATTTACCGATATCTTGGGATGTTTTGTTGTTTTATTCGTGCGCCTGGTACATTTTTAGCGCAATTTGCACATTTTTCTCCTGGTCGCTGACAGGGATTGTTTTGTAAGGGGTGGTAATAGATAATAACGAAAACTACATACATATTTATAAAAATAAACTGTATTCAAATCAAACAGATACACGTACAACAATCAGAAAATGTATTGGAAAAAAAAAAAACAATTTTCGTCAATTTGTTATAACCCATGTATCACCACAAACTGTTTGTCCATGTCCTCATGCAATAAAATGTCACCGTTTAGGAAATTCAACACAATATGCGAATACGAATAAAGAAAATAAAACAAAAATAAGAAATAAACAAAAACATGACAACACATCTTAATGCCTTCCTTTTTTATTCAGAAAATAAATTGATTTCGGATAGATTAGCCCTTTACCAAGCAATACGCATGCATATCTTTTAGATCTATAGTGCAGATCAAAGCATTCCTAAAATTATGGTTGACAAAGGAGACACGTTGCTCACTTAAGCATGATCTCAATTATCCAGAAATAATACCCTTCTTGTCATTAGGATGGGAGTATAACAACCTTTTCCATAATGTTCAGTATAGTCTACAAGTTCTTCGAATTTAAGGCAACCAAAGGCGTCTTGTTTGGCAAAGAACTAATCTTTAAAAAAAAAAAAATCAAATTCACATTCTTCATGATAAAAAAGAAAACATCGCATGAAAGTATTGTCAGCTCAGAAAAAAACCGACTTTTTTCTAAGATGCAATGGATATTAACCAACTACCAAACAATAACAACATTTGATTAGTTCGTTGCAGACAAATCCAGAAAATATTGTGGAAAAGGAGAAATTGCACATGACGAGCAATTTCTCCTTTCCCCCAATCTTTTCTGCCCTATCGGAGGATTGAATTTCAATTTCATCACATTTTGAAATGTCGTCTGCAAACTCTTTTATTTTGGGACAGTCGAATAATGTGCGTCTGGCAAACGGTTAAGCACGTCGTCTTTGTTTTCCTACAATAGTTTACTGTCGCCCCAACACCCCCATCACCGCACAAAGGACCGAGGTCATTGCAGGCAACACAAGGCTTACTGTCATAGCACCGGCACCTGAAAAACGGAAATATAAAATTTGTTCTGGATGAACTATATTTTGACCATCTCATGTTTAAAGCATTTGCAGACGATACTGGCTATAACAAGGTGTTTGGAAGACACCATCTGGATGGTGTCATTTAGAGAAACGTTAATTTCTTTTAAAAGAATTAAACAGTCCTTTCTTAATGAGAGTAATTTAAAATAACTGACATGAAATGATTTTACAAGACGAAAGAACAAATACATAGGGAAATTAAAAGCGATGAATCGAAATGTGATATATGGGCTTCTGCTTAATCGCAGCCGAAGCGGCTGTATGCTTTTGAAAGATACTAGCCAAGCGATGTAATTTAGAGAAGCATTTCTTTATCTTTAAAATTAAAACCAACCTCTTCATGGTGAGAGTTGTTTTAAACAAACGATATGAAAGCAGTTAACTAGATGAAAGAATAAACACACGAGAAAAGTTAAAGCGATGAATCGAAATTTCATATGTCGAATCCCAGTTAATCGAAGCCTACTGAACCCAATGGTTTGTTCGAGTATTGCTTGTTTTCGAGTGATAGAAAACCATGTAATGATAGTAAATTCCAAATTCCAAGTAGTCGAAGCCTACATGTACTGTACCGAATTGTTTGTTTGGATAATGCATAGTTTCGAGCGATCCAAAATCATATAATGTGATGATGCGCTGACGAAATGAGCCGAGAAACGAGGATCGAACTTTACCTGAGGGTGTCGTGGTGCCTCCTGAACCCTGAAATGTCGTGGTACCCTGCCCGGCTAATGTGGTTGTCGGTTGAGTCGCCGCTGAAGTTGTTGGTGAAACTGTTGTTGTTGTTGTTGTTCCAGCCAAGGAACCTGTCAGATAACGACAACAAAATTATACAGACCCGAAAACTGTTTTTATAAACAGACACGTTATACCATGGTATACTTTGTCACGCTATGACATAACAAAATCTGACTCGAATCAATTCTAAGCAATTATCAGGAATAGGTGCAAACACTTTTTTCGAATGTACTTATTTTTCTAACTTCAGAAATATGTTCATGCTCTTTAAACGCACAATCACTATAAGATGGCTTGTTTTTTTAGGATTGACAGGAAGTAGCAAACCGGAAGTCAATGTTTAAGAGTTTTTCAGGGCAGATGTAGTCCTAATATGAGCCAGACGTAGATATTTCAGTCTACCCAGTTACAGCTTGGATCATTCGAACAAGGGCAGATGACTCGTATTTTAGAAAATACCTATATGATCTTCAGAAGCCTAGTGCGGAGATTCTTCACATAGCAGAAGCTGTATTTGAGCCATCTATGTTATACGAATTCATACGAAGACTTCTTCAATAGGCAACAACTTTGCTTAATAGCGGTCTTGTCAAATACATGTTATTAAGGCATGTAGTTTCCTTTGAATAAGCAAATCCTCAGCATTCTTTTCTTAGAAATGAACAGATTGAATGAAGAGTATTGTAAACGATGTGAGTTATAAAATTCCTCCTCTCTCTTGTCCTTAACTTGTTATGAAGGATCTACAACAATGTAGTATTTTCCTGGAAGAAAATTGTAAAACTCGTAAGAGCATAATGTTCAACTCACCCGTTACAAACAGGGCCACCATACATACGACCAATACCAGTTGCAGACCTTTCATCTGAAGGCAAAAGAAATGCACGTATATAATACCATGGACTCTTTTAACACGCCATTAAATTTGGAATGGAAATCCTGATAATGCTGATTCTTCTTTATTCTAGCAACTTTCAAGTTATCGCCACCTTTAAGATGGTATGCTGTGTGCATCATTTAAAACAATTAAGTACAAAGACAACGAAGGTTTCTGCGATACTTTACACATCTACTTGTGAAATGAAGTCTGACGATATTCAGAATAATTGTGGACCTTCTCATTGTCTTCAAACTCTGCCTTTTTTTGCAATGTTTTAGCTGACGTAATGTCCATTCATTTCTGATTCATGTCTGCTTTATTTTTGGGTACAAAGATGGGAAATAAAAAATTAAAATGACCAAATAATTGATAAAAAAAGTTCTTGATAAAACACCAACAAATGAATAGATAGTATATTCAAAAACAAGTTACAGTTTTGCATACACAATTACAAACATTAAATGTTTTTGCTGAGTTTGTAAATTGAAATGATTTGTAAATAGTTAAGAAATGAATAAGGTAAAAGAAATGTATTTATGAACAATAATTGTTAGAATATAATTGTGTAAATATATATTTCTTTTTACAAATTTTAAAGTTAATCAATATATCAATTATTTACTAAGCAGATGCATACAGCAAGTAACTTTGTATATCAACCACAAACCTTGTCTTTTTTTTTTATTTCGAAACTTCCCTAAAATTGAACACAACCTCTTTAAAAACTGTTTTCTTTTCAATGAGCAATCACGAACTTAATACAACATCGTGTTAGTTTTAGTTCTTATATAGTTTACCAGCAGTAGGTGTTACCTCAACAAAATCAACCCCTTCATTTTTATTGACGGTAACTCCAAAAAGGCTTATCTGTTCCATTTTAATATAGAAGATACACCATTCTTTAGATACAAACAATATGTTCTTATGCTTAGCCCCGCCCTTGCAGAAAATGACACACCCGACTCCAATCGGAACTCTTCGGCAATTTCCGCCAAAACTCACGATACCACAAAGGTGGTTCCGATTGGCATGAATCACGAAATCACGCGGAAGTCACGTTACGAACGGTAACTGGGATTTTATATATGAGACCATATATACAATTGTGAAACGTTGAATTTATTGCCCCCAGATCATTGTTGGCTCTGAAAGTACTCCAAAAATCTTCAACGATCGTTTCTTTAACTTATCAAACGATAAATCAATGCCATCACAGAAGAAGACTCTTCTTTTTAATATCAACGAGACCTGACAGAAATATTTTTTTAAATACTGTGACAATACGAAATTATTGGTTGTTCAAAAGGGATCTGGTTAGAACATTTACTACAGATTTGTAATATTGAATGAATATAAGATATGATCAAATTCTATTGTACCAAAAGAGCAACTGCTGTAAATAGAACATTTAGTACCAGAAAAGGATCTCTGGTGATGTATTGGTTAGCGCAAGACTCTATAGACATGTCTACCCTGGTTCGATCCTCAATGGCGGTAAAGTTTTTTACCATTAAGTGCCTTTGGCAAGACACAATTTCTAGCATTACACTGGTAGGATATCCAGGGATCGTGTGCTATACCTCTCCAGAGTGAGACCTATGCATTGATGGAAAACAAAGTAAATTTATTATAAAGGCCAAATCTGCTATAAGAAGCTGATTACCAAATTAATGCAGTGCTGGGTAAGACAAAAGCCCATTGAGTTTCAATTGTCGTTTGCAATTTCTTTGAATTTGGGAAAGATCATATACATAAAAGTTTTTTAGGGGTTAACCAATTACCAAAACAATAACGAGATTTGACCAGTTTGTTGCCGACGACTCTGAAAAGCATTGTGTGAAAATGAGAAATTGTTCTTAACGAGCAAGTTTTCCTCACAATGTTTTCTGCCCTACCAGGAAGTTGTCTTTCAATTTTATCTCATTTGAAATGTCGTCTGCAATCTCTTTGAATTTGGGAAAGGCCATATACGTAATATACTATTATGGGTTAAATGGTTCCTGAATGGCTGAAACCGTAAATTACAGGCATGCCATCTTTCAACAAGTCTCTCAAGATAAAGACTAAATATCGATGACGAATCAAGTGAGAGTCAAGTATGGTTGAAAAATGATGAAAGGCAGTTGTATGATATGTCTGCTGATAGAGACATGCCTATAGCCTTAGAATGCTGGGTAATCTTCTATAAATATATTTTTGTGTCGGCTGCTTTTTAAACCTTAGATATCTGCTTTATTTTTGTTGATTATTTATTTGGAAAGATACTCAGAGTAGCAAACAGATAAAATTACAGACCAGCCGCCAATTTACGTTCATATTGAAATTCATTCTTCCATCAGTTTGCTTAGGTCTTCCTCGGTATGTATCAGTTAAGGCCGGAACTACTCGCTTTATACCGAATAGTTCCGACCCCGAACGATGTATACCGAGAACGACCGAAGATATCCGACGAAAGAATGCATTTCAAAATGGTGGATTATCGGTATTCTACGTTAAATGTACGATGAGCCGGTTTAAACTCAAGCACAAAAAAGGGAAATATTTTTTCGGAATTCAAGAAACATTGATGGGGTTTTCTGCGCCATGGTATAACTGAAAATTGTTAAAAACGACACTAAACGCCCTTTTAAAACACACAGCTTGTTCTTATAGGTTTAGTTTGATTTATTTTGTCAGAGAGAAGCGACGAACAACTATCAAATCAAAAGTCGAATCGATTCAATTGTTCATAAATCAATGCCCCGTTGACTTTACGGCGTACGGTACTTTAAAGATGCACGTATATAGATGTCTTCCTGGTACAAATGTCATAAACAAGTGCCTTTGTCGGATTTATAAATCTTTATTTATCTATATATCTATGCATTCCTTCAAATGACAAAATGAGAATTCACAAAGTGATTTTGTATAACTTTTCGTCATTGCTTCAAATTTTGGCTGGAGCAGAATATTTATGAAACCTATTCACGACAGTGGAAGAAATCGCACTCGTTTATTAATTACGCACTCGTTTATTAATTATTAAGCTGTTTTCTTCTTATTTGCAACAGAAGACTTAGTGAATAGTCTAGCAAATGAAAAAAAATAAATAATTTGCATTCGCTCTGTTTCCAAATGGCGGATTATGGTATTCTATATTAGAAACAATACATGTCGTTCTCATTGATAATTATACTATAAGCCTACACTATCGGATTCTTTCAGCGTCATAATATAGTTTGCCCACGAGGCCGGAATCAGTGAAATAAACAATTTTATTTGCATTTGTATTCTGGTATATTACAATGAAAGCCGTACTAAATTCATTTCATTTATAAGTATGTGATTCTAATCATTGATATCATTATATTGTAAATGATTTGAATGTCGCCATCAAGGAGAGGAACTTTATAAGCGTTTTATAAGCTTTCGTACCAATTTCTTTTCACTTTATTGTTTGTTATATTCATACATGTATAATTTTGGTAGTCTTTCTTTTTTCTATCTGTTTTCCTTATTGTCTAAAAATCATGTTTTCATTAAGCCGTCAATGACTGAAAAAGAACATGTTAAGAATCTGAATAACACATAACATGACCGCGACCATTTATCGGATCGAAGATTTACTTAATAAGGGTGGGTATTGGGCGAAATCAAATGTTAGGGAAAACACCCAGCTTGATATACGATGCTCTTGATTTGGGCAACTCTGTCACGATTGTTCGAGTGTTACAAGAGTCACGACTTTTTCGTTCATTCCTTTTTTTCATGAGAGGAACTCTTCCGGATGACTAACGGAATGCCATTTGTTCAACTCAGGTAATCTGCTGACAATGGAGGTGACTTTTAAAGGTGCTTGTTCACAGAAGAAAAATAAAGTCAAATGAAAATGTCGTTGAGGCAATACAGACTTTGTATCGTTGTTTGATATGCAGTTAAAATTATGGAAGAAAACTCAATCAAGGAAGCGTCAATTCATCTAAGAATGTAAAGTTTATATGCGGTAGATTTACACCTGTAAGCTATTATGGAAAAAACGTTCATATCATTTTTGTTTTAACCCATTACCAAACAATAACGACATTTAACAAGTTTGCTGCAGACTAACCTGGAAAACATTGTGGGAAAAGGAGCAATTGCTCTTAACGAACAATTTCTCATTTTCTCACAAAATTCTGCGTAATCAGCAGATTATTTTTCAATATATGGGCCGCGTCACGCGAAAAGGGGCACTCGGACATATAAAAAAACCGCTAACTCAGCTCTATCTTAGCGCTATTATTCCAGCATCTAGTCACGACAGTTATCATTTGTATTTATTTAAAGGTATAACTGGATGTCCTCTAAGATGGCAAACAGAGTAGCCCCAGACCAGCCGCACGCTGACGTGGCGGCTGGTCTGGGGCTACACTGTTTGCTATGTCCGAGTGCCCCTTTTCGCGTGACGTGGCCCATATCACAATTTGAAATGTCGTCTGCAACTCTTTCAATTTGGGATAGTTGAACATTTTGGCCTTTGGTAAAAATGCGATGAAATTAAAAAAAAATCTTCTGATAGGACAGAAGACATTGTGTGCAAATGGAGAAATTGCTCATTAAGAGCTTCTCCTTTTCCCACAATGTTTTCAACGGTCGTCTACAATAAACTGGTCAATGTCGTTATTGTTTGGTAATGGGTTTAAGGCCCAAGTTTCCATTAGCGGTATAAAAAAAAAGTTTCTGTGCTAACCAACAATCTACTTCCGCTGCATCACACTATTGTAATTGTCTTTAATATGGGGTTAACGTCGTGTCAACAATTTCTTAATTATGCTGTGGCTTTCCTTGATTAATTCGCACAAGGCTATGGCTCTGAGGTGTCTTGTCAAAGGACCCCCCACATTACCAAAGGTACCAAGGCATTCGAACCCGGGACCCAAAAGTCCTTAAACCGCCATCTTAACCACTGGGTCACACAGAACCCTATGGGACAAAGAAAAGTTAAGAACGCAAAACAAAAGCATAAGAATAATTTATAATTTAGCATAAGTTACATAGTTTTTATTAGTATAAACAACACTATCTTGCGATAAGTATCCCATCTAAATATCATTCCCATCCCTCTAACCTTCGAAATAACGAAAATATGACAATTTGTCTCATCCAAGGGGGATAACTTCAATTCTCCAGAGTGATCTCCCTTAGACATTCAATCCTCACATATACTAGTAACACACATGTTCAACCCTTGATTATAACATCAGAGGCTTTTACATGACGTCCGAAAACGTTATAAGAAAAGGAAGAATAATTCAAAATTGCCTTTCGATCGTACTAGTTCAGGTAGAGCATCAAACGGCAATTTTACCATTTTAGCACTCTGATTTCTATCCGAGGTCTTATGTTTGAACACATTGCCATTCTGTTATTTTCGATTTCGACGTCCTATATGGCGAACGGACTAAGAAGGCATACAATTAGCCATCCATACATACATTTAATGTATGTCGAAAGTGGAACAAACAAAAGGTAATACTTTAACCATTAACCAAATGCAAACTTTTCGACTTTCCCAAATTGAAAGAGTTTGCAGACGTCATATCAAAATGTGATGAAATTGAAAAACAATTTTCTGATAGTGCAATTTCTCCATTTCCCACAATGTTTTCTAAAGTCGTCTACAACAAAGTGGTCAAATGCCGTTATTGTTTGGTAATGGTGAAGTATTGTTTGGCGAAAGACAATCAATATTTTGATTGAATATAAAACACTGTGATTAAAGAAATTCCTGCTTTTCTGACAATAATTCGCAGCCTTTCAGCTAAAGGTATGTCGAAACGATATGCGGGGATTGATACACTTATCGATTCGAATCACTTTTCAATCATCTAACAAAATGCCCCGCAGGTTAAACATATAAGCGTTCACTTCCGGGTCAATCAATTTGAACGTAACCTTTATCGAAAGAGAGAAATACCATGCGGGACAAACATGCGTAAACCGGTAGATCTAGTATTCTGTCTATAAAATCAAGAATATACTTGTATATAAATATGACTATGTACTATACATATGTACCATTTACTCGTCAAATAAATTGTATGTGCTGTTCTATTTCGAAATGTCAATCCGAGTTTTAGGCCCTATTTACATATACACAGCTTTACTTCAACATCGTAGTTCAAGACATAGTTACATACGTTTCGTTTTGTAAGAGTAAATAACTATTATGTAGTACATGTACATAAACCATTTGAAATACGTGAACAGCCATACAAACAAGTATGTGTAAGAAGCCTTGATACTATGTTAATTCTTCTAGCTCATTCCTTTGTTAATATGTCAAACCCTTTATTGTGGGTACTCATTCGAATCGTCTCGATGAGACGATTCTAATGAGAACCTTCAATAAAAGTTTGGTCTTGAAATTTGAATTTGAAAATACTACGTGAATAGTATCAAGACGACATATACGGGAGCGTTCAAGCAACGACAAACTACATCCAAGGTAATAGACTAATCGACAAAACTCACCAGCATAAACATTTATAATAAACAAATTTAACAAATCATCGACAAAAATGCAAAAGGAATCGCTTTCAATGGCTACTACGTAACAGATAAATCTCTAGCTTGTACAAGACAATTTGTATACATATCTTTATCATGTTTATGTTTATGTAACATGCCTGTGATTTTAGATAATGTTTATGTTACGATCATGTAATAAGTTAAACATGCTAATTAAAGGCACATCAAAGGAGATAAGTACAAATAAATAACTGAAAAAATATACGGAGTTCTTTTATTATGTTCATAAACGTCATGAGAATTAATTTACAAATGCATTTAGACCCTATTAAAAAGATTCCTTTAAAATAAGTTATTTTGTGCTTGAAATGTAGTTGTCTCCAATTCAATCTTGTATATCAACAACCTCTTTGTTTACATATTCAAAATAAAGAATTCTGATTGGTCGATTCAACTGTCAATGTCAGAGGTGAAGAATGAGGCAATCTGACTTATTAAACTTGCTAATCTAGGTTATTTCTGGTAGACGTTCGCGTTAAGTTTTGCTGATGTGTTTTTTTGGTGATAACTAACTTAATCTGATCAAAAGTTTACCAAATAAAATAGTTTGATATAGCATTAATCTCCTTTTATGTGCCTTTAAATGTTTTATCATTACGAGTTATTCCGCATTTAGTCTTAGTTGTCTAATTCGTCTTTCTTCTTCATTCTATAAACAATTCCTTTTCATTCAAAAATCACATTTTTCTCATTTATGTGTTTGTACTGCCATGTTTATACTTTTATGCACTTGTATGCTGTATACATGTTTGCCAACAAACTATGTTTAGCTGATTGTCAACAAACTATTTGAAACTTGAATTAACCCATCAATTGTGAAATCAGTTCATTCGGATTAATACCCGACTGTGACAGTAAACTCTCGGCTTGCATTGCCATCGACTCCAGGTCCGCCGGGTTCGAGCCTTTCAGGAGACTCTCGATGCCAGCCCCCGCGTTCGGGTCCCCGGACAGCATTCCTTGCATCGCATCCATCAGGCCTCCACCTCCATCCCCGCCGAGGAGTCCGCCTAGCGAGTTCATCAGGTCCGATCCCTGCTCCCCGGAAAGGGCCCCTTGCATGGCGGTCATGTCAACATTACCCAGAAGCCCGTTGATATCCACCGGTCCGCCGTCCTTGGAACCCATGCCCATCTGCCCAAGCATGTCCCCGATGGCGGAAGTGTCAAGGTTATTCATAAGCCCGGATAAGTCGCTGTTTGACGAACCGCCGCCTCCTATAAGACCCGCGAGAGGGTTGTTGCCGCCGCCTGCCCCTCCTCCTCCCCCGCCTCCGAGTAAACCGCCGAGTTGTGAACTCAATAATCCCCCTCCACCCCCGCCCGATCCGGATCCGAACATGTTGGTCAGAGATCCGGATCCGACACCTCCGCCGAACATACTCGATGCTGATGATCCGGATGATCCTGTGTTGGCGCCAAACGGATTGTTAAAGTTGTTGTTGTTGTTATTATTATTGTTGTTGAGTTGTCCGCCATTGAAATTACCTCCCTGATTTGGGTCATTGTTGTTGTTGTTATTGTTGTTGAATGGCCCGCCATCAAAATTCCCTCCTTGGTTGGGAATATTGTTGTTAATATTTCCGAAGTTGTTGTTATTAGATGGAGGATTATTGTGACCCGGAGAATGTCCGCCATTTTGGCCAAAGCCGTTGTTACCAGAATTTGTTTGCATTCCATTATTAGGCGGGAAATTAGCTCCCGAGTTTCCATTATTTTGCTGCATATTTCCATTATTTCCACCGAAACCTCCGTTATCATTATTTTGTAAATTTCCATTATTTGCTGATGGGAGATTACCAAAGTTTCCTTGGCTACCACCATTATTGTTCGGGAACGTATTTTGCGGCGGTTGAGATATACCGTTATTACCAAAACCTCCATTCGCTGGTGGTAAATTTCCATTATTTGCTGGTGGAAAATTACCAGGAGTTCCTTGATTACCGCCTGTATTGCTTGGAAAAGTACTCTGTGTCTGTTGAGACATTCCATTACCACCAAACCCACCGTTTCCTGAGGGTGAATTTCCGTTACTTGCCGGTGGAAAATTACCAGTGTTGCCTTGGTTATTCCCGCCATTATTTAGGAACGAATTTTGATTGGAAGGAGACGAGCCTTGGAAATTATTTCCATTTGTCCCACCAAATCCTGACTGAGGCTGTGGGTTTGGGCGTGGTAGAGCACTGTTTGGTTCATGGGAGTGCTGTAACTGCTCAATTAGTAAACTGTTCTGTTTTAACAATTCTCTCAAAATGGTGGAATCCGTTCCTCCGCTATCTTGATTGTTTTGTCCCATTTGGTTTTGTTGGTTCTGTCCAAATTGGTTTTGTTGATTTCGTCCAAATTGATTTTGTTGATTTTGTCCAAATTGGCTTTGCTGATTTCGTCCGAATTGATTTTGTTGGTTTTGTCCGAATTGGCTTTGTTGATTTCTCCCGAATTGATTTTGACCGAATTGCTGGTTTTGGCCGAACTGTTGTTGACCAAATTGATTCTGCATATTTCGTTGATTATTATTATTCTGGCCACCGAATCCCATATTACTCTGTTGTCCAAATCCTGTGTTTGGTCTCTGACCGAATTGATTATTTCCAAAATTGTTGGGTTGTCCGAATTGACTCTGCGGTTGGAACCTGTTTGGCGGGACCTGATTCATCCCTCCAAAGTTATTCTGCATGGGCGGCATTCCAAAGCTGCCCTGCGATTGACCCATTTGGCCGAACTGGCCTTGACCACCACCCATGGGTCCCCTCGGTGGAGGCTGCAGGTTCGTGCCCGTGATCTGGCTTTGTAGCGATAGGATCTGCGCCTGCTGCATCTGCATCATGTCCAGCATTCGCTCCATGGATGACGACTGAGATCCTCCGAAACCGAACTGGTTGGTGCTTCCCCCGAACCCTCCCATTGAACCTCCCATTCCTTGGGGTCCGCCAAAGAACCCTCCCCCAAAGCCGGGTAGTGGCGGGGGTGCCGATGGCTGCTGTCTTCCACCGCCACCAAGAAGTCCTGATAACGGTCCTGCAATAGAAGCCAAAGAAGCAAGATTACCCAAGGATCCCCCACCGCCTCCGCCGCCTCCTCCCCCGGCGAGGCTTAGAAGGCTACCGAGCCCTCCTCCCCCGCTGCTCCCTCCCCCACCACCCCCTGCGAGACCCCCTAGAAGACTGCCAAGGCCACCGGAACTGCTACCCCCACCACTGCCCCCGCCGCCCAATAAACTCGCTAACGGGTTACTTCCCGATGGGACCGCTTTGGGTGAGTTGTCAACGACAGTTGCAGGATCAACACCGAGTAAATCCGCAAGGGAGGGTTCATCGGTCGGCGTTATGGTGATAGGGCCACTTCGAGGTGGCAGGCCCGATGGTTTTGGCGCCAGACCTCCAAGCAAGCTTCCCAGACCTCCTCCGCCTCCGCTACTTGAGGCAGCAGCTCCACTTCCAGCGCCCCCGCCACCGCCAAGCAAGGAGCCCAATAATCCCCCACCCCCTCCCCCACCCCCGGTATTACCCCCACCACCACCTCCAGATCCTAACAGTGAACCGAGCATACCTCCTCCGCCTCCTCTTTTTGATCCACCTCCCATTAATTTAGACACTGCACTTGCACCACCGGCGACTTTCATAAGTGTGCCAAGGAACTCAGCTGTTTGTGGAGGTTCGAAGTCCTGTGGGTAATCATTCATCTCGCTGTACAATAAATCCGTCTCTGGTTTCACTTTAGCAATATCGTCATCAGTGGCAGATATTTCATTGTCCAACTCTACAGGGACCATTTGGATTCCAATTGCTTCACCGTCTTTATCCGTTGCAACATCTCCATTTGTATCTATCCGTTGCATAGATCTAATACCCTGATGAACTAAGACTTCTTCCACGTCTTCCACTGGACCATTGGCATCTTCCAACGCATCAGATACTGCAGTCCTTACTTCAGGAGATTCAACACTTATGTCAGATTTGTCGGGGTCCGTAAAGTAAATTTTCAGTCTGTTGCTAAATACGTCGATCCAGTAGGTGTTGTCGTTCTCTATCAGGGTTCCCCTGGAATGGAAACACCAGTCATTTAGTTGTGGGAAAAAACAATGAAATGAGAAAACGCGATGGTACAACAAAGCCTTTATAATACCGTGTGCCAGGTAATGATATTCCATGATGTTCCATGTTCGATATTTCAATAAAAGTAAATATTGCTAGGTATTTTTTTAACCTTCTTGTAAAAATAACATTACTCATTTGTTTATTTAACTATGGAACAACTGAGTAAGATATGCAATTATACGAAAGCACAATAAGGCGTGAAAAATACCACCGTCTGTGAATGCTAATCATATATTCAACGTTTGAAATTTGTCAAAAATATTTTTTGATGAAGTTTGACGAAATCAAATGCGACGTTTTTTATTCCTCTTACACAATTTTAACTTTTATTTTATCTGAAAAGCCAAATCAACGGCCTTTATAGACGATACATGCTGTTTTGACAGCGTGAATGCATAAACCATGTTATTCAAACGAAATGCCGTAACAAACGGATATATCCTTGAAAATGGTACAAAGTCAGAGCAATACAAAACTAAACTACATATATAAATGTACATTTAATGTCAAAGGCAAAACATGAGTTCATAATAACCAACCTTATCGTGATACTGCCCTCAACTTCCGGTGAAGACCGCCAAACCAATGTCACGTGATCCTCTACTTCCGGTCCAAAGTAAACAATAGTATCTCCTGTTGTATGACATGTCTGAAACAGATTTTATTCTTTTAAAGAAAGATTGAAATATATCATTGATGACCATGTTAACTACATAGGAAGCTATAGATATGTCTTATGTGTTCCAGCATTAAAAAGATATGTTAAGGTAAACCGGACTTGAATTGAAGGTCAATGCACATGTTGCTTCGAAACTGACCCGAAATAAATGGTTTGAACACGATCTTCGAGCTGTTAGTTTCATCTTATTTGAGAAACATGATTCGAGCAAATACTGTAAGCTATTTGACAAGCAGTACCAACGTTTCTGAATTTTGAAAGGAAACCCTTTGGCAAATTCAAGGGCCAATACTGTCGTCAACTTGATAAATGGTTGTCGTAAAACTGGAAGTGTCCTATCAGAGCTATTGCATCTTTCTCAAGCAGTGTTCACATTTCTTGTAAAGAATTGAAAATATGATGTCAACAAAAAGCAAACAACAAAACAAAAAACAAACCGACAAAGACTTCACACATGATATGTCTTATTACAAACTAACATTTTAAGTATTCGATTCATTATTATTGTTTTCCTAACCATTCCAGTTCCCCGTCTGCAACACCTTTCTATACTGGACATTCAAACGTTTATCGCATTGTAGAGATTTGTTGGTTTGGATACATTATTATGAATTGTCAAAACGACAGCCTTACCTGTAAGTTTGTATTTTCTGCTTGGAGAAATTGACCGAGTCCACCTTTCTTCGAGTGACCGAGTCTCCATGACGACGACAGTTCCGATACTTGTAACGCAAACGCCCTGAGTGTGTGGCCTTGACCTTGTGTTGCTATGGTAACTGAAATATACATATGTTTGATAATGAATATATAAAACGTTCATGGTTCTAATAAACTTGAATTTTGAATCGAAATTGACCTGGTACTCATTTTGGTTTTATGTTCTTTGAGTTGCCTATTCAGTCCTTCTCCTATTTTATGATGACGGTCAGTATATCTATTGGTGCATTTTACCATAGACCTAAGCATTCTGTCAAAGTCGTTTACTTTAGGAAAGAAAAGAAAGCAGCAACGATTGCTTTTGATGAAAGAAAAGAATCCAGAGCGATTAATTAAGTTTTAAGAATGTGATTTACAACCGTTATAAACTAAATAAGTTTAAGAAAGAGCAATGGTTTCGACCGAACATCATGACGACAGTGTATCTTTTTGCTGATGTCATTCCTTATTATCTCATTTTACTTTTACGATAGACCAATAACAAATTCCTTAATATGAGAATGTGTCGCTCAATCTATAATTAGCATGTCTGATCATGTATCATTTACTGAACTTGTGTCGGCACTGACTAACCAATGAACACACCTTCCCACGCCACACCTTAATCGCACCAAACACAACAACAACAAAACGAGTCACAAATCATCCTTTAAACCGACAAGGATTGCAAACACAACACGCAGTACTAACAAGGACAATAATGAAGATACAGACATTACAGAAACACCTTTGATATTTGAATGGAAGGCAAACACACCAGTAACATTAGCAGCGTTGCTGACGAATCTACTGAAAACAACACATACACTCACATTTAAGTTGTTAAGGATGTCAAACAAAGCATTAACAAAGATGATTAAGAGTCTACGGGCAACTACCCGTAAAGCTACATAAGCCCCTTTATAATGCCATGGACGGAAACATAGAGGTAGCATTAACAATAATGATGACGAATCTAGGGACTTCAGCAATTTCAAATCGGTCTTGTTATCGATTAAGGATACAGACGCATACGCATCAGAAGTAGTTAGGAAGCAGATGAAACCCCTACAGAAAACAACCTATAACCATATGACAGCCTTTATTCTGGCAAGGAATGCAAAGATGACGTTATTGGCAAGATGGCAACAAACGCAGCACATATGGCAAAAGCATCGATAACAAACATCAGCAAATTATAAAGATACCTGACAATAAATGGTCTTGCAACTAAACACTTTCTTTTCCCTTTTTTATAACGACTGAAGGAACAACAACATTTGCGATTACGACCATTATGAGAAAATGCGATGCCAAAAACCTTTTTTTCTTGAGGAGCTTCTGATGCATTCTATTCAATTTCCGTCTCAGCAACAACAGACCCAACAGCTTCTACATCAATAGTACCAACCGCCTCCTTTAAGGTTCACTGCTTCATCAGAAAAACGCTCACGACGATTGTACATGTAGATATTTAAATATTCGAATCCATTTAACAGGCTATACATTTGCAAAAGACATTTTTGGTTTTGTAAACTGTAAAAAGACGGTCACAAAAACTTGGGTATTCAATCATGCATGTTTTCATAGTATTTACTTTTGTAAATTTTTGAAAATGTTCAGCACGAGATAAAACAAGCGACAAACGATGTTTTTTCTCAGCGTGAACAAGTTATTAGTCTGTCGCAAATCAATGAATGTATGAGTGGTGTTTTAAGGCACATCGATCGCAAATCAATTCCAAAAACAACAACAATGCTTTGGAATTTAAATCGTATCGATAAAATGGCGAGTAAGTTAACAATAAACCATCATACTTACTTTTCGCTTCATCACCAGGCTGAATAGTATCTGGGGATACTTGTATTGTAAACGGACTTTCCAATTGTTGAGGTCCTATGTTGTTGGCACGCGCCCGGTTTGGAATTAAATCAGCACATGACGGTACTCCATCTTTTGAATCGTCCAATTTTTCAACTTCGTGTTGAGAATGAACATCATCACTCGTTAATGTGTCCCTTTGAATTGTTTGGGAGTTTGTATCTTTTGAGGAGGAATTTTGTTCCGTTTGTTGAGTTGATATATTTGGTGTAGCCGTCACAAAGCATGCGAAAAGAAGAACTATTGACAAAAATAACACTGTTGTTTTATGCATTGTTTATCTATGTTTTATGGCAGATTAAACATCTATATCCAGCACCTGTCTTTGATAAAAATTTCTTTATCTGGTTAATTTTCAAGTACTGTATTCCCGCCTTTTGGTTATTTTTTGTTATTATCGACACTTTCTGTATAACACAAATACCACAAACACATCTCGGAATAGTAGATCAACTTTTTAACTCATTTTCTTTCATATTTGAACACGTCATTTTATAAATTTTCTTCGGTTTCTCTTTTTTTTAGTTTTATGTCCAGCGTTTAAAATCAAATTTCTTTTCTATGTTCCTTTTCGTAAATTTAGAATAATTCCTCTTTAGCATAAAACTCCTCTTGTTTATTCCTATACAGCTAAAATATTACGTTTTTCCTTTTGATTTCAAAGAAATTGTTCACCATGTACATATTTCAAAAGAGACCTGCTCTTTCCGGCGAATAGTTCACTACACGAACTTTATCGTTTCATAATTAAAACTGTAATTAATTAAAACACACGATTGTGAGTAATCCATCAAATACAAATCGATTTCCGACATTTCGGAGGTACCCAAGGGGGTCTTCTTGGTTTACCTATAAACCCATCCCTTCATTTTAATTAATCATTTCTCAAAAATCTTCATTTTACAACTTCATCTGAGGCCTAATGACGCCTATCAGACAAACTTTTACGTTCCTGTTACAAGCAATTTCCCCAATCGTACAGAATGTGTTTACATTGTATTCAACAAAGAAAATGATTTTTTCAAACTTTTCTTTAATTACTTTTTATGGTTTGCTTTCGAATGGGACTGCTAACAAAGTTAGACAAACGGTAATTTGTTAGCTGTTGCAATAATATGAAGAAAAAAAGACCATGAAAATAAAACAAAGGCATTCTTTTCTCTCTTTTTTTTTTTAAAAAAGAAAAAAATCTCTACAAAGTCATTGACCCATCGCAAGATACTGTCATATGAAAGAGCCTTCCGTTAAATGCATATGTTTATATTAATTAATTGTACTTCACCATTTCCCTTAATTGGGCCTCGAGACATTGATCGAAATCAATACACAGAAAACTGAAAAGTTGAGAAACATGATGGATATGCCCTCGAGCAGTTGACAGTGTTGATATGATATTAAATTCTTTTTTCCGGTTTTGAGTTTACGTACACATGACTATTGACCAATCAAATGCCAGGTCAAATTTTGCAATCATATTTGTTTTCGCAGATTATTGAAATAAAGGGAACATTTGGGGATTTCTTTTTTTTTAATCTGGACTTGTAAGTTTTATACACATATTTTAATATCCGTAATGAAAGAAAAAGCAAAATAATAAAAAAAAAAAAAATCGTTTGCTTTGAATACCTTAATAGGTAGCGAGTCAACCTAGTAACAAAGGTGTGCCGCGTTTTGGCAATAACTCGGCAATTGGTATGACATAATTTAACGACGTCAATAATATCCAACATACAATGACATAATTTATTTCCGATGTTGAAAGACACCAACATGCCTTTTCTTTCTACAGATCTATTTTGTTTGAGTGGGAAATAAAGGAATGCATGCACACTTATTGTTAACCTCAACTCCACCAGGCAATTATAAAAAAACCAATACGACTAAAGGAGGAATTCCTAAGAACGATAATATAAAACTGAGTACATGAATACGTTGTATGCCAGAAGAAGGGGCGAAAATAATCAGTTAAGAATTGCGACGCTGCTTCTGACTTGCTGTCCTAGTATGCAGTAGGCCTATTTTATTTGCCATTTTTTTTATTCGCCGACTGTTGCTTTGAATTTCGACCTTGCCAATAACCGGCAATATTATGTGATGTGTTAAGGGTATCGAATACAAGGACAACTGACAAACTGCACTACCCTAATGACATATCTGACATGACGGCGGTCACCTTGGTGTGACCTTTGGTCGAGTTTCCTCATTCTAACGGCATGTCACGATAACCTGACTATTCTTGGGGAGAATCGTCTAAGAAACATGGTGACAAAGGAATGAAAGACTCATTGTTTATATGATTTGTCTTTTATTTGAGCGCATCTAGGCAGACCAAGGTCTGTTGTAGTGGAAGTAGTGGGTACTGAACAGTAATAGTTCTTATCAGAACTATGTTTTACTTCAACGTTATTAGTTTTTTTTCCTCCAAATGTAAGAAAGTGTTAATTAAAAGATGAAACAAATGAATACGTTTTATGTGACCTCGAACTGAAAAACATCAAACGATAAAGAATCATTTGCCAAATTAAAAGTCGATGTGCCCCTTTTACAATATTATCATTTGATATCATAACAATCCCAAAACTGACTTAATTTAAATAATAATCTCTGCAGAATTGCTGCATTACTATGAGCAAATATATTAGATTTGTTTTCTGAAGCACACAAATGCCTTGTTTTGCTAGACTGGTTACATAAAAGTTAGGGGTTCAAACAATAGGACCATTACTAGAGTTAAAATATATTTTCTAGTGTACTCAAAGAAATCAATCGTCTTTAAGTAAGTAACACAAAAACAAACAAAATCATTTTAAACACTTTATTTAGAATCAAAACAATTCAAACTCTGTAACCTAACCCATGTTGTAAGCCATGCATCAAGGGAGATAACTCAACCCGCTCTTTAAAGAATACATTCTGATTGGCTGAAGTCCAGTCAGACGGCGAGATCGGATACTGAAACTGACATCCGGATGGGGATGGTGAAAAGTGAACGGAAGAACCTGTCGGGTTTTCAAACATACAACTTCCGGTTGTAGGCGATATTGCCTGATTCCCAAAGCCTTGGTAATTGTATCGGCGCTGTTCCGTTAATGGCGACGAGAAATGTTCCATTTGTGGTGTTCCTTGGTTTTGTTCCTTGTGGTTTGGTGGTGTAGGAATGACGTTGCAAGTCGTAAGCGGGACGTTATTGGAAGACAGAACATGTGATGAATTTATTTTGCTTGTTATGGTTTCAAATTCATCATGCTTCCTCTTTGGCGATTTCATATCTTGTGCAAAAACCTTTGGTATCTTTGCGTTGACCTCCGATGCTTTCTTCGACTTTCTGTCCCTTTTGTCTTTTGCTCTTCTGTTTTGAAACCAAAATTTGATCTAAAATGAAAATAATCAACATTTAAAACATATACACTAAGTGATATAAAGTTTCTTGCAATAAAAGGAAGCACATTTAATTTGACCTCAGTCTGGTAAGTGAAGGCGAAAGCAGACGATGCAATATCAGATATTGTCTCTTGGAAGTTAAAGATTGTCTCCAAAGACAAATAAAAGGAAGGTGTTATCTCTATTGTTTCATGAGAAACTCTACTTTCTACACTAACAAAAACTAGGTTTCGTTTAGTATAACATTCATAAATTAAGATCACCATTGGAATTATCTCATTTAATAACAAGGGAAATCACTCTACCTGTCTTTCAGAAAGTTCTGTTTCCTTGGCAAGATTTACCCGCCTTGATTCCGGTAGAAAGTTGTTCGTCTGGTACTCATTCTCTAGCAACGTCTTCTGCTTCTCCGTATACACCACGCGGTATTGATCACGTGTTCTCGTCAGCCCGTCACGCGATGGCGCCGTCGTCATCATCTGTCGTCTGTAGAACGGATGTAAATGGTCGGTTCCCTTCTGCTTTCCCGGGAGAGACTGTTGACCGTATGGTTCATACATGAACCTACTTGATTTGTGGTCATGTTTAACATTTACACCGTTACCTAGCAACAAGAAGTTCAAGGTCGGATACGAATATTCTGCCGGAAAGTAAGATTGGCCGACATCGTTCGGTGTTTGATATTGGTAGTGGCATTGCTTTTCTTGTTTCTTAAAAGCAAGCGGCTGGCCAATCTTGCTACCAAGCGGCTTTTGAACATGATCTCTTGAAATTCGGTATTCACAGGCGCTTGATTGCATATGTTCTGTCTTGTAACCTGTTGTTGCTCCGTATGGATAAAACTTGTACTGTCTGTTTCTTGTAGCGTCTCCTTTTTGCTGTGGCCACATCATATCATACTGGGTGCCCAGTGTAGGATGGATGTTGTGTTGACTGTTTCTTGCATCCTCTACTTTATGTATTGGCCAGTGATCATATTGGGTGTCTAACGTAGATGTCGAAATGCCTGGATACATGGAAAACATGGTTGTCTGTCAAATTATATTGGATTAAAAAAAAAAACCCAATTAATGTCTTCTTCAATGCACGCCTTGTCTTGAAACGGTTCGGGTTTTTATAATGATATCGATATGAACGAGTTCTTATAAAATCAATTCGCAAATAGCTTTTGATAAATAGTCGATATACATTAAATAATTATAAATGTATATGCTTAGTCGTTACAGTGTATGTCTTTTAAAACAATATTGAATAAATTCTGATATAGCGGCAAAAGTAACCGATATCTTCAGCTGGTGAATCAGAAGGATTGAATGAATACTAATGATTGTCCAACCTCTTATATACTGCAAATTTTCCTGGACGGCGCATTATCAGTTTAATTGGCAATTACATATTTAAGATTGATCGATGTAAATATTGATTTAATAAGGCCAGTCTTAAAATGATCAAGATTAATTTACTATGAACTCTATCAAGGACGATCTTAAGAGTCAAACGATTTCCCCTCGATGAACCAAGATCGGCCGGGTAGTTGGCTAATAGAAATTAGTGTTAACACGTGATAAAAGTGTACTTAGTCTGGACTCGACAATTGCAATTAGACCGTCTTACTTCGCTAATTGAAGATAAAGGACGATTTATTCAAATTCTATGGTACATTTAGAAGAAAGTTGAATAGACTTTCCACATAATGTTATTCTTTTATTCCTTGGCTTTAAGTTTCTAATATTAGAAAAACGTGATAGAAATAGGAAAATTATAGTCCTCAAATGACAACAGGCTAATGTTATCGCTTTTGCAGTAGATGACATTTGAAAATGTTACAACAAAAGTTAATCGTCTTATGTAAAGCAAAGACATGTGCATCTCATTGGCACAAGTCTTTCTGGAAATCCGAGGACTGACTGACATCGCTTTTCTTTAATATCGAAACTTTGTAACGAAAAAAGAAAAGCAAAGAAGAAGAAGAAAATATTAAAATTGACACTAAAGTATCGTAATTTTTGTGAAACCAATATTTCAATGAGGATTTTAACTCTCCCGGTCCATCTTGATTTTACGAAAAGACAATACATGCGTACAATACATGCATACGCTTCCGACCCACTTTAGATAAGATCTTGTTATAGACTGGTTGATTGCATTTAGATACGTGTCAAATATATTCAATAGCGATTCAATATGACATTTTTCCTAGTAATGTTATGTCGCAGATCAACCTATGTAGCTTTACAGGTTTGATCCGTGGCGTTGGTATTCATAGACAGATAATTCCATTAACGTAATGTACAGTTTATCGTCATATCCACATGAAGGACAATATAAACAACACAAACATTGTAACTTATATTATCAAATTCGTGACTGACACATACATATAATCAAACAGATACATACGTTTGATATTTCATTGATATGTAATTTGTGATGTATCTTAGGTGTCTGGTCATTAATAAAATGCATGTGGCAAACGCCTTGGGAAATGGAAAGAATGTTGTAGGCTAGGAGTTACCTGAGTATAAGGATAAGTAGACTAAACTGACCACAATGGTTTGTTAGGATTAAATATGAACCTTAACTTTATAATGCATTAAGGAAATGCAATATAGTTGGAAAATGCGTAAACTATCTGAGCAATTTCTACTTTCTTCACAATCATTTTAAAATTCAACAGACACGTTAATTCTAGGGGAGTGATTAATAGATTATCAATTAATGGAACAGACATTTAATTGCAATTAACGCGTCGAGGCCAACTACTATTATATCACGTGTTAACATGACCCGTGATATCCGATCCCCTCAGCCGATCGAGGCTTATCAGGAATAACCATATGGAAATTAAGATGGCCCTCGATAATTCTCGGAGTCGATTGTTTTTATCGGTCAAAGATTGCCTCAGCCGATCAGTGTTTATTTTTTCGATTAATTTAAAACGGTAATTAGCAATTAGACTAATTAAGCGAGGTATTCACCGTAAAGAAGTATATAAACGGATTGTTGATAAGTCATAGTCATTCCAGTTTTGGAACTTCATCTGTTAAAGACTTGTGTGTGCCTGCTGTATAACCGTCTTATCAAACATCGAACGTTTATTGTCAGGCGACAAAATAAACTTGTATTCAGTGAAAACCATAAACCAAGGAGGATTGAAGAAAAAAAACCCCGAAAAGTTCGATTGATTTCACTCTCTATTTCGATATAAAAAAAACAAGAGCAAAGGTCGAGATTGATTTCAACAATTGTTTGCATTGCTGAAATTACACCTTAAAGGTTTCTTCTCATTCAAATCACCAGCTTTTTAATGGCAACTATGTTTCCACTGTATCCTTGCGCTTCAATGGCCGTGATGGACACTCCGTATGCGCAATGGAGGCTCCTGGAAGACAACACCATCCGAGAACGACAACCCAAGTTCCATCCGTATAGAACAACTAGTATGCCTCATAACGGGACGCATGCATTGAAAACAAGCGCTTGTAGGATCCAGTCGATCGAAAGTCGTGATCAACAGACGTTTTGTGATCAGACTCACCAGAAGCTTGTTAATCACAGACAGAAGCACCGAAGCCAAGACAAACATCAAGTAGAACATACAAATAGCCTTCCGTACTTTTCAAACGAATATTCCTACCCGACCTTGAACTTCTTGTTGCCAAGCAACGTAGAATATGTACAGCAGAATGTTTCAACGAATTCCGCCATCTCTGAACCATACGGTAAACAGTATCTCCCGAAAAATGTTAAGCATGACCAGCAATCAAGCCTGTTCATGTATGAACCATACGGTCAACAGTCTCTCCCGGGAAAGCAGAAGGGAGCCGATCATTTACATCCGTTTTACAGACGACAGTTGTTGACGACGGCGCCGTCACGTGACGGGCTGACGAGAACTCGTGACCAATACCGCGTCGAGTACACAGAGAAGCAGAAGGCTTTGCTAGAGAATGAGTACCAGACGAACAATTTTCTGCCGGAATCAAGGCGTGCAAATCTAGCCAAAGAAACGGAACTTTCTGAAAGACAGGTAGGTACTTCCCCTAATCTCTGATAAAATAAGTGATATACTTTAAGTAATATAGATTTGAGTAAGATGGGTAGCAATTTCTTTATCTTTCATACAATTCGTAAACGTACCATTGATACAATGTGGGTGTCCTTTTGATATTAAACTTAATAATTAGAAAGTTAAAAGATCAACGACGATATTGTTTCTGTTCAATGAGGATGTTTTCATGAATGATTTCAATAAATGATGTTTACACATGCGCCAATGAAATTTTATCGCATGTCAATACCAGATTTTCAAGTTTTAAATTAATGAGAAAAAAGAATCAAACTGTATTAACTTCTGAGACTGTTACTTACTGTTGAGATATTTTATGTTTCTGAACTTTCCGTAAATGTATCTAATCATCTCATTTTTCTTTCACAGATCAAATTCTGGTTTCAAAACCGAAGAGCCAAGGAAAAGAGAGAGAAAAGGACGAAGAAATCCCCGAAAGTCACCCGAAAGATTCCTTCCATATCTTCAAAGGGAGGGGAAGCTCAAGAAAATATACATGACGTAACGACGAACAAAGCAAACGAAATCGATGTATTGAAGACTCAGCCTTGCAAATATTCACCGCAGGCACATTGTTCTAGAATTTCTAACGTTCTAGGGAACCAGGAACAAACTGGGGATATGCGAAACGGGGAAAAGCTTTCCTCGCCATTGATCGGAGAATATCGACTTCTGAACCAACATCTCGGCAACCAGCCAATTTCACCGACAACCGGAAGTTGTATGTTCGAAAACGCGACAGGCTCTTCCATGAAGAGTACCCCCTCCCCACCTGGATGTCAACTCCAATATCCGGTTTCGCCATCGGAATGGGTTTCAGCCAATCAAAACTACGCACCTTTCACAAACCGAATTGAATTGTCTCCATTGTTTAACAGTATGCACAACAGGATTGATTATAGAGTTTGAGATTGCTTGTTTTCAATAAAATGTGTATCAGTAACTGGTTTTTGTTATATTCTTTGATTAACCTTTAAATGTGATTGTTCACAGATAGGAGAATTTGAATGACAAAATAAAATATCTATGAAAACCCACGTGATTAAACTCCCAAACTCTGCCAACAGCACAAAATTACCCAAAACAACACTCTTGGTTAGTAAATTCACCATTGTGCAAATGTGGGGATACATGTCTGGAGTTATAATTGAATTAGCGGCAGTAATAAAAAATGGGGTTGTATAATCAAGAGGTAATGACAAGGGCATTGATTAACCAGACTTTTCAAACGCTAGTTCCTCTTGAAATCAATACACCAGCAGACAAAATCAACAGAAAATAAATATTTACAGTTCAACTTCGATTTCCGAGACAAAGGCTGTTCGGATCTTTTTTATATTTTATATTTGTAAAACTCTTCACTTACATATTACTTTTTTCTTTACGTATTTGTTGCAGCTGATTAAGGAAACACTCGAGACGAATTGATGCCAATAACGAGTACTTTCTTCATTTATGTTACAATGGCTTCAACCCCCCCACAACACTAAAAAGGTCATTTGTGACTGTCCGAATTGGAAATAGTTTGCAGACGACATTTCAAAATGTGATAAAATTGAATAGTAAGCTTCTGAGAGGGCCGAAATCATTGTGAGAAAAGGAGAAATTGTTAGTTAAGAGCGATTTCTCCTTTTCCCACAATGTTTTTCAGAGTCGTCTGCAATAATTTGGTCAAATGTCGTTATTGTTTTGTAATGGGTTAAACTGCTTTCTACAATATTTCAGTTACATCGCGGCGGTTAGATCACATATAAATGTCTCCGGTATCTCATTACCCATCTGTAATGCATACTATTATTTTCAGACTGCTGACCGGTTTCCCACATTAACACATATTACTTGATCTGTGATAAAATATCAATTAAGCAATGTGCGGTAGCATTTACCCTATCAGAACCAAGAACTGTCATGACTGTTAATACTATAACGAACCGAGCAAATGAACCTCTCAAAGCGACAAACACATCCAATCAGTGAAAAACACTGTCGTTCACTGAGCGGTTGTGTTGTCTATAAATATACCAGCATGTTCTCTCAAACAATGCATTAGGTTCCCTCATTTGCATAAACGTTCAACAAACGTTACATAACCATTATATTTCGTTTTAAGCTGGACATACGGTTTCAGAATATCTATACAAACTAGATGTATATATGATATTGTTATCGTTTTCTGTCTTTTTATTGAGAAACTATGGTTTTAAAAGGTTAAGTAAAACACGCCTGAAAAAGGGGATAACATTTAGTTTTTCAAGCAAATAATATTTCGAAAGGCGCATATAAGTTGGGTCCAGGGGTGAAGGTTTACTTATAAACAGCTATCAAGCGTAACCACGAATATGGGTTTTAATAAAAACATGACCTCTTATTGACGTTCGTAAGATAAACTAATACCAGATCTATTCAGCTTATATAGCCTGACCTATTATCAATCTGTGGTGGTCACTTAAAGATTATATGTAAACTATACCTAAAAATATGTATTATTTCATTTCAACGACATTTTAACCTTTAAATTTTCTCATCTTCTGTGAACAAGCACCTTTAAACCCTATTAACCCTTTCTCAAACAACAAATTTTCGTCTGTCCCAAATTGGAAGAGTTTGCAGACGCCATTTCAAAATGTGATGAAATTGGAAAGTAATCTTCTGATAGGCCAAAAAACATTGTGGGAAAAGGAGAAATTGCTCATCACGAGCAATTTCTCCTTTTCCCTCAATGTTTTCTAAAGTCGTCTGCAACAAAGTGGTCAAATGTCGTTATTGTTTGGGAAAGGGTAAACGGAACAGGACAAAAACATAACTTACTAGAGTTTATGGTTTCAAGAAGGTTGAATATGTGTACATTTACCCTAACAAACCAAGCATGAAAAAAAACATACACAAATATTTACCATTGATCGTTTAATGAATTAGACACAGCCGACTTATACTAGGTGGCTCTAGTAAAATGTGGAACTAAGAAAAAGATCTGCAGAGGTCGAACGGACGTGTGACGATATTGGTATGGGCATGGACATTATTATTTAACGCTTTCCCAAACAACACATTTTCGATTGTCCCAAATTGAAAGAGTTTGCAGACGACATTTCCAAATGTGATGAAATCGGAAAATAATCATCTGATAGGGCAGAAAACATTGTGGGAAAAGGAGAAATTGCTCGTTACGAGCAATTTCTCCTTTTCCTTCAATGCTTTCTAATGTCGTCTGAAACAAAGTGGTCAAATTTCGCTATTGTTTGGGAAGGGGTTAACGGAACAGGGAAAAAACTTACTAGAGTTTATGGTTTCAAGAAGGTTGAATATGTGTACATTTACCCTAACAAACCAAGCATGAACAACATACAAAAATATTTACCATTGATCGTTTAATGAATTAGACGCAGCGGACTTATACTAGGTGGCTCTAGTAAAATGTGGAACTAAGAAAAAGATCTGCAGAGGTCGAACGGACGTGTGACAATATTGGTATGGGCATGGACATTATCGTTTAAATGTTTATTGATTCATCAGATTAAACCTATTCCGGTGATTGTTGAATAGAGTGTTTAGTTCGTAAAGGTTGTTTATGGTTTTGCCAGAGGATGTAAATGAGAGTGTTTGTTAATATGGATGGATTCGTAGAGCTATTTCTTCTATAGGATAGATATATGTTAATTCCAAATAAAAACAATATTGTCCATCGATGATTTTGAGATTCGTTTTAGAAGTAGGCATTTTGATATGGACAAAACCAACATAAAGAAAATACATTCATTGTTTTATATGAAATATGTAAGAGCTTTTGACTGAAGTTTTGTTTACAAATAGACTTAACTGGACTAAATTGATAGTTTTGTGGATATAAGGAGTAAAGCTTTTTATCTAATTGAAGCTGTGAGATCATTGATTGGAGCATTACAAAAACACAGATCCAGCGATGATTTCGAACTTCGTATGCTGTGAAGACAATGACGTATACGACAATGGATTGCTTAAGTTAACTTTTGTAAGGATAATGTACAACGTATTTGGTTTCAACAAATATACTTTACTGGATTAAACTGATATTCGTTTAAAGGTAAGGACAAAATATCAGTATACAACATGAGCTGCAAAATCACGAATTCTTTCACTTGGTCAATACCGATGCATCAGAAGTCATACAAACAGTTGGTTTAAAGATAGGAGCAAAATATAAATGTGATACTAAAACTGCAAGCGCATTTATTCTTTTACTTGTTCATTGCCGATGCATCAGAAATCACAAAGTCATTTGGTGTACAGATATTAGCAAACTATAAATTTGATACCAAAACTGAAACTGCGTGCATTTTTTCACTTGTTCATTGCCGAGGCATCATAAATCACAAAGTCATTTGGTGTAAATGTAGAAGTAAAATATAAACATGATACCAAATATACAAGGGATTTTTTTTACTTGGTCAACACAGATGCATATACAGTCATATACATACAATATATAAGCGAACAGATAGAGACAAAACACCAATATGATACCAAATCTGCAAGCTCATAAATTCTTTTACTTGCTCATATACCGATGCATCTGCAGTCATTTGTTTATAATTTATTAGCGAAAAGATAGGAGCAAAATACCAATGTGATACAAAATCTGCAAGTTCACGAATTATTTTACTCGGCCATATACCGATGCATTTACAGCCATAAGAATATAATTTATTAGCGAAAAGATAGGAGCAAAACACCAATATGATACCAAATCTGCAAGTTCACGAATAATTTACTCGGCCATATACCGATGCATTTACAGCCATAAAAATATAATTTATAAGCGAAAAGATAGGAGCAAAACACCAATATGATACCAAATCTGCAAGTTCACGAATAATTTACTCGGCCATATACCGATGCATTTACAGCCATAAAAATATAATTTATCAGCGAAAAGATAGGAGCAAAACACCAATGTGATACCAAATCTACAAGTTCACGAATTATTTTACTCGGCCATATACCGATGCATTTACAGCCATAAGAATATAATTTATTAGCGAAAAGATAGGAGCAAAACACCAATGTGATACCAAATCTGCAAGTTCACGAATAATTTACTCGGCCATATACCGATGCATTTACAGCCATAAGTATATAATTTATTAGCGAAAAGATAGGAGCAAAACACCAATATGATACCAAATCTGCAAGTTCACGAATTATTTTACTCGGCCATATACCGATGCATTTACAGCCATAAGTATATAATTTATTAGCGAAAAGATGGGAGCAAAACACCAATGTGATACCAAATCTGCAAGGTCACGAATTATTTTACTCGGCCATATACCGATGCATTTACAGCCATAAGTATATAATTTATTAGCGAAAAGATAGGAGCAAAACACCAATATGATACCAAATCTGCAAGATCATGAATTATTTTACTCGGCCATATACCGATGCATTTACAGCCATAAGTATATAATTTATTAGCGAAAAGATAGGAGCAAAACACCAATATGATACCAAATCTGCAAGTTCACGAATTATTTTACTCGGCCATATACCGATGCATTTACTGCTATAAGTATATAATTTATCAGCGAAAAGATAGGAGCAAAACACCAATGTGATACCAAATCTGCAAGTTCACGAATAATTTACTCGGCCATATACCGATGCATCTACAGCCATAAGTATATAATTTATTAACGAAAAGATAGGAGCAAAACACCAATGAGATACCAAATGTGCAAGGTCATGAATTATTTTACTCGGCTATATACCGATGCATCTACAGCCATAAGTATATAATTTATCAGCGAAAAGATAGGAGCAAAACACCAATGTGATACCAAATCTGCAAGGGCATGAATTGTTTTACTCGGCCACATACTGATGCATTTACAGCCATAAGTATATAATTTAATAGCGAAAAGATAGGAGCAAAACACCAATGTGATACCAAATCTGCAAGTTCACGAATTATTTTACTCGGCCATATACCGATGCATCTACAACCATAAGTATATAATTTATCAGCGAAAAGATAGGAGGAAAACACCAATGTGATACCAAATCTGCAAGTTCACGAATTATTTTACTCGGCCATATACCGATGCATCTACAACCATAAGTATATAATTTATCAGCGAAAAGATAGGAGCAAAACACCAATGTGATACCAAATCTGCAAGTTCACGAATTGTTTTACTTGCTCATATACCGATGCATTTACAGCTATATGTATATCATTTATTAGCGAAAGGGTAGGGGAAACACCAATATGATACCAAATATACAAGGGCATGAATTTGTTTACTTGTTCACATACCGATGCATCTACAGCCATAAGAATATAATTTATCAGCGAAAAGATAGGAGCAAAACACCAATGTGATACCAAATCTGCAAGGTCATGAATTATTTTACTCGGCCATATACCGATGCATCTACAGCCATAAGTATATAATTTATTAACGAAAAGATAGGAGCAAAACACCAATGTGATACCAAATCTGCAAGGGCATGGATTCTTTTACTCGGTCAATGCCTATGCCCATGTAGTCATATAATTGATACGAGCAAAAGGAGGAGATATAATCTGTATAAAACCGATTCTGCTATACCATGAATTCATTCACTCGTTCGAAGTCGATGCATCTTTAGTCATACCATCTATTGGTACGAACGTAGGAGCAAATTATCAGTATACAGTGAACCCTCGTTTATCCGGACACCGATTATCCGGATGTCTCGCAATCCGAACAAAATTGTAAGGGAACGGAATTATTGGACCAGTTTATTGCAGACGACTTTTGAAAACATTGTGGGTTAAGGAGAAATTGCTCGTGACGAGCAATTTCTCCTTTTCCCACAATGTTTTCTGCCATATCAGAAGATTATCTTTGAATTTCATCACGTTTTGATATGTCTTCTGCAAACTCTTTCAATTTGGGACGGACGACAATTTGGCGTTTGCTAAAGGGTTATGAGTATACACCGCTCATACAGACCGTTTATGTCTTAATGTGAATAAGAACATGCTCTGCTTCATTAGTCCGGAATATTCGGTAAACCGGACATTTTGTTGGGAACGGACGTGTTCGGATAAACGAGGGTTCACTGTATTTCCGAATCTGTCAAATTATGAATTATTTTACTTCGTGAATGCCGATGCATCCTTAGTCATATAAATTATTGGTGCGAAAAAAGAAGAAAATGATCAGTTAATCAACCTTATTGCTTATGTCGCAATCGATGTACAATGCATATGTTTAATCTTAATCTATATGAAATAAGATACAAAGTGTAATATATTCAGATATATAGTGTCATATAAAGCAAGATATAAAGTGATATCAGATATAAAGGCATGCTAGCCTACACCGAATAATCACACTAAATATAAACAATATCACAAGATCTTCGAAATTATTTACACTTATTGGATATCTAGCGGCAATATCGGATGCACTCGACCTTAAAGAAATAACGTACCCCAATCGTTTGACCCGAGTTTGACCTCTGTCCTTCGCTTTTCATGACAAATATGACCTACTGAACTATCAGCTTTCTAAAATTGGTTGTACTTTCAATTGAATTTGAGTTTTGAGACTCATTATTGAAAACAAAGCAGTAATGGTTCTTTAATGGTGTTTACGGTTTGATTTGCCAACATTCTTTTCAAGACAAACGAGATGTGTTTTTAAAAAACTACCATTGTTTTTAGCTAAACTGTTACCGGTCCCCTAGCGCCTAACCCTGGACAATCGATTTTCACGTATATATGTTTTTCTCCTTTCCTCATTACCTCCCAATTCCCCTCTTTCACTTTCTCTTTTACCATGCATGTTTCTATCTTACTGTACCATTCTTTAGTGTGATTTTGAATTCAAGTTATTATCTTTATAACCACTTTCAATAACGCCCTATGTTGAAGCAACTCTGGAAGTGTGTTACAAGAAGACTGTGACAAAACAAAAATCGAAA
Organism: Cerastoderma edule; assembly: GCA_947846245.1. Taxonomy (NCBI): domain Eukaryota; kingdom Metazoa; phylum Mollusca; class Bivalvia; order Cardiida; family Cardiidae; genus Cerastoderma; species Cerastoderma edule. The sequence continues at coordinate 32,146,883 of OX401417.1, read as the reverse complement.
AATTGTCCGTAATAACAATACATCCTTTCGGCACATAGTAACATAGAAAGTGTATTGCATACATGCAGTTTATTTTGTTTAAAGGGGACCTTACAAAATCAAATATCAGGTAATTTGCTAAAGTCATTTTAACTCTGCTGTATACCATCTATGGCGTGGTTTTATATATGCTTTTCATTCCTTACAGATGACTATGGCTTCATTAACTCTAACCACTATCGTTACAAGATGAACAACAAGCTACAACCATGATGGACGATGCGATAAACAAATCAGACGAGTTAGACGACACGGATCTTCTGAAGCTGTATACCGACACAAAAAGGGAAGAATACGTCCCCGTCTTCGTCTTCTATGTCGTCATCATATTCTTCGGAATCGCCGGCAACTCGTTGGCGTTCTATTTCTACAGATTCAAAGCCAGGAAGACGATTTCCTCATCTTTCCTCGCGATGTTAGCGGCAAATGACCTGCTGGCGTCGATTCTGAAAGGCGATAAGATATACCAGCTCTACGCCGTTGGGAATTTCACAAGCTCAATCGGCTGTAAAGTGTTGATCTTCGTGAACCATGTGTTAGTACTCAACTCCGGACTTTTCATCATCGCTATGAACATCGACCGATGCCAGCATGTGTGCTGGCCATTCTCCAAATGGGGTTTCACCGACAGATCTGCAAAAGTTTGCCTCGCTGGCTTGGTGGTGTTGTCCATTGCTATTGGTGTCCCAAACATCTTCGTCACCGACTCGGTGGCCTATGATATCAATATGGGCAGCAATGTAACAATCACTGGGTACCGCTGTACGCACTCGAAGCTGGACGAGTATCAGGTTGTGATCACGATATTTCATATGGTGGATTTGTTAACTGTTGTAGTGACTATTCTATCAGCTGTGGTGATTTACACGCTAATTGCTTGGAGAATATCGAGATCCAATCACCAGTTGAAATCGATTGAATTGAAGACAACTTTCAGTGAAGCAATTTGGCTGCAAACAAATGCTATAAAAATAGACCGTGGAAACAATGTTTCACAAGTTGACAAACGAAGCAATGACATATGTAGTCACACAAATGGTGTTATTGAAACTGCTAATGACACTAAGACAGATCAAACCGACATTACGCAGAGTCCTGATGAAAATCGCAATTTGTATGAAGACAGTAATTCGAATAAAGATCGAGTATATCTACAATCTAATGAAAACATAGTTTCTAGTGACCACGGAATAAACAATGGAAATGTAAATAGAAATAAAGAACATGAGATACAAATAAGTGATGAATCATTAAATAGTGTCCAAGGAACAAGTGCTACGAAATATCTGGAGATTGTAGATTCCGCGATACAAATTAATGATAAGTCACTTGATAATTATCGTGCAACAAGCACTGACAATACTCCAGACCATGTGGAAACTACAAAACAAATTAGTGATATGTCACTTGATAGTAATCAAAAAGCAAGCACGGAAAATAATACAGATCATGTTGACACCATGATAGAATTAAGAAACACACATAGAAACCACGTGATCGGTGTCTCAACGCATGCGCACCTGAATATAAACAAAACCAAAGGTCAATGTGATCGAATGAATTTAGAGACGTCAGAACACGAAAAAGGTCAATGCCAAAATGTGAAAACTTTTGATAAACATCCAAACGTTGGTCAAACGAACTCGAGGAATACACCCGAAATTGATGTAGAACACACAGAAAATATTGTGGACAACTGCAATAACTGTACAGTAAAGAGGAGCCCTCCAAGTTTTGATCATTTGGATAATAAACACACAAACAAAGACGTCCAAACATATGGTGACGATAATCAGATTGTTAACAAACGTATGAACAAAGAACAGTCGAATGCGATCATGATGACAAAAACCGAGGGACAAAGGAATACACACGTTCAAACAAAGGTCGATGGTGTAGCAGATTCACCATTGCGAATAACCAAAACCAATTGTAGCGCAGTTAACTTGACAAAAACTAATCAACACCGCGCTGATATTAAACGTCCTAACGCAATCGCCGTACACACAGACCATAGAGCCGCAAACAACCACAAACACCGCACATCTGAAATCCGCATCACCGCCATGATGTTCGCAATGACGCTGGGTACCGTTCTTTGTGTGGTGCCCTACTTCTATATCAGTCTGATGGGACACGAGGGGATGACGGAGGACGAGTTTGAGATGACGTCAAGGGCTCGCCTATTCAGGGGATCCTTTGCTGTGTATAGTACGCTAAACCCTTATGTGATCGGAGTGTTCTATACAGAGTTCAGGGCCTTTGTGTTTGGGCTTGTTAAACGCTGGATTTGTTGTTGTTATTTATCTAGATGAAACACTAGTGAAGCAATACTGAAATACATATCTACCGCTGGTTCTTTCGATTAACTAAGTTGAAACAAAGCCACCCTATATAGTATATGTGGAATGATTAGTTTTCCAATTACACATTATTCTGTTGAATTGTCTTGTTTTTGCTTTCCCAGTTTTCAAACGGTGTATCTGTTGTTGTTTCACTACATGACAGGCTGGTACAATGAGATCGAAACGTATAATCAGATTATTGTTTTTGACACAACTTGAAAACAGGCCATAGGACGGTCCTCGAAGACACATAATTCTGCTGCAATATTATGCCAATAGTGTGCATACATTTAAAATCTCACCAGTTAAAAGGAGCTCATATGTATATATATTTTCTATCAATTCGCATTAAAATCATAACGATCCTTTTTAAACGTTATTATTTCCCATCCTTATCGTGGAGGCGCATGGCAGGGGAGACCACTCTGGTAAAGCAGTAACCCTGTATGTAACTCTTTTTGAGAATTGCCTCCCTTATTAACATTTTACCACTTTGTTGCTGATTTCTCTGAAAAACATTGTGAGAAAGAAAGAAATTGCTTGTAACTAGCAATTTCTCATATTCCCACAATGTTGTATACCCTATCAGAAGGTTATTTGCAAATATCGTCACATTTTGAAATGTCGTATTCAAACTCTTTCAATTCGGGACAGTCGTAACCATAGCGTTTGGTAAAGGGTTAAGATAATAACATTTAAATGCTTAAGCTCTAGAAAATGTTTTAACCAAATATGAAGCTCAAACCAAATTATTTTGTTTTCTTTCTAACCGTCAAATTCTTAACTAACTAACATTGTTCCCCACAGTCTATTCGTGAACCATCGCATAATGAGATAATTTTCTTGTTGTAAAGGACTGTCTGTCACCATTGATATTTGTAGAGTTCTTTTGGTAAACGTCCAGTAAGCGTCAAACACACTTACATGTAGACCATATAGACGAAAAACAACAACAACCACAAACACCGTACATCTTTGACTCAGATCACGGAAATGATCGAAATGTCGCTTAAACCAATATCAACAAAAATTCGCCAGCTTCAAATTCAATAGATTAATCATTCGATGTGCTCTTCAATTAATCAATTAACAAACAAATCAATCAGTACATCGATCAAAAGAATAGGTAAAAAATCAATCAACCAATCGATCAACAAATCAATCAACCATATACGGGTCGATATTGAGTTTATAGGTGTAGAAACCTTAAAGCTTGTAGATTACATTATCAGAACCGTATAAAGGAAGTAAATAAGCGCTAGGCTTTTCCACGAATAAACTTCCGCTCGAAAACGAAACAAACACAGACATAAAGGACAAAGTAAGTATATTCTTTCAATAATTATGTTATACCAAATCGTAAGAACAAGTTTAAGGTTTCGATGGGATATGATTTTGCATCGCATCAGCATTGTTTTAGTTAAAATCTCTGTGTGTGGCTGTTTTAGTAGCTTAATGGGTAACGAATATCCGCGAATCTCTAAAAGAAGGAATGATTCAAGCATATGGGTTGAATAAAAGATTCTGCGAAACGGCTGTGGTTCTGAGAATGTAATTCTATTTAGATTGAAATGGACTTGGTCATGGTTTTGGGTCGTTTTCAACAGTATTTCAGTCATGTCGAGGCGCAATCTTTACTACTCGGGTATTTTCGTCTTTCATTGGATAAACCCGATGAGTTCGAATCGAAACTACTTGGGTATTTTCGTGTCATGAGAAATACACATTGTATCTAAGTGTATGGTTACAAATTTTGTGTTATGTGATCCAGCTAATAAAACATTTCTTGAGACCTTCAACGTTGAGTAGTTCAATGTATACTGAAGTGTTGATTTTTTACCAGTAAAATTGAGAAATCGTTTATTTTCTTAACAAATAAAGCACAAATGGATTATTTCTTTGGTTGTCGCCGACATCTTTAAAAACCGCTTTCGTTTCTAAGCAGAGAGTCACGTGACGTTTGTGGTGGCAGAGACCAATCCAATCAAGGGAGATCACTGTGAGGAGTTTACACAGTGGTTTCTTTCCAAAATTATAAAAAACAAACAATGATTCATACTTCATCACTGTCGTCTGCAGTATATACAGACTCAGCAGAATTCTAATTTTCCATACTACTGATGTATCTGGTTTTGGCGATTTAATCATGGTGAAAAAATAATATCAAAATAAATCATTTATAATGAGCAAAACATTCCTTTATCACAATGACTTTCCAGACATTTTTCTTAATCCGAGTGTTTATCTTTTAGTTTAGTCTAAACTTATTCACTCTCAATGACTGCTTCCAGGATACTAAGTCAGTACTCGCGCCGATTTGTGGGTTAGTCCCAGGAATGTTCACCTAACGGGGATCGAACCCGGGGCCCTCGGTACAAGAGGCCGACGCTTTTGTTTAATAGGTAGACAAACTCGCTTTAAAGTCATGAACTATTATCCATTGTGTGTTTACGTAAAACGTATGCGTAAACAAAATTATCAAGGAAGTATATTAGAGAGAACTATTGACTTCAATGATAAGGGAAAACGAAACTGCAAAACTTGGGGAAGACCGAGGAAAACTCCTAATTTACAGTTGTCCTAAGCAACATCTTATTGCGTTTTAAAGAAATATTTTATCAGGAGAGAAAACACAAGACAAAAAGGTAAGTGTATTCTGTGTTGTTAAATTGTGTTGCAGGAGGTATTACTTTTTAAAAGTAAGGTTTCGTAAAGACGGAACGTTCTCAGCTCAGATAAAGACTCAATGGTTCTAATTTCTAATTTGTCTATATTTATGCAATGTTTTTATTTCTCATTTGCGTTTTGTATCGTTTATCTACACAGTTTGTCTTGTATCGCGACAATAAGTATACGTGTATAATATCCTATTGACTACTATTTCATATTGTAACATTAAATTATCATTTATTCCTCTTCCATCAAATCTCAGTGGAGGACAGGGGTAGAACTTTGGCATTGGGACACGCGATTCGTTGGTTCGATTCCCGAGAGTGGCGGGATCTAGCGTGCAACCATTCATTAACCCTTTTCGGCGCAAGTACTTGTTCAAACTCCGCGCAGGAATACCTCCCCTCGCTACACTTCAGTACATTAATCGCCGTCTTAACAATATTTAAGTAATGTAACGGTTTTCCTTGGATTCGTCAGTTCTAGGCTTAGTCTTTTATGTGTCTTGCCTAAGGACACTTGCACGAACCAGTGGCAACGAAGGGGCTCGAACCCATGACCCCCCGAACTAGAATTTTATCATCTTAATGCCTTGGCGCTCTAAAATGATTAAACCCTTTACAAAACAATAACGACATCTGACAAGTTTGTTGCAAACGACTCGGGAATACAATTTCTCCTTTTCCCAAAATACGTTCTGCCCTATTAGAAGATTATTTCAAATTTCACACATTTTGAAATGTCGTCTGCAAACTCTTTCAATTTGGGACAGTCGAAACTTAAATTCTTTTCCCCTCAATGATCAAGCGTGATATCTAGCGAGGTAGCCAAAGAAACATTTGAGGTACAGCCTTCAAAGTTGCTTGTTGACAGCAGAGAAGATTTGAAACTCAAAATAAGACTTCGTTGAAACAATACAGTTTTTGCATCGTTGTTTGATATACATTGTATATTTTAAAGTAGCTATTGAAAGCATATCTAATTCAGGAAGTGTCATTTCATCCATGAACGTACAGTTTATATGCGGTAGATCTCAAAAGCGATGTCATGCTTGGATTAATACACATGTTGTTTCATCAAAAGATACATATACACTATGCTGTTTCTCAAACGCTCTGATAAAAACATATATCAAAGAAATGGAAACCGAAACTAATAGATTGACATTATATTATTCATATATGCATCGTATTTGTATTTTAGAAAGAAGTACGTTTTATCTGTTTCGTAGGAAAAGTCTTGCTTGAAGAAAATACGCTTATCTTTATTGCTAAACAAGATATAATCTCATTTTATGCTGATATTGTGGATGTTTACACATTTAAATCACCCGGTGATATCTTTAAAACATGGTAATCGCTTTATTTGTGCTGGCAAGTCTCCAGCTTTTACAAAAGATTGCTTAACTCTCTATCAAACGCCAAGTTTTCGACTGTCCCAAGTGTAAAGAGATTGCAGACGTCATTTCTTTAAATGCGAAAAAAATGGAAAATAATCTTCCACACGGGGCATAAAATGTTGTGGGAAAAGGAGAAATTGCTCGTTAAGAGCAATGTTTTCATTTCCAACAATGTTTTCCATAATCGTCTGCAACAATCTGGCCAAATGTCGTTACTGTTGGGTAATGGGTTAATCGAGGACACAGCCAAGTTATCTTGATAAATAAATTGGGTCAATTGAATTGTTTACGATGGGTTTATTCTACGAAACTTACGTTACAGTTCTACTAAATAAGCTTGAAATCGGGCTTTAATAATGTTTCAACATTTCTTGTGTAGTTTTACGATGACAAATCACCAGTTCGTTTATGCGTTTTTACTATTAACCCTTTCGTAGCGTGTGTTTGTATAAACAATGTAGAGACAGGCTTAACCCTTAAAATGCTGGGTAATCATTTTAAAATATATTTTTGTGTCGTCTGCTTTCCAAAACCTTAAATATCTGCCAAATCTTGTTCAAGAAATATAACTCAGCATAGCAAACGGGTTATATCACAGGCCAGCCGCCAGTTTATTTGGCGGCTGGCCTATATCTAACATGTTTGCATAAGCATTAAGTTTGTTCCAGCACTATGAGGGTTAAATGTACATGTAGATATTCTGAATGGCTCGACATTATAGAGCTTCGACTTGCTGTGTGAATACTTTGTTGGTTGAAATAGGGTTTAACGACATTTTCCACGCTAGTGAAGTTATATCACGACAGTTTGCACAGTCGTTAATGCTTATGCTATTTCCATACCAGCAGGGCAATTCTTTTAAAGCCACTGGTTGTTTCTCCCGATGAAATGTTATTGACATGAAAGTTGCATGTTTTCTTTTAATATGTGGAATGTACGTTGTTTCACATGATGGTACATTTACGTGATATACATTTCGTCATTTGTACCTATATGTATCCATTACATTGTTGACATTTTACATATTTATACACAGTGCTATATTTACATGACACACATATTGACTTTTACATAAGCGTTTATCTTCTGGAACCTGTATTAGTTAAATGTAGAGGTTAAAGCCAGAATGTCGCCAAAATAAACCCTGCAAAACTGGGAAACTTGAGTTATATTATCATGAAACAACTTGTTAAAAAAAATGTTAAAACAAAGCAAAACACCACACTGTCATGACAATATAACGCGTACACTATTTCTTAGCGATGTTTCATAGTGCTTTTTTTTCACGAATTGTGTAGGACCCAATTCGACTATTGTTTACATCCGAGTATTATCTAAAGGCACATAAAAGGAGAGGAGTACAAATAAATTACTGAAAAAAAATGTGGAGTTCTTTTATCATGTTCATAAAATTCATGAGAATTAATTTACGAATGCATTGAGACCCTATTACATAGACTCCTTTAACATAAGGTATTTTGTGCTTGAAATATAGTTGTCTCCAATTCAATCATGTTTATCAACAACCTGTTTGTTTACATATTCAAAATAATGAATTCTGATTTGTCGGTTAAAACATTTGTGTATCAACTGTCAAGGTCAGGGGTAAAACAATCACACAACCAGAATTATTAAACTGGTTAATCTGGATTATTTCTTGTTGGCTGTCACATTTAAGTTGTGCTGACGTTTTTCTTTTTTTTGGTGATTACTATTTGAACCTGACCAACAGTTTACCAAATTATATAGTTTGATATAGCATTTATCTCCTTTTATATGCCTTTAAGATAGGGATAAGCATGTTGTCGTTTGTATGAGAATCAGAATCATTCCATATCCACTCCCCCCCAGGTAAACCATGTCGGTGGAAGGCGTCCGTGTTGTCAGGGGGCCAAACTGGAGCTATGGTAACGACGATGGGGGTGAAGGTCATGTGGGTACGGTAACCCAAGACAACCAGGACGATACGCTCGAGGTACAGTGGGACATGGGTAAATGTGGCACGTATAACTCCGGCAAGGACGGAAAGTGTGATCTCCGGCTCCTGGACAGCTCTCCAACAGGTTATTGCTATTTAATCAAAATGAAATTAAAAAAAAGCTCATAGAACCTTGTGGATTGATTGAATGATTGATTTATTGATTGATCATTTGATTAGTGTACTGAATTATTTTTTAATTGAAAGATACGGTTCAATTCAAAACTATAAAGAGGAAAACTACTCAATATCAATCACTGGGTCATGCTGGAATTAAATTCGTTCTAATTTCAAAATGCCGATGGAATAACATTCGTTCAAATTTCAAAATGCCGATGGTATTAAATTCGTACAAATTTCAAAATGTCGATGGTATTACATTCGTTCAAATTTCAAAATGCCGATGGTATTACATTCGTTCAAATTTCAAAATGCCGATGGAATTACATTCGAAATGACGCTGAAAGAAGAGATGAAATACTTCTACCTGATTTGATGCATCCACAAACCTTTTTCCCCTTTTTTCAGGGATTCAGCATAAAGGTATTAAATGCGATGGCTGCTCTCAACAGGACGTTGTTGGTACCCGATGGAAATGTTCCAAATGTCAAGACTTCGATTTGTGTACAACGTGTTACTTCTCGGACAAACACGAAATCACCCATCCGTTTCTACGGATAGATGCGCCTGGTCTAACAGGGTATGAGTGTTTGTTTGTTTACTTGGGTTTTGATGTCGCAGATTTGTTTGTTTGTTGGTTTGTTTATATGGTGTTAACCAATTACCAAACACTTACGACATTTGACCAGTTTGTTGCAGACGATTTTGGAAAACGCTGTGGGAAATGGAGAAATTGTTCGTCACGAGCAATTTCTCCTTTTCTCACAATGTTTTCCTGCCCTATCAGAAGATAATTTTTCAATTTCATCACATTCTGGAATGTCGTCTGCAAACTCTTTCAATTTTGGACAGCCGAAAATTTGGCGTTTGTTATAGGGTTAAAGCTGCTTGTTCACAGATGTGGGGAAATTTGGAGGTTAAAAATGGGCGTTTGGTAAAAGGCTACACACCTAACTATTCTTTTTTTCCAGAGAGACAGTCAACAAGAGATCAGCAAGCGTTCGTCAAAGTGCATTGGGGATTTTTACAAATGCGGAAGTCAAGCGGGGTGTCGATTGGAATGGCGGGAATCAGGATGGTAAGATGGAATCGAGTTATTCTTAAAGGCACATCATAGGATAGGAGTATAAATAATTTATCATGTTCATAAAAGTCATGAGAATTAGTTAAGGAATGCATTGAGACCCTATTAAATAGACTCATTCAGAATAAGTTATTATGTGCTTGAAATATAGTTGTCTCCAATTAAATCATGTTTATCAACAACCTGTTTGTTTACATATTCAAAATAACGAATTATCATTGGTCGGTTCAAAAATGTGTGTATCAACTGTCAAGGTCAGAGGTGAAGAATCAGGAAATCTGAATTATTAAACTTACTAATCTGGGTTATTTCTGGTTTACTTTCACATTTAAGTTGTGCTGATGGTGTTTTCTGGTGATAACTATTTGAATCTGTCCAAAAGTTTACCAAATAAGATAGTTCGATATAGCATTAATCTCCTTTAATGGGCCTTTAACGGTGCTTGATCACTGATGTGATGAAATTTTGAAGTTTAAAATTGCACAGCATCCGTACAGTTATATGAAACGGTTTGAAGAGTAGTCTTTGGAAGCAAAGTTAGATCGGTTCTATTTCTCTTAGTTTAAACTTATTTATATTATATCGATTGTAAAACAAGTTCTTACAACTTAGATTGGTCACTCTCGATTTATTTATCTAAAGTGTGAATTCAGTGATTTAACATGTTTTTTTTTTCACCGAAAAGCGTTACACTGCTTTTAAGAATTACCGCATATGAACTATAAAATTTCCGGGGCTTACCCACAAACCGGCGCGATTACTGGTTTAGCGTCCAAGAAGCAGTTGCCGAGAGTGACTTTGAACAAGATTTAGGCTTCATTCACAGTCGATTTAAAACAAATATGGTGAATAATGGTGAATAAATAATATACATACATAGATAAAATGATGCTTCCTTAATTAGTTATGCTATCGAGTGTTACAATTTAGAGTATATCAAACAACATTGCAAACACTTATCTTGCAAGACATTTTATTTTGACTTTCAAATGTTCTCTTCTGTGAGCATGCACCTTTAAATCAATGCCTCAATTATTGTATTTATCAAGGCGGCGATGGCAACGTTGGAATAGTACAGGAAGTAAAGGCCTATACACGGGACAGTGGTACCAACAACGGGGTGACCGTGAAGTGGAAAAACAACCAGGTGAACTCCTACAGGCTAGGATATCGCGGGAAAGTGGACCTAGAGTGCGTGGAGGAGACACCAGGGATGTCCTACTATCGTGACCATCTCTTTCATCTGTGTAAGTCTGTATTTTATCCTGTCACTAGTGTCATTTTGGGACGTATAACTAGGTGCCGTATAACATTTGTGATATCCGGCACTAACCATATAATACATCCACGCGACAAATCATGACGTCATAAGAACGAAATGACGTCATGTTTACATCATTCTCTACATATTTTTCATTCTTTCTCGTGTTTTATTTGTATATTATTTGTTTGAAAGAATACATAAAGGTAACAGGATAAATAGAATAGATGGTTGGTGTCTTTGAATGGGAAAAGTTATCGGGCTCGGCATCGGAATATTATCCGTTTCGCCTTCGGCTCACCGGATAATATTCCTACGCCTTGCCCGATAACATTTCCGATTCACGACACCAACCATCTATTCTCTATGTATTGTAAGGTTACACACATGTAACGTTTGTGTTTTTTGTTCCCATAGACTCCAACCCTATACCAATAACTAATTGTTCCAGGATTTGTTTAAGTTTATCTTAGTCGTCACTCTCATTTTGTCTATTTGATTTTTGTACATGTGTAAGTCGTCAATGCACATGTCATTTTTAAAGAATGCATGTAGATATAGAATCCTTATAACTATGAGCCTATGTGCTTAATGTTGAAATCAAATTAAGTTATTTTATGATGTGTTATAAACAATGTGTTTTCGCGGGTCTGTATAAGGAGTAAATGAATGGCGTTTTAAGGTGCATCAACATGTAAGGTAATGTATTTCGCTTTATGAAAATCTGGGTAAAAGTATATATATTGAACCGATCTTAAAAGTATGCAAGCTTGTTTTGTTGTCGTCGAATATAAGGTCACACACCTATGTCTTCTGTGATCTTTAATCCAATTGATCAAAATACTTTTTGCACACTTTTTAACTAGATTTCATAATCTTTATTTCACGTATATTCTTCTTTTATTTTTGTTCTTAATGTTATGTGGAGTGATTTATAACATATCTTAACTTATGATAAGAGTGTTTTATAGATACGATGATTAAAAACACTTGATCATGTATTTTCGCGGTTCTGTATTATAAGGAATGAATGAATGAATGGTATTTTAAGGCGCATCGACAGCTAGGTCATTTAGCGCGCATTATGATGATGTGGATAAAAAAAAGCAATACGTACAGGTTTTGAGAGCATCGTATGACTATCACTTAAACAGGAAACTCATCAGTTAATCACATGGTCAAAACTGGGTAACTTGATTATCTTATCGGGACATTTCTTTTGTTTTCAATAACGCGCATAACCATCGTATGCACCCATGTGAAACAGGCACGAAAAGTCTCAAAACAGTCTTTGAAGAGGACTTTTGTAGGTTTCGAGAAGCATAAGTAGTTGAAAACTGTCGGGAGACAAAGGTTAAGAACAACGTTGAACGGTTACCTCCCTTTGATCATTTAGATAACTCAGACGCTTTCTTTATAAAAGGAAATATTGCTCTCTGTCTGATTTTTATCATGGGTGCAGTTGGCATCTTGTTCAACATTCGGTCGTGAACATGTGTGAAATGCCTCATATGGAGACAAAATCCTAAGAACCACGTTGAACGGTTACCGCCCTTTGTTCATTTTGATTGCTCAGACGCTTTCCTTAGGTATATAAAAGAAATCGTGCGCTCTGCCTTAGCTTCATTAACGATTCAGGTAGCATACAGTTAAACATTTATGTCGTGAACATGTATGAAATGCCTCATATAAAGAGCAACGAAGTACGACGATAGCAAACACATATAAATAATACTGACTAAAACTAATACTGATCGGAGTTTGCATTATTGCTTTTGTATAAAATGTATTAAAATAGATACGCCATTTAAAAGACTACTTAACTTTTAGTTTGAAAATGCTCATGGTCTATATATGGTCGCTATGCACGTTAACAATTTGATAAACTCGATCAACAAATTCTAAATGATTACTTAACTCCTAAATATCAATGGTACGAGCATAGTTAAGTTAGATCAACCTTGCGAACTCTAGTCTATTTATGGTGACAATGCACATTAATAATTTAATATCTAAGTCAATAATCTTAAATGCAATTCAATAAATCAATTAACTTCCGTTCTAGCAACTGTCAACGTCTCCCGCACGTCCAAGAAACAAGACTTGCGCCCGCCGACGATACCACCGAAGCCAAAGGCCACCGTACCAACTACCTTCAAGGTGGGAGAGAAGGTGTGCATAGAACTGGGGGAGGGGGATCTGAAAGAGAAGCAGAAGGGCCATGGCGGCTGGAGCATGCGAATGAAAGAGGTAAGGTTAGGCTTAGATATATGTATATGGGGTTTTCATATTGTCAACATAATTTCAGTTATGTAGCAATGCCTGTCTCATCATAGTGGAAGATGACCTAAAACTTGGCTGCCCTTATAAGCTGGTCAATCCGGGTAGAGCTATCGCCTCTCATGAAAATTCAAATGCCGTCACTGGGTTTTGAACCATCGTGATGTCGAGGTCAATGGAAGTTGGATTACTTCGTATTAAAGGTTTTTGAACCTGAATACAATAATTGATTCTGTTTGTTCGCGCAAGAAAAGCAAAAAATCGCCATTGCTAATGAACCAAACTAATATACAATTATATGGTTCCTGAACCATCAAACATAACCAAAGGCCTTCTTCATAGTGTTGTGCCATTTTTGTCTGTTAACAAGTCTTTTTTTTTCTTTTTTTATATGGGTTTTACATCACATCAACATTATTTCAGTTATGTAGCGATGCCCGACTATCAATGATGGAGGAAGACCCCATACTCAACTGCCCATAAGGGCTGGTCAAGGCGGGTAGAACCATCGGCATTCCGTAAGTCAGTCGGGAGACTGCCTCTCATGAAAATCCATATCCCTCTCAGGATTTGGACCCACACGGAGAGGGGCCATGTGAATTCAAGTTCTGTACGCTAACCATTAGTCCACGGAGGCCCCCGATTTCAAGTCTTATTTAACTCATCCATACGTCACAATTTATCGTTTATTGCTTTTGCATCCTCAAAGACATTTTGTAAATATCTACCGGGTTCTTTTAATAGCCCTTTAATTCGAATCTCACCAGATATAACATGTCAGCTTGTTTATGTGACCATCTTTCGGCATACAATATATATATTTAAACGTATACAACGTTCGTCTATATTTTCCAGTACATTGGACAGCATGGTAGAATACATAAAGTAGAAGACAATGGAGACTGTGTGATTGACTATGATGGAAAAGAATATCGATTCAACAGCGAGGCCATAAGGAAGGTAAGCTTGCAGCCATTTTGTAGTATCTATTCTATATTACTACACTATATACATTAGATTTTATATAAGCAATGGCGATGCATATACAACATGGGACTGTTTTGTTTTATTTTAATTTTACATCGCGTTTAGAAAATTCCAGTCATAGTTCGATGCCAGGCTCAGCATGAATGGAGGGAGTTCTCCAAGTTAACGGCAAATAAGGGATGGTCGAGACAAACCATTGACATTCCATCCACCAGCCTGCAAACTTCCTCTCATGGACATTTGAATATTTAGCTACCGTGAAATGTACCTATAAAGGTGATAACTTTTAACTTAATTTTTAACTTCCAAATTTCTTAATATAAATGAACAAGCACATTTAGATGTACGTATTGTAATGATTCTGTTCTAGGTACCATCGTTGAATATTGGAGATACGGTACGAATCATTGCTGATTCTGATAAAGTTCAGGCATTGCAGAAACGCCACGGTGGTTGGAACCAAGAAATGAGTGCCGTAAGTGTTAATTCTTTTTTAATTATTTGACATACATGTATAAATAAATTCGTTTGTATTTCGAATTCCATATAGAGGATTCAGTTCAATACCATAATATGTGCTTCATTTTTGTGAAACACTACCTATAGTCTTGCACAAAAACAATTGATACCATAGATATATAGTTTAGTTTGAGTTGGAACTGTGTATGATATCAATCTAGTATTATTTCACCAAAATTGTATATCTACTACGTCCATTATTACAAATGATAAATGGTTGTATATTGGTACATGTGACCAATATTCAAGGACCTTTAGTTTAGTTTATTGTAGTTTATATATCTAAATACCATAAACAGGAACGCATTATTACATATACAAAATACATATGGAACATCGTTCAATACCTCTTGCTTTCAGTTCCTAGGCAAAGTTGGCAAAGTCATAAAGAAGGACTCAGACGGGGACGTTGCTGTGGGATTTGGCGGGAAAGCCTTCGTATATAATCCCGCGTGTTGTGAGCCAGCACCCGGGGCCAAGCCCTTCGATGTGGCAGAGGATAGACCGAATAGTGGGGGTGGTATGTTATATCCATTCCTCTTTTGATTGTTGTTTGGTGCATAATGATACATTTCCTCGTGTGATATTTGGAGGAATTAATTGATACACTTCAACTTTCGATATTTGGAGGGTATACTTTGACAATTCAATTTTTGGATTTTTTTTGTGGGGTGTACATAGTTACAATTCCTCTTTCTATTTTTTGCTGGAGGAGGGGGGTGGGGCGGGGGGTATTTTTCTCTTGATGTATTCTTATTTTGATATAAGGAGAGGTCAATTGATACATTTCTTCTTTAGATCTTTGGAGGGGTGTAGAATTGATTCATTTCTTCTGTTTTTTTTGAGGGGCAGTACATTGATATGTATTCTGTTTTGATTTTCGGAATGGAAGTTTTGTTTCCTCTTGATGCATTCCTCTTTTGGTTCTTTAGGGAGCTTAAATTCATACGTTTCCTCTTTTGATATATAGATGTACATTGATACATTTCTTCTTTTGGTATAAGGGGAGATAAATTGACATATTGTAGTTTACATTAAAAAAAATTGACATTTGTAAACGTAGACTTTACAAATCTTTGAAAGACAGTTCAATAATCTATTTCTAGATCGCCGTAGACCACCAAGTGGCGCCACGGGAGGGCACGGAGGTGCAGATGACGATGATGATGATGATGGTGAGGCGGATGATGCAGCTGATGCTCTCAAACATCTGATCGCGCAACTGTTCTTGCTACAACATGGCGCTAGGTCGGCCGTCGGTCTTACTCAGATGTTGGTACAGGCCGCTGCCAGCAACGATGTGGGCAAAGTCAAGGAGATTCTGGCTAAAGACAAGAGGCTTGTAAGATTTTGGTTTCGTTTATCGTTGATTAAGTTAAAACTTATTTACTTAACATCGATTGTGACAGAATGTTGGAGCTTATAAAATTCACTCTCTATGAATACTTTTTCGATTCTATATCAGCACTTGAGCGGATAGGTGGGTTAGTCCCGGCAATTTTCACCGAACGAATCCGGTAGTCAATGTCACGTTTTCGTAGAAGTAACAAACCGCTTGGCAAGTCCAAATCTGAACACATCAGGTTATCCAATGAAAACGCCTGCCTCTGACCAAATATGGATGCCTCTATATTATTTCCCGCGACACTGACGTCACTTCACTTTTGTTTTTGCCTAATAGATTTTACCCGAAAAATTGTAACCCTACACTTGTATCCAATGTGTATTTCTCAGCTCACGGTTCCTTCATCATTTAGAGTCGGGTATCACAATATCGCAACATAATTGAATAATGTTGACGCGATGTAAAAAGCTTTATAGATACATTGTAAGTAAAGTTTGCGATCTCGCCCTATCATTTAGAGTTGGGTATAACAATACATAAATAAATAATATCGACACGATGCACAAAACACATGTACAAACAAATAAAGTTTTGGAACCACGCATTTCCTACTTACTACATTTCTCATCCCTTACAGGTTGACCAAAAATTCAAAAACCTGACAGCTTTGATCATTTCCAGCCATGAAGGTCACATGGACGTTGTCAGGGTGTTGCTCGGTTGTGGGGCGAACCTAGAACTTACCGACGACAAAGGGAATACGGCATTAATGGCTGCCTTGATGAAGTAAGCGGACCTTTTGCGTGGTTGTATATACTTTCTAAAATTAAGGAGAAATACCTGAATTCGCCATTTGCGAAACTCGAAGATTTGAATTTCAATAGATCTTAGTCAACTGCTATCACAGAAATGAAGCCGAAAAAGTGTTTTTAAAATTATTTTGTTTATAACACATTGTTTAGGTCATGTTCTTCTTTTATCTCGTACGTTCTAGCTGCTTACTAATAGGTATCCTAAATATTCTGGACTCTATCATTCTAATAAGGAACAATATGAAACAAGCTTGACTCAAACACTAGCCCCTCTAGTATATTATGAAATGAAAAAAAAGAATGATAAGCACCTTATGACAAACTGTACACAACAATAAAGGCAATTTTTAGACCAGCTTGTAATTCCAACTTTCTATCTTGAAATAGCAACAGAAGAACCTGTCCAATGACGTTACTCTTAACCAGGCATTACGCAGGTATTACGCACTAGTAACACATTGAACAATAAAATAACATCTCTCTACATGGATTTAAAACAAGTATGATTGGAATTCATAAAACACTTTATTGAATAACTAATCGTTTCTATCTCGTAATTTTCTCGCAGGAAGCGCGAAGCGGTTGCCTTGTTGCTGATAGAAAAAGGCGCCAATGTAAAAGCTTCCAGCATCCAAGGCCGTAACGCCCTGCATTGCGCGGCCACCAATGGCGCGATCGAGTCCCTCAAGAAGCTGATACAAAAAGGTTGTGACGTTAACAAACAGGTTAGAACTACAATGTATAATATAATATATAGAGAATAGATGGTTGGTGTCGTGAATCGGAAATGTTATCGGGCAAGGCTTAGGAATATTATCCGGTGAGCCGAAGGCGAAACGGATAATATTCCGATGCCGAGCCCGATTACTTTTCCCATTCAAAGACACCAACCATTTATTCTATTTATCCTGTTACCTTTATGTATTCTTTCAAACAAATAATATACAAATAAAACGCGAGAAAGAAGGAAAAAATATGTAGACAATGATGTAAACATGACGTCATTTCGTTCTTATGACGTCATGATTTGTCGCGTGGATGTATTATATGGCTAGTGCCGGATATCACAAATGTTATACGGCACCTAGTTATCGGTCCCAAAATGACACTAGTGACAGGATAAAAAGCATAATGTGTAGCATATTCAGAAAACAGTCTATAGATATGATGTAAATGTTATTGTTGTTGTTCTTTTGAATAAATGGATTGTTGTATGACAACTAAAAAAAACGAACTAAATAACGAACTAAAGGAAAAAAGAAAAAAAAAATATATGTCACAATACCTTTTTTTCTATTAGGTTCAGAGCTTAAGAGAGCGAATTGAGAGAGACTTATTTCCAGAAAAGTCGGACAAAAAAGTGCAAAGAATTGCCCCATGGTGCACGATATGGCTGGTATTTTTGAATTTATGAATTAAAGCTAATGCCATGAGTGATATTCTTCATTAAAAGTGACGGTCAGATTCTATATATATTGTGGGATTGCTCGTTAATGCAAATTTCTCCTTTTCCCACAATGTTTTCCACTGTCGTCTGCAAAGAACTGGTTAAAGGCCGTTATCTTATGGTAATGGGTAAGAAAGGACCTGTGTTTATGCAAATGAACAGGACATTTACATATGCTAATTCACTCCGTTGCTAAACACATGACAGGATGCCGACGGTGACACGCCCCTTCACGACGCCATTTCCTGCAAAGAGAACATGTGTGTGGCGTTCCTTCTGAGTAGCCCCAATCTAAACCTACGCCTGTGTAACAAGAAGGGCTTTAGTCCTCTGCATTACGCTGCATTGAAAGATGACGATATGTAAGTATTTGTGTGATTTATTTTGACTCTCTTTCCTGTTGAGAGAATAGGTAAATGGTATTTCTTATGGACAGCCTAAACATAAACCTACGCCTGTGTAACAAGAAAGGCTTTAGTCCACTGCATTACGCCGCTTTGAAAAAAAAAGATATGTAAGTATTTATGATTTATTTTGACGCCCTTTTCTGTTGAGAGTTTAAGTAAGTGGTATTTCTTATGGGCAGCCTAAACATGAACATAAACCTACGCCTGTGTAACAAGAAAGGTTTTTGTCTCCTGCATTACGCTGCTTGGAAGGATGATGATATGTAAGTACTTATGATTTATATTGCAATTTCTGATGGAACCTTTTTTCACCAGCGTCCAAAAATAAACCTGTGCCTTTGTAGCAAGAAAGGCCTTAGTCCGCTGCATTTTGTCGCCTTGAAAGATGACAATATGTAAGTATTTATTTGTATTTTTATTCTTTGTGACGCCATGTTCATGTTTGAAGCACTCTTTCACAGCACACCCAACTTAGTTACGCCTGTGTTATAAGAAAGGCTATTGTCCACTGCATTTCGCCGCCATGAAAGATGATGAAATGTAAGTTTTTCTTTGTATTTTTATTCTTTGTGACGCCATGTTCAGGTTTGAAGCACTCTTTCACAGCACACCCAACCTAACTACGCCTGTGTTATAAGAAAGGCTATTATCCACTGCATTTCGCCGCCATGAAAGATGATGGTATGTTAGTTTTCACGATTAATAGCATTCCTTCACAGCACATCCAATTAAAACTAACGTTTATATAACAAGAAGAACTTGAACCCTTGCTGATAATAATGCATAAGTATACATGATTCATAGTGGTACAGTGTGTAGCATTCTCTAAAGGCTCGTGCCCTTGCATTTTGCTGCCAGAAAGGATGATGATGTGTAAGCAACTCTTACATATTGATGCCTTTGAGAATATGTATGTGACCTTCTTAAAAAGCACACTCAATAAAACCTTGCGCCTGTGTAATGGCTTGATCCTTTGCATTTCACAAATTTGACAGACAGTGATCTGTACGTATTCATAATTCATAGTAACGCAGTGTGTAGCATCCCTTCTAGGCAGGCCAAATTACAACCTATGTCTTTGTCAAAAGAAAGATTTCGGTTATAATGCGATGACGGCTCTTACTGATGAAGAAAGACCCCATCCTCAACTGCCGACCATTATGTGTTCATTAAAAAAGTCAGCCGGGAGACTATCTCAAGAAAATTTTGATATCGTCACCTGGATTTCTATCCTATATTAATCAACAAATATGTCTTGGTAACTTTAACCAATTACGTTTCAACGATTAGGTCTGTTGAGAAGATTCTGGCAAAGGCTCCCGAGTTGAAGAACGCTTGCAGACAGGATGGAAACACCGCTCTACATATTGCTGCTGTCAACGATAACGTAGCTACACTCAAGACCCTCTTAAAGGTAATCCGAAATATTAAACGAAATAGCAAGATAATCCGAAGTATCAATTTGATACTTCGATTTACGTTTAATATTTCGGATTATCTTAAATGCTTCGGATTACTTTCAATTTAAATGTAAACCGAAGCATTTAAGATAATCCGAAGCATTAAAGGTAATCCGAAATATTAAAGGTAATCCGAAATATTAAAGGAAATCCAAAATCCTAAAAGTAATCCGAAACAATAGATGTAATCCGAATGATAAAAGATGATCCGAAATATATAAGGTGATTCGTATATTTTAAAGGTAATCGGAAATAATCAAGAAATAAGGAAATATTAAAGGTACTCCGATATATTAAAGATAATCCGAAATATCAAAGGAAATCCGAAATATCAAAGGTAATCCGAAATACTAAAGATTATCAGAAATGTGCAAGTAATGTTTTTGTATTCATAGATACATAAGTTGCACAACCTCGAAATTATTGAAGTTGCTTACGAGTTTAAAGGTTTAGATAAAATGCGTCCGAGAGCAATTTGATACTATTAATGAAAAACGTTTTTCAATTAAAACGCTAATGGCTCTAATGCTTGTTTCACAAATTTTCGATGAAAACACAGATTTTCAGCATTTTTAAGATGTAGATATTGAATTCACATTGTTTCAACACTCCTAGAAAGATATTTTTCGAAAGAAATATATCTTGTGATCGTGGAAACAATTCCCCTGTATACATGTACGTAAGTCGGTTGCGCAATGGAAACTATTCAAAACAAAGTTGCAATGTACATAGGTGTCAAATTACTATTCCTGATTGGTTTATCTATGTATACAATGTTGTACTATTATAGAATTTCCAATCTTGGAGGAACGATATAGGACTACTACTACAATCTTTGGCAAGACACTTCAGAGCCCTAGCCTAGTACTGGTAAAACCGTAACATAATTGAACATCTGTTGACACTGCGTTTAGCCCCATCTAAGAATAACAAACACAACGAAACAAAACGTGACCAAGATGCTAAACAAAAATTTCCGGAAAACAGACAGAAATCGTACTTGTATCAATTAGAAAATATCATGTTTATTTGTTATAGGCACACGTCAACGTAAACGCTGTCACCGCCAAGAAGTATACGCCATTGCATCTGGCATGCCACAAGGGATACATCAAGTCCGTTGATTTACTGGTCACTAATTGTAAGTGTTTGTTGTTATCGTATATATTATAAAGGTGCTAGTCAATGGTAATTGTAGATCTAGAAAGGGGCATTCGTGGCCTATTGGTTATACTACAGAGCCAATCGGAACTACTCGGGTATTTCCGTGAGCTGTGAAATACACCTCGGATATAAGTGTAGGGTTACAATTTTTCGGGTAAATCGGCATCCGCCAATTAACACATTTTCTAAGCGTGCACGTTAAGTAGCTCAATGTGTATGGAAGTGTTGGACATCCTTTTTAATCATTTTTTATCCGTATCTCATACCAAATGGCGAAATTGTTGTTGTGACATGTATAGTTGTTTCCTCGATCAAATCTAACGACTTTTTAGATTTCACATTTAAGATATGATTTCAAAAAAACGAAAGTAAAGTGATGTCATTCTCGCGGGAAACAATATGGCGTCATCCCTATTACTTCAGAGGTGTTTTCATTGGATAAACCCGATGTGTTCAGATTGCTACAGAGCCTGAAATATCATGCCCCCTCGGATCCAAATCATGGTGGTGTCAATATGAATTGCATAAAATGTACTCTCCCGACTGACTTTACTTACGGAGTGTGGATTGTTTCACCCAGCTTAACCAGTCCTTGTGGGCAGTTGATTACGAAGTATTCCTCCATCAATTAGAGTCGGGCATCGCAATGTAACTGAAATAACGTTGACGCGATGAAAACCCAAATAAACCATAAACCATAAACCATAAACCTTATGATCTCAAAGTAACAGGCGTTTTATAAAGGATATTCTGAATGTGTTACATATGGAGAATGACAATCCCCTTGGTTTCTCCTGCTAAATAAGGGAACTCGCTTGAGGTCCGGATCTTTTAAAAACGAATAACGAAGTCTTCAAATTCGCCCGGGGGTGAACTTTACAAGAAAAAAGACAGAACTTTTTCCCACAAACCAGAGAAACACACTCTTTCTTTATTGAGACATAATGGTATATGACATCAGTTTTCGAACTTTTACGTTTTGAACTCGTCAGTATAGAAGTATCCATGTTGGTTTCCAGCTGCCGACGTGAAAGCCATTGATGAAGATGGGGACACACCTCTACATAATTGTATGATGGGAACCAGACAAGGCGCAGATCCGGTGAGTTGTCTATTCAATTCAATTCGGTTCAGTATTCTTTTATTTTCTTCACAGTTTACACTGTGGACAAAATATACAATTTGTATAGACGTGGCAGCAATTAAACTTGTTTAATTGAATTACCGAATTAATTATGCTTTTGGTAGCTACTTTACTTGTTTATCTAAAATTTGACTATTAAATGCTATCTGTCTCTATCTTTGTCTCTGTCTATGTTTCTGTGTCTGTCTGTCTCTGTCTATCTCTGTCTGTCTCTGTCTGTCTCTGTCTCTCTCTCTTTCTCTGTCTCTCTATGTCTCCGTCTGTCTCTGTATCTCTCTGTATCTCTCTGTCTCCCCATGTCTCTCTATGTCTCTCTCTCTAACTCTCTCTACCTCTCTTTACCACTATCTAAATCTACCTCTCTCTATATACATGTATACCTCTCTCTATCTATTTCTACCTCTCTTTACCTCTCTTTACATATACCTCTCTCTATCTTTTTCTACCTCTCTCTACATCTACCACTCTCTACATCTACCTCTCTCTACCTCTCTCTCTATATACATCTCTCTATCTTTTTCTACCTCTCTCTACCTCTCTCTACATCTACCACTCTCTACATCTACCCCTCTCTACATCTACCACTCTCTACATCTACCTCTCTCTACCTCTCTCTACATCTACCTCTCTCTACATCTACCACTCTCTACATGTACCTCTCTCTACCTCTCTCTCCATCAACCTCTCTCTACCTCTCTCTACATCTACCTCCCTCTACCTCTTTCTACCTCTCTTTACCTCTCTCTACATCTACCTCTCTCTACCTCTCTCTACATATACCTCTCTCTACCTCTCTCTACATCTACCTCTCTCTTCATATACCTCTCTCTATCTTTTTCTACCTCTCTCTACATCTTCCTCTCTCTCTACATCTACCTAAACCTCTTCATACCTACCTCTTTATCTTTACCTCTATCATTAGCTTTCTCCACCTATATTTCTATTATATCTTCCAATCATTTGAATCACGCACAGTTGGCAATGTTGCTTGGCATCCGAATGCCGAACCACGAGGAGCTCAATAACCGAAACCAGATAGCCATGTTGTTGATTAGGGGCGGGGCCAGTGTCAAGGTCAGAAATAAGCGCGGGAAAACGCCGCTGGACGTCTGCTCGTTCGAAAAGCTCACTAACGCCGTGAAACTGTTTGCCCAAAAACAGTAAGTTACAGACTTGTTTGTGATTAAATGTCCTATTCCATGAAAAAAAAAAATATAAAATGGAATTTGATTTAAAAAAGGATATGTTCTGTTCAATTGTTTATCTTATTATTCTGGCAATACCTTTATTTCAACCTTCTGGCTTGATATATCTTAACATGATATGTATAAATAACACTACTTTTTTCGGTTTCATTTTGCTCACCGAATGGCAAATGCCTATGTGGTGACAAACTACGATAATATGTAATTAAATAAGAATTAACTTATTAATATTTACACTGTTTTCCTCCTCATTCGAACCATTTTACGGAAATGGTGTGTGCGTCCATGCGCATGCGCGAGACGGGTTTTTCTAAGACCCAATTGACGATGATATCTAACATTCCCACCTCTTCCTTAAAGTTTAGACATTGTTAACAAATCAAACCCATTTGAACGTTCTTAGATATCTGCAATTTAAATGTTTTAGATATTCTTTGTATAGTTACGAGCAGGGTTGGTAGGCTGTCAATATCAAGTTCTATGTTGCTTCAGAAATCTTTGTTGTTCTTTTTACGGTAGAAGACGATTTATTTCAAAAAGTCAAAATCTCCATCTCTGAGAGAGTATCTTTAAGACCATTCGATTACATGATTGTAATCCCTTCTTTTTCCCAACCAAGCGAGCAGGAACATGGCGGAGGGGCCTCAGGTGGGGGTCAAGGTCGCGCTGTGCTTGCCGATCTCCTGAGCGATCTTCCGATACCATGCATGGCTTGTATGGGGCAGATGGCTGACGCCAGGTTCATGCCCTGTAAACACAAGGTGTGCTGTAAGCAATGCTCCTTCAAGGTGAGGCAATGTCCCGTCTGCAACCAGCCGATATCCGACAGATATGACATGCGTAAGTATCTAAATCGCAACTACTCGGGTGTTTTCCGGAATTGCACCTCGTACACAATTGCAAGGTAACAATTTCTTTTGTAACATGCCATGGCCATAAACAGGCAGCGGAATCACGTTGGCCGGGTGGCGTCTAGCGGCTCTTCCATAGTTGGATAGCGGTTAACAACCCATTCAAGTAACACGAAAACCCGCTTATAAACCGCATGTAAAATGGTATAGCCTAATCAAAGCACTATAACCCTTTCCCAAACAACAAATTTTCGACTGTCCCAAATTGGAAGAGTTTGCGGACGATATTTCAAAATGTGATGAAATTGGAAAATAACCTTCAGATAGGGCAAAAATATTGTGGTAAAAGGAAAAATTGCTCGTCAAGAGCAATTTCTCCTTTTCCCTCAATGTTTTCTGAAATCATCTGCATCAAAGTGGTCAAATGTCGTTATTGTTTAGGAAAGGGATTGGGGGAAAGTCGTCGTTTCCAGATAAAACTTTTCTTTTTCAATAAATTTCAATATTTCGTCGACTGACATACCTGCCTACCATAATCACATCAGTGTCGTTTAGATCGTTATGTTGCTACTTCTAATACTTTAAACTTTGCACTTTTTGCAGAGGGTCGGAAAATTGTGATGGTTGACCCATGTAAAGTACAGTAAATGCCAAGTAAAGTACAGCACATAACGTTAAAATAACAGTAAACAACAAGAAAAGTACAGCACACAACGTGTGAAGTACATAGATGACAAGTAAATTACTGTACACGACGTGAAAAGTACGGTAAACGACAAGAAAAGCACAGATATCAACGTATAGTGTAGAACATACAAAACGGAGTAACAATAATCAACGTATTATATACAACAATCACCATGTAAAGTAGATGTATAGTTAGGAGCGTGTTAATTATAATTATCCTGTCACTAGAGCCATTTCGGGACCGATAACTAGGTGCCGTATAACATTTGTGATATCCGGCACTAACCATATAACACATGCACGTGGCAAGTTATGACGTCATAAGAACGCCATGACACACGACGACATGTTTACGTCATTCTCTATTTTATTTTTGTGTGTTTTTCTCGTGTTTTATTTTTATTTTGTTGTTTAAAAAAATACGTAGAGGTAACAGGATAAATAGAATAGATGATTGGTGTCTTTGAATGGGAAAAGTTATCGGGCTCGGCATCGGAATATTATCCGTTTCGCCTTCGGCTCACCGGATAATATTCCTACGCCTTGCCCGATAACATTTCCGATTCACGACACCAACCATCTATTCTCTATTTATTCACGGGTAAACTCAATCAATCAACTAGAAAGTAAAATGATCACTGTTTAAAGAATGAATTAATGTGTAAAGACCAATATCCAACGTGCAAAGTACATTCATCAACATGGAACGTAAAATGATCAACAAGAGAATAAATATTCAGCGTAAATGAAACAAGCCAACGTGTTTAGAACAAAATGCGTACCAAGTACAGTAATCCATTTGTGAAAGACAAAAAATAACGTTCCAAATACATCAGAACCAACGCATTAAGAAAGAATAATCGACTAGAGATGGAATAATTGGAGTTGGAAGTACAAATCAACGTGTAAAGTAAAGAAATAAACATTTAAAGTGCGATAAAAAAAAACTAGAAAAAGAAATCCGCGTGTAAAGGTTCAATTCAACGGGTAAAGAACACTTATTTAAGTATCGAATATAGTAATCAGCGGATTACGTATAATAAACTTCTATCCAAAGAACAATAACTCTGAATTCAACAGGAGTAATGTATATATAGCTGTTTCAAGAATATTTTCCCTTTAATACAGATATCTCCTCTTACTGTGTCGGCACTAATCTTTTATGAATAAAAATGAATGTTATAGATGTATTAACTTTTTATCCTACACTTCTCTGTAAAATCCTTACCGAACTGTTGTTGTCTCAAACTCCTCACAGTAATCTCCCCTTGCTACGCTGCATCGATCACTGCCACCACAAGATTTTTCATCCAGATTTGGATGAAATTCAAATGATGCTGTTTTGTTAAGAGATTTCCGGATATCTTAGTTAATTTAGTAACAATATATTGTTGTATTGATTTCTGACCAGTTAAGTTGAAAACAAAATTGGTTTTGTTTATAAATAAAGCACAAATGGATTACAATTTTTTAATTTCGCCGCCATCTTTTAACGCCATTTTCGTTTCTAAGTAGGTGGTCATGTGACATTTGTGATGGCAGTGATCGTACCCATAAAGGGAGATCACTGTGAGGAGTTTGTTGTTGTCTATGTATGGGTTGTGATTATAATGTTTTAGTTTTGTAATGGGTATGAATATGCTTTGAGCTATTTTATGCTTCAATAAATTGAAAAATATAAGATTATCCCCATGATATACACTTTGCCATGATGATGAATTTCTTTTTCAATAAAACTCATTTTATCTTATCTGTTTTAAAGAAAGCGGATTGCGTTGCTACGACAAATATTAAACGAGCTCATTTCCGGGCCAATTTCTCTCACTATGTCACAGTGGTTTATTCAACTCAACTCGAATTCCAATCATTTGGCTTTCAGCAATAAAAACAAAAAGCCTTTGGTCATTCACAAAACAGCATAAGATAAGGCTTTGAAAATGTATCTTTCTTATTTATGTGTTGTCTATAATTGTTTTTAACTTGCATCCATTAAACCCCTCATATTGAGGAACGATTGGATTTGTTTCCATTGAGTACATGTATGCTTGCAAATCATGGTTTTTATTCGAAGGTTGTACTTGCTTATAATACTATCATGCTAAACTAATTACTTTCATGCTGTTTCTAATATAATCTTGTTTGGACTCATATTCGATTGATAAACCAGGTAAAGATAATAAATGTGCCTACCATTTGGTTGATATTCTAAACATTAAGTGTTGCTAGTAGTAAAAGTAGTAAAAATACAAATTGAAATGTAACTGGTTATTAACAATCCGTTTTGTAATAAAGTTGCATTATGTAATACTTATTAAAAAGAATTGACTTTTATTACATTTTTTTTTTGTTTTCCAATACTATAACAAAACTAGATAAATGTCCCTAACAATTAGTTGTTGTTTTAATCGTAAAGTGTAGCTAGTAGTCTAAGTAGGAAGATAATCTGGGAATTTTTTTTTATTTGAAAATATAACCTCTTATTTAACCATACAATATATAATCATGTTACAATTTTGTTTTAGTTTGAAATATATTTTGTTTCAACAAAGAATATTGCTTATTGTCATTGTCTAACGCCATTATACTATCCACATAAGGGGCCTTCATTCCGTGGCTTAGTGGTTAGAGTAAAGAACCCGAAGCCTCTCCGCGTGGGTTCAAATCCCGGTGACAGCATTTTGATTTTCGTTAGAGGCAGTCTCCCGACTGACTTACGGAGTTCCGATGGTTCTACCCGGCTTTACCAGCCCTTATGGGCAGTTAAGTTTGGGTCTTCCTCGATCGTTTAGAGACGGGCATCGCAACATAACTGAAATGATGTTGACGCAATGTCAAATCCCTTAGTATCTTTATATGTCGAAGTTCAAAGGACCTTATGAAAAGGTTCGACAAAGAGAGAGTTCGACATATAGATGCCTGGAATACACGGAAATTAAATAACTAACAAACAATTTTGGACCCCGTATTTGCTTCGACATACAGAGAAGTTTGACATCCAGAAGTACGAGGTATAGATATTTTACTGTACGTGTATCAACTACCCATTGCATGTGACCCATCGGGCTTTCGGAGGGTTTGGCGCCTGATAGCAGTTTATCATTATTCATACTGGGGCGTGAATTTATGGCATACCAACAGGGTCGAAACTTTTTATTACGCTGCAGCATGATTAAAATGTTGATCGGGCAGTATATTGTTGTTGTATAACAGGATAATTGCTTCTTTGATACAACAATCAATGCTGATAGGACAATATCTTGACGCTGGACAACTAGATGATATTGGTGATGCAGCAATGAAATGTTGAGGGGGCAGTATCTTGATGTAGTAAAACCAGAAAATGCTGTTGATAAAGCATTAAAATGCTGATAGTGCAGTATCTTGATGTTGTACAACTAGAAAATGCTGGTGAAACAGTATTAAAATGCTGATAGGGCAGTATCTTGGTGCTGTACAACTAGATAATTGCTGGTGATGTAGCATTAAAACGCTGATAGGACAATATCTTGGTACTGTACAACTAGATAATTGCTGGTGATGTAGCATTAAAATGCTGATAGGACAATATCTTGGTGCTGTACAACTAGATAATTGCTGGTGATGTAGCATTAAAATGCTGATAGGACAATATCTTGGTGCTGTACAACTAGATAATTGCTGGTGATGTAGCATTAAAATGCTGATAGGACAATATATTGGTGCTGTACAACTAGATAATTGCTGGTGATGTAGCATTAAAACGCTGATAGGACAATATCTTGGTGCTGTACAACTAGATAATTGCTGGTGATGTAGCATTAAAATGCTGATAGGACAATATCTTGGTGCTGTACAACTAGATAATTGCTGGTGATGTAGCATTAAAATGCTGATAGGACAATATCTTGGTGCTGTACAACTAGATAATTGCTGGTGATTAGCATTAAAATGCTGATAGGACAATATATTGATGCTGGGAACAAGAAACAAGTGCTGTTGATGCAGCAAATAAATGCTGATAGGGCACTATCTTGACGATGCACGACCAGGGAATGTTGGAGATGCAGAATTAAAATGCTACTGTAGCAGAATCAAAAGTGTTGACCCCGTTGGCAAACCATACCCGTGTCCTTGCCCAATTCAGGAAGATACATATGAAAGCATGGTTAAGGTGATCTACCTCTGCCGGTAAACTCTTTACCAAACGCCAAATTTTTCGACTGTCCCAAATAGAAGTAGTTTGCAGACGGCATTTGAAAATGTGAAGAAATTGGAATATTATCTTCTGATAGGTTAAAAACATTGCGGGAAAAGGAGAGATTGCTCTTAACGAGCAATCTCTCCTTTCCCCACAATGTTTTCCGGAGTCGTCTGCAACAAACTGGTCAAATGTCGTTATTGTTTGGTAATGGGTTAAACGGGAAAGAAACATAACAAACTACCCGAACAGTGCTGTTGAGAGAGTTTTCACGAAAGAAATGTTGCTTTCTAGAAATGCGGCTGCTGCAAAATGTTTAAAAACGTTTTCCACCAGGGAGGTAAAGTGAACAACAGCATAAATTATTCAACAGCGAGTTATATAAATAAAATTAACTGAACAA
The DNA here is from genome assembly GCA_947846245.1 of Cerastoderma edule. Taxonomy (NCBI): domain Eukaryota; kingdom Metazoa; phylum Mollusca; class Bivalvia; order Cardiida; family Cardiidae; genus Cerastoderma; species Cerastoderma edule. The sequence continues at coordinate 32,117,099 of OX401417.1, read as the reverse complement.
CAAGAGCAACATTTTCATAAAATTGTTTATTTTCACATAATTATACATTTGCATAAATAACCTTGAACACATTGGGTTTCGTAAAGAAAATGCATATAGAAATACATAAATAAATGTAAAACATTAACATAAAACATGTATAAAAAATATTTTGATTTAATATTCCCTCAATCCTTATTAGAGAGTCGTCACCTATTAATGAACAAGATTTGGGTGAGTGTACAAAAGCAATTGCTGGGTAAACCCTTAACCTCACACCAACTGATTGTCTAATTGAATGCCAAATGAACATACACATTTGTGTCAGTAATTGAGACTTTTGGCCCAAAGACATCCAAAAAACATGTTTGGACAGAAATTCGAATTTGACCTCATTTGGCCATTCACAGACTGCATAGAGTATAGAAATGATAAAAACTCAATTTTGCCACTTTTGGTGATTCTTTTCGGACAGCGCCACATTTGTCTCGATATCTTTCATTTCTCCCCCACCTCTGCCAGTCTCTGCTACGTTGTCTCACTATTTCTTCTTTGTCCCCCATTTCATATCTCTTCCAATTTCTACCATCGACCACTTAGGTCCGTTTTGAAGTCAATATCACACAGGAGTCGGACTGGGGTGATGTTATTTCTCTAACGCCTCTCAATGGACCGAGACTTTTAATTTTCCTCAACATGTCCGCGGAACTAGGTCTTCGCAATAATATCTTAAACTTCTCCGTTCTCAAAGAAGATTCTTTGTCCGAAAGTCTCTCACTGATGTCCTCCCGTATACGCTCAAATCTTTCCTTAGACAGATAATTACCTCCATTCTTCTGTAAAGGTTTAGGACTTATACATTCCCGATTATTTACACTCAACGTTTTCGCATTTTCGTCTTGAATCTTCCTAAACAGTGAGTTTGTTTCTCGTTTAGTTACAACCCCGCCATTTCTAGCATCGCCGCCATCTTGATCTCCGTGAATCGTTCTCCTGAGCGCTTTCCGCTGCGTCTCTATGTCGCGGATCGCCTTGGTTTTTATCGTGTCGATTGCTCGCTTCGTTTGTTCGAGATCCCGTTCCAAGCGTTCGTGTTTCGCGAGTGTGACGTCATCAAGTTCGGCCGGGAACCTTCTTTTGTTGGCAACAAATGCGTAGCTGGTTCTCTGTGTCCAGTGGAAGCCGGTCGGAAGGTCTGCCATTTTACCGCATCTGTGTTTCATGTTTCCTATACGTGTGTTAACTGAAAAAGAAATACGAAATAATCGATTAAATTATTTGACAAATTAACTAATGCTTCTAAACATCATGCCATTAAACAATTTATGGATTTTGCGTCGAAGTTGGAGGCAGAAATTGCAAAGCGTGATGTAATCAATAAGTTTTAACGACAAATTGTTTTGATTGGATGCTAAGATAAGCCCAAACTAACGTTTGTTAAGCCTCATGTTTCTATGAAAAGATAGAACAGTCGACGTTTATTTTTCGCACAAAATTCATAAATATTTTTTTTTCACTATAAAAGAGAAAAATATATGTCTAGCTTTCACGATTCAAATTCTCGTTTTTTTCTACCACCAAAGCTGTGTAATTCCAAAACCCTAATGGTCATAAAACAATAAGATAAAATACTTTTTATCCATTCACAAAGGCTCATATATACAAATATCACAAAACGTAAAGTTATCACATTAAAATGAAATACGTGTATACATTTATTGACATTTCATAATTATGCAATACTATAACACTAATGTCATATAGCCTTCTTATACGAAAATCCAATTTACCTTTATTTCGAATGTGCTACAAACTCTTTCGGTGTTCGATAATGAATGATTGACAAAGAATCGGTAGGGCACTTGCTATTTACAGTGTGATCAACCCTAAAATACTCAAGCCTGATTTTTGACATGGTCTGATATTCCGTCATAAGCTATATTTAGAACCACTTAGTGCATATCTTATTGAATTATAGAACGATCCTACCCATTGATAGAAATCTTCGGCATTTTAAAATGACAGTGTTTAAAGAAGTGTTTAACATTTTTTATTGCCACGTTTTTTTCCATGAAATAGGGGGTGGGTGTAAGCGTCCTATACCCGCAATTATTAAAAAAAAAGTGAAAAAGGGAAAAAATCACCATGACAATTCTAATGAGTACCAACAATATAGTTTAAACATATTTTTTTTTTGTCAATTGAACATATAATACACAGTACACAACATCGGTAGGAAAACATATAATCAACTTTTGCAAAAGGGTCTGGCCACAGGTTCTCACAACTTAGAAATGGCCATTCCCCTTTGTATTTGTACAATCAGAATGTTCTAAACCTTTCGTTGTTTTAAGATAGTAATATTAATCTATGAACACTCATCCTAGTTATGTAACAATTTAGGGTTGAGATCAGCATTAAATAAGTTTAAAAAGGGGATACGCCTCTTAGCTGGTCCTTTACCCATGTATACAGCTCTTTTTTAATCATTCAGTTATGTTACATACATATACAAATATAATACAACCCAATGTTTAACAGTTTAAATCTTAATTGATCGGGCGTGATTATGTTAAATGTAATGGGACATTTTGAAAAAAGAAAAAAAAAACGATGTAATTTATGAAAATTATATGCATACATCTACATATAGATGCCTTTTTAAGTAGCCACTATGACACAATTTCTCTATACAGTATAACATCTCCAACTCGAACTTCTGAGTGTCGAAGTTATATATACGTATAAGTAATTACAGGGTCCCGAAATGTCTGTTATTCATTTCTTTGTCTTTGTATTCCAGACATCTGTAAGTCAAACTCTCCCTTTGTCAAACATTTTGATGAGGTCCCATAGACGGTTGTTTAGATATTCTACTGTATTTTTAATAGTACATTTGTAGCTAATCTCTAGAGAAAACATTGCGGTGAAAAGCTAATTCCCTGTCACGCGCAGCCCTTTTTCAGGACACTACATGTTCCCCTATCATTGTTTTCCTTAATGACATTCAAAGGTGCCTGTTCACAGATGTGAGAAAACTTTGGAAGTTGAAGATTAATTTCTTTAAGGCTGCACAACAGCTTTTCTGTTATATGATACGCACTGAAGAATAGTCATTGGCAGCAAAATTGCATCGTTTTCCATTCTTTAAAGTATGTATTCAGTGAATTAACATGTACTCTAATCTAAAGGCGTGACATCGCTTTTGAGATTTACCACATACAGATTGTATATGCATACACCGTCTATGCATTTTTCACATTGACTTTAAACGTGAGACCAAAGCGGAAACAGGGCGTTGCATGAGTGGGCTTGCGATTTGAGGTGCGTATTCACAATGGTTGATAGTATTACAGTATTTAAACTTGTATTCGTTTACATTTTATCGGAAGAAACACGTTGGCATCAAATCATTTGGACTGATTCACCCACTTCAAGCTATATTCTATGCAATTCAGATGTGTCAAAATATTGCCTATTACACTGCTATGATAGTCACTGATATATATGATTAATCATTGTTAATAATGAATGTTAATGTGCATCATCGTTAAAGAAAGAGCGTTTTGCTCTGAACAGTCGGGATATGTTCATTCTTTTTCTTAGACAGTTTTGACTCGTGGGACGAATTTAATGAAGTCGATATTTGTCTCCGAAAGATCTAGTCCCAACAGCGAGTTTCCCCAATTTGGGCCCCAATTTGGGATGAAGAATTTAGGGTATGTCACTTAGTGAATAAGTTACTTATTCAGCTTTCCCCCTTTGACTACCTTCATAACATGGTACCTTTTTGACAAGTTCAAAATGAGTAGGCAGTAGGCAGCACCTATTACATTTGTACTACTTTAGTGGTTTCTTCTGTTCCAATGAAATGAGAAAAACTCGTGAGTTACCAATGAAAGTCAATCGTTCAAACGTTGATACAGGTGGAGAGGTTGCTCGTCACGCGAAATATCCCACTCAGACAAAGCATAGAACTATTTTTCCCTTCTTTTAATGAAAACAACTTCAGAATCAAAAAAATGAAAAAATACTACCTTTTGTTTTGAGACAAGGAGGTATTAAATTACCATTTAAATTGCTGTTCGTCACAGAACATACATCGTTGAGATAGTCCCTTTAACATGTTGTCTGCGTCACAAGGTTAAAAGGTTTGGCGAGTGTTCAATCCTAACCGCCATGACGCTTTATCGATATTTACAGTCATGGTTTCAAAACATCGGTGTAAATATTTCTTCAATGATATACTTATTGACTTCTTGTCCTTAACCCAGGGCCCCCGTATGGTATTTTGTGACTGGTCCAACTTGAAAGGAAAAGCAGACGACACAAAGGTATGAAACAAAACAAAAACAAACGATTTGTCAATGACTTTAGATAGAAACCATACTGACAAATGAATACATAGCTTATAACTCGTTTGTAATGTCTTTAAGTCTCCTCCTATTGTCATTTCAAGGGAATTTATTGGAGTAATAATTCATTCGAAACGTCGGCTTTGCACTTTTAGGCTAAATTCAATATCTAAAGAACTAAAGTAAACATACTTCGTCGTTCTTATTTTTAAGTGTTCATCATATTCTTATTCTAACCATATATATTATTATTTAATTGCACGTGTAAAAAAGACGTCCTATAGAGTGGAAGAAAGAGGAAAATAGAATTTCTGTCGTGCATTCTTTCCTTTCTTATGTTCAATTATATTTCAAGTTGCCTTCAAAACTACCTTTTAAACGACTCTTACTTAACAAAGGACCTCTGTCTAGTATATGACATACCTAATGCAAGGTCACTCGATAAACGGTTATAGATAAATACCGCTCCCTAAAACGATTCGTTAGGTATTAAATAAATGGAATCATCTGTGTTTGTATCTGTTTGTTTGAGATTGTCTTGACTTCAACCACTCTTTCTGAACCCTTTACCAAACGCCAAATTTTCGACTGTCCTAAATTGAAAGAGTTTGCAGACGGCATTTCAAAATGTGAGGAAATTGACAAATTATCTTCGAATAGGGCAGAAAACTTTGTAGGAAAAGAAGAAATTACTCGTTAAGAGCAATTTCTCCTTTTCCCACAATGTTTTCCAGACTCGTCTGCAATAAAATTGTTAAATGTCGTCATTGCTTGGTAATCGGAAAACCGGGCAATTCATTGGGGGAAATGCCGTCGGATCAGTGCACGGTGTACAGGGGTGAAATCTGTTTTTTGATTTTCTTATCTGTAAAAGCAAAATAGTCTTCTGCACTTGTATGAACATTACTCTATCGTAGGTTTTGACAATTTTGCATAATTCATGCGTTAAACACCATTTATAATTACCCATCTAATGGTTTCACAGCATTTCGGACCCTTAATCGCTTGCGACATTTGTAGAGGTATACCAAATGCATTTCGGACATTTCTGCAGATTTCGTGAACAAATGAAAGTCTTGAACGTTGCGAAGCTACTATACGGTGCCAACTACCTAATAAACAGATTTTGACGGTGCCCAAGATAAAAACTATTTTTTGTTAACCCATTACCAAACAATGACGACATTTGACCAGTCTGTTGCAGACGACTCTGGAAAACACTGTGAGAGAAGGAGAAATTGCTCTTAACGAGCAATTTCTCCTTTTTCCACAATGTTTTCTATCCTATCAGAAGATGAATTTCCAATTTCTTCACATTTTCAAATGCCGTCTGCAAACTACTTCAATTTGGAACAGCAATTATCCTGTTATACAACATCAAAATACTGCCCGATCAACATTTTAATCATGCTACAGCGGAATCAAAAGTTGGTACGCCATAAATTCACGCCCCAGTATGAATAATGATAAACTGCTATCAGGCGTCAAACCCTCCGAAAGCCCGATGGGTCACATGCAATGGGTAGTTGATACACGTACAGTAAAATATCTATACCTCGCACTTCTGTATGTCAAACTTCTCTGTATGTCGAAGTAAATACGGGGTCCAAAATTGTTTGTTCGTCATTTAATTTCCTTGTATTCCAGGCATACATATGTCGAACTCTCTCTTTGTCGAACCTTTTCATAGGGTCCTTTGAACTTCGACATAAAGAGTTACTACGGGAATTGACATTGCGTCAACATCATTTCAGTTATGTTGCGATGCCCGTCTCTAAACGATCGAGGAAGACCCAAACTCCGTAAGTCAGTCGAGGAAACTACCTCTAACGAAAATCAAAATGCTGTCACCGGAATTTGAACCCACACGGACAGGCTTCGGGTTCTTTACTCTCCTTTTCCCACACTGTTTTCTACGCTATTTGAAGTTTACTTTCCAATTCCATCACATTTTGGGTCGTCTGCAAACTCTTTCAATTTGAGACCGTCTAAAATCGTTGTTTGGCAAAGGATTAAAGGTAAAATGATATCATATGCGATAGGGTACGATTTACCTTTAAAAAACATATTGATATTGGATTGAATAACATTATAAGGAACCCATAGCTACGTCTAAGTGTATTACAGACCATAAGCGGTATCTCTAACACTTAGACATGATTTATCATACAGCTCGAGTGTTTGTATTTCATTAATATGTTATAATTTATAACATCCTAAAGAAGGCGTCGACTGAAACGCTGAACAAATATTTGACAAAAAAAGAAACATTATGTTTATTTTTGTTCCCTAACAAAACGAATAAAACTGGGTTTGCATAGTAAGATTGATTTCCTTTATGTTCCCAGTGGCGTAGATGAGCCATTTATTAATTGTTTTATATATAGTGACGCCCGTCTGATATTGATAGAGGAAGACCCCTTGTTAACTGCAAATAAGAGATGCTCTAGATAGATACAACCCAATCGGAACACCTCGGCCATTTCTTAAAATAACCTCGGAGGCAATGGGGAGCCATTTTTGAAAGTAGGTCAGCAACGAAGGGCATGTCCGTTTGCAATCGTATCTACTCGGAAATCCCCGGCACAAGCCGGGGATTACCGAGAAGAGCCGATTGACAAAATATGAAACAAAGATGCGTTGATATGATCATCTTTAATGAAAAGGGTAAAAACAACATTCAATGGTGATATATAGCCAATTTGTGTGTATCTAAAATACATATTTAGTGCCTGTGTGCATTTTGAGTTATCCGCCGGAAATAAGGCGAATTACCCCAGGATTTCTGGTGTATTCATGTACTGCCTACGAGGTATATCTACCGACTTGTTACGGGGATTGCCGAGTAGATACGATTGAGATACAACCATCACTCTTTTGTTAATAAACCGGGAGACTACCTCTCGGTAAAAGATGTTCAAATCTACTTCTGTGATTTATATCTATAAGGAGAAGGGCCTCGTAAATTCAAGTCCAGCACTCAAGCAACTTGTTCACGCACACCTACACCTCCATATGTAGTCTAAGGTCCGTTCGTGTATGTGTGCAAACGTGCGTCCTTTCGTCTGTTTTTCTCCTGTATACCTTCCTGTCTGATTTCACGCTGCACCAAACATGCAGGGTCAAATCACAACAGTTTAAGATATTTTTCCCTCTTCTTGTTCTTCTTCATAATCATCATCCTGTTCTTCTTGTTGTTCATCTTCTTTTTCTAAATTTCGTTGTCCTTATTGTTTATGTTGTTGTTGTTCTTCTTCGTCTTTATCTTCTTTATTACTTCCCTCTTTATTTTCTTCTTTTTCTTCGTCTTTATCTTCTTTATTACATTCTTCTTTATTTTCTTCTTCTTCTTCTTCTTCTTCTTCTTCTTCTTCTTCTTCTTCTTCTTCTTCTTCTTCTTCTTCTTCTTCTTCTTCTTCTTCTTCTTCTTCTTCTTCTTTCTTCTTCTTCTTCTTCTTCTTCTTCTTCTTCTTCTTCTTCTTCTTCTTCTTCTTCTTCTTCTTCTTCTTCTTCTTCTTCTTCTTCTTCTTCTTCTTCTTCTGCTTCTTCTTCTTCTTCTTCTTCTTCTTCTTCTTCTTCTTCTTCTTCTTCTTCTTCTTCTTCTTCTTCTTCTTCTTCTTCTTCTTCTTCTTCTCCTCCTCCTCCTCCTCCTCCTCCTCCTCCTCCTCCTCCTCCTCCTCCTCCTCCTCCTCCTCCTCCTCCTCCTCCTCCTCCTCCTCCTCCTCCTTCTTCTTCTTCTTCTTCTTCTTCTTCTTCTTCTTGTTCAGCAATAGCAGCAGCAGCATCATGCATTACCGTGAACAGATTCGATTATTTTTTTAAGACGACATATAACGAAAGTCCGTCATCTGTCGGGTGTTTAGTACATATCCAAGATGGCGCTCTCCGATGCGGCCAGGATTTGTTCACAAACTTTTTTAGTTGGTAGTTTATCATGCGTACTACCGTTATTGTTTAATTCGGGATCACACCTTCGAATGATATGGGAGAACTGGTGGATCTTCGTTTATTTGGTCTATTTGATTCCTGTATTCGCTTTTACCCGTATGTTGTGCAAATCCAAGGACGCATATGAGGTAAATTCAGTGGGTGGGGTAATGTTTACACGTCATAGTTTGTTAACTTCATTGAGTCGCTTATTTGTGCGATCAAAATTAGTCAGTGTATATTTCTAAAACGTTATTTTAGCATGGATAAAGACATGCATGCATATGCTTGTCAGGGTTCTCTCTGGGTAAAATTTTCTTTGCGCCAACACTTGCGCCAAATTGAAAAAGTTGGAGCCAAATTAAAAAAATTGGAGCCAAATTCAATAAGTTGGAGCCAAAATAGTCTTTTGTAGAAGGGGAAATCCTTCATCAGGGTCACCTACGGTTCTAAAGAGGTTCTCAAGTGTTCGTTTGTTCTATCTATTTCTATGTGCTGTTTTCATTAGGTTCTATGGATTTAATCCTCTCTCACACTCAACATTTGAAACAGGACATAGCAGAAACATGACTATCACCTTGGCGTCATATTATAACCAACTATTTCCTGTCTTCCAGGCCTCCTTGTCAGATGTTTTATTTGATTTTTAGTGGGAGGCATATTCAACAACTGAGAAGATCGATTTATAGTCACTCTTGTGTTGGATCAGAATTAAATGTCACTTAAAATCGCGGATTTTATATACCAAAACTTCGGTGCATAAAAGAGTTTCATTTATTTGTCAATCAACACAACTGACTTCGTCAATATTTGATGTCAACTTCTTTAAAAGGAGCGAGCGCAAGGGCAAACATTTTGATTGAAAAGCAATAAAAGTAATCAAAGTCATAATTTCCATATAATTGAAGTTGTAAAGGCTGGCGAATGACTAAATGGTGTACACAAAAAAGTGTCACCTTCAACAAACTTGACAATCAACAGATAATAAACTGAACAAGTGTGAAAACAGGATTATCCCGTATCGGAAATTGCATTTGATAAACAAGCTGGTTCCCGAGTTCTAATTCAAAGTACTGCGATTACGGGAACCATCGATACATGGTTCTCGGCTCTACAGTAAAAACAAATCGATATTGACTCGAGATCGGCAACCATGCGGTAAACAAACATCAAATTCTCGCGGAAAATAGTCGTCGCCAGGCACTTTCGCCAAATTTGTTTTTCTTGCGCCAATTTCTTGATTTTGTCGCCAATGGCGCCATTTGCGAAGGCCAGCGTGAACCCTGCTTGTCTCGTACTTTCAAATAAAGTGGAATGACTAAAAAGGATGACAGTGGTGCTGTGATAGATTGAAAGATTTACAGTCCTTTCCCCAAAGAGTTGTTTCCAGAAGTAATTGATATAGAAGTTTATTTTACATCAATTGTGAAACAAGTCCTTACAACCTTGATTAATCACTCTTTCTTCTACTTCCTGGATACATAGCCAGTACTCATGCCGAATGTGACTTAATAAAAGGATGCAAGGATTCAAAGCAAGGACCCTCCAGAAGCAGATGTTCTACCCCCGGACCATTTATTTGTTTAGTTATCAAGGAGGAGTCGTTTCTCGGAAGTTAACTTATATATATTGGAGAACTTATAGTATACAGTAGATTCGATCCTATATATTGTGCTCTATTGATAAAGTTTACAAAATAGTCTACTTGTGAGGAAGTGAGTGTTATGTTAAATCTAATATATGCACGTCTTAGACATGATTAGAACAAACATCACCACACAAACAAACATAAAACCCATTGACGACGCCTATTTATCACAGATATGTATATAGCATGTCAAAATATTTCAAACAAGAAAAAACACTATACTTTTAATTAACTTTCATAATTTGGTCATTTGACAAATAAAACTCCATAGATTATAGAATTGCTATATAAATTAGTTTCAGGGAAAAGACTCCTCGATTACTTTATAAATTAAATTCGGGGAAACGACCGTCACCCTTGTGGAAGACTAAGAGCGTTGGCCTCTTGTACGAGAGTACTGGGTTCGAACCTGTTAGGCGTGATAAGAATTGCCAGGACTAACCAACAAATCAGCGCTAGTACTGATATAGTATCCAGGAAGTACCGGTAGTCATTGAAAGTGAATCTAACAAGGTTTAAGCTTCCCACACAATCAATGTTAATCAAATAAGATAAGAAATTAATTGAGGAAGTGCAGAACTACATCTAGCATCTATAAACTTGTTGATGAATACCCTTGTAGATTTCAGAGGTATCATGCTTGAACCCTTTCCCAAACAATAACAATATTTGACCACTTTGTTGCAATCGACTTTAGAAAACATTGTGGGAAAAGGAGAAATTGCTCGTAACGAGCAATTTTTCCTTTTCCCACAAGGATTTCTGCTCTATCTGAAGAACATTTTTCTATTTCATCACAATTTGAAATGTCGTCTGCAAACTCTTTCAATTTGGGACAATCGAAAATTTGTTGTTTGGGAAAGGAATAAAAGATAATGATATGTAGATTCTATATAGATCTAGGAAGAGAAATAATGTCATAGTCTTCTGATCTTGAAATGAAAGGGGTCAATATTAGCCATACATGTAAGAATGAATTATTGACCTGTCAAAACCGTCTCATAATAGAAATGAATAGAGAAAATGTGCAACCCTCCAAGTTCACAGAATCCCATATTGTGGGTACTCATATGAGACTTATCAGGAAATTCTAATGACAATATTTTTTTCGAAATTTGCACAATAAAGACTCTCATACAACACTGCTAGAGCAGTGCAGTTAAACAGTTGATATGGAAAACAATCTGCTGATTCGACATTTATTTTTCAAATAATTAATTAATGAGGGATTTATTTCTCTAATATGCCTTGTATTTATAAAACGAGATATATTTATGTCAATAATAAATAACAAGCATCTTATTTTTGCTTCTAACTAGTGAAGAAGGAATACCGACTTTGGTGTGTTTTGGATGACATGAATCAAAAAGGAGGACATTTTTGCTGTTTGTAGCATACATCTGTTTCTAAATCTGTTCCAGTTTTGATAATGACTAATAAGGCAATCTAAGAATGGGAATAGATAATGTACAATACTTATTGTTTTATTCCACAAATGAATGTCATATCCGCAGCCTCATTTCCATTTCAGCTGTTTAAGCTATACCCCTGCAAGAGACTAAAATATATCATCTATTCTTTGTTTCAGATTGGATCTCGTGGGGCTCTGCTAGGATCAACATTTGGGTTAGGTATTCTCATAACAGTGAACACAGAAACATGGACACACTTTGGACTGTACTTCTCGTTTCTCAGCTTTTTCCACTGGTCGGAATATTTCATTACGGCTGTCACCAACCCCAGGTCATTGACGATAGAATCCTATCTACTAGATCATAGCCGAGAGTATAAATTGGCAGCAGTAGCAAGCTGGGTGGAGTTCACTGTGGAGTGGTTTTTATTTCCAGGTAACTATCAATATCAGGGGCATAGTAGGGGGTTTCGGGGGCATGCTCCCCCTAGAAAAAAAATCTGAAATAGCTCAGGTGCATTCTGTCATGTATTTGAGAGCTAATTCTGTTGTATTTTTGAGAGTCTTTTTGTTTTTTGTTTTTGCTTCCTGAAATAAAAGTGTAGGTACGTGTCTAAAGGAAGCTACGCCAATGAATATAGGCAATGTCAAGAAATGTGAGCACATTTTGATAGAAGTCTTTTTATGGATATTCCATTAAAGCATCTTTTTTTAATTTAAAGTCAAAGGGGATTTGCTTAGGCCTCACCCTTGCTGATAAAAGTCTGTGCCAGCAAATTCCCCAAATGCCAAAAAAAGAACCCAATTTAAGAAGAAGAAGCCAAAATCTGAGCAAATGTCTCCAATATGATTTTATCCACGTTAAATGTTACATGTGTTAAATGTCTTGCTGGTAAATTTGGACCAACAACGACTCACCTTTGCCAGTTTAGCATGTTGCAAAATTCCTGAATCCTATATCAATGGTTCAGCGCAATACTATAGTAAGTGCTTCACGTTTGTGAAGCACTTACTATAGTCTTGCATTGAACCCTCGATATGTTCTTCTATCGATACTTACATTTTCTACAGGCATGAAACAGCTGCGATATATAAGTTTACTCGGTATTGTTGCTGTGATAGTAGGGGAGACTGTGAGAAAGGCAAGCATGATAACCGCTTCCACAAACTTTAACCATTACGTCCAGTATGTAAAGCAGCGAGACCACCAGCTTGTTACGCGAGGAGTCTACTCGTGGTTTCGACATCCCGCCTATTTTGGATGGTTTGTGTGGAGCATTGGGACTCAGGTGAGGAAATTGTTTTGCTATCATAATGTTAGGTAGTTATTTGAGTTAATTGCATTTTGCATTTTTTTTCTTTAATAGGGAAGATGTCAAGTCCTATTTATGTTGGGAAATGGTGTGTATGAAATTGCTGAAATGGGGAAAGCAAAAAGCTATTGTGACTTTGAATTAAGATATTTAAGGTTTTGGAAAGCAGATAACACAAACATCTATTTTCAAAAAATCACCAAGCATTCTAAGATTTAACAGAAAAAAGCCCAGTAACCTTTGATAAATATTCTCTCTCCATCTTTACAGGTTTCTCTATGCAACCCTGTGTGTTTGGTGGGATATTTGTTTTGTAACAATTATTAATATGGCATTGAAAGAGTAAATTGGTCAACTTTGTCTCATATTTGATAAATACTATCTCTCTATCTCTTCAGGTTATTCTATGCAACCCTGTGTGTTTGGTAGGATATACCATTGTTTCCTGGAAGTTCTTCCGAGAGAGGATATATGAAGAGGAGATCTACCTGCTCAGTTTTTTCGGGGAAGATTACATCGACTATCAGAGACGCGTGGGCACTGGTCTTCCATTCATTTATGGTTATAAGGGAGAAATGTGATCAATTATGTTTGATATAGCTTTATGATAATTTAAGATTCTAAGCATGGCTCACAGAGATTTAGAATTATTTTTTTCTCGTAAGCCTAAATATGGAGCAGAAAAGTGTAGCTATGAAAATCATTACCTTTCCTAAATAAATAGGTTAGTGCTTAACTACCCACCTTGTGCTAAAACATGTTAAAGTTCAAAATAAATTTCCTTCTTATTTCAATATTGCACAAAGCAAAATATTCCAAAGTAACACATCATTGGAATTGTGTCTCCGAGATGTTTCCAGTGATATGTCATATCAGTTTCGACCAAGGTAAATATTTTCTATAAGTCATGAAGTAAATTAGTACTAAAAACCTTAACTCTCAGCATATATGTTTTACAAAATCTGAAATTATTTTTTAAGAAATTTGAAGTGATACAACTCTCTTGTTTACATAGATATTAAGGTACCAATCTTTGTGAGGCGCAATCCTGGCTTCTTTCTCATGAAAAAGGCCTTTTGTTTAACAAAATGAATATTGATGTTGCTGATGTGATTGTCATCAATTTTTGCTCAATAGCCTTTGTTGTCATCATAGGCCTTGTCTCTGAGGGACTACAACCCTTAAAACGCTGAGTAATGTTCTTAGAATAGATTTTTGTGTGGTCTGCTTTCCCAAACCTTAAATATCTGCTTTATTTTGATAAGCACATAGTGCTGGAATCGACTTTATGCTTATGCAAACAGGTTAGATCCAGGCCAGCAGCCAAGTAAATTTTGCAGCTGGCCTGCGATCTAACCTATTTGCTTCTCTGAGTATCTTACTTAATCAAGATTAAGCAAATATTTATGGCTTTGGAAAGCAGACGACACAAAAATCTATCTTTAGAAAATTACCCAGCATTCTAAGGGTTAATGTATGGTTTATTTCCTTTTTTTATTTTTAAGTTTTGTGTTGTTAGGGCCTCTGTGGTCTAGTGATATAGAGTGAAGAACTGGAATCAAATTTTCCCACTTATTTTTATTTCAAATCACTGTAACAGTGACTTTGATTTTGATAAAAGGTTTTCTGTTAGTTAACTTATAAAATGACCATGGATCTACCAGAATTGACATGCCCCCCATAAATAGTTAAGCTTGTGTCTTTTTTCATCAATTTAGAGATCGATGGGTCATCCTCGTCCCCTCACACAGGGATGGCCATGTCGAGAACGTTTAATTAGAAGAATTTCAAGTTGTTAAAGATCAATATTTTAGTTATGTGTAACATTTATAGGGTGAATGATTTTAAATGTAGAAATTTCATGTGTAGAACAATCAGTGACGTTGTTAGTCCAATTATTACAGTGTATTTAGTTTTAGATTATCAGATACATCAAAGATTGTGATAGTTTAACCCCAACGTTATTAAATTCAAACAACATTTTTTTGAACACTTCAAATTCAAATGTTGAATGATTTTAGAAGTAGATATTACACATGTATAACAATCAGTGAAGTTTACAGATTTACAGATGACATGTTCTTACAACAGAGTTTTTGATAATTTAACCTCAATGTTTATTTAGACAAAAGTATTCAAAAACCCTTCCAATTCAAAGGATGAAAGATTTTAGAAGTAGAAATTTCACCTGTAAAACCATCAGTGAAGTTATTAGTTTAATCACAGGGTATATAGTTTTAGAGTTATGATAAGAAGCTCATTTTAATGTTAATAATTATGAAATAAACATATAAATACAATATTGTTCTCTGATTTTTTTATTTTGTTTTCTGTATTTTTTATCAACTTATTTTACCTTTGTTCATGTTATTTCCCCACCAATATAACATATATCTTTCCCCAAGTTGCTAACTGCTTTCCCACATGTACACCCCTGCGAAATATTCAAGAACTTGTTCATGAACTTAATAAACATACATGAACAACAAATTACCAATCATGAACACAAAGCTATTCACAAACTTTGTTCATGAGTTTCAAAAACATGTTCATGAACATCAATAACAGTTTTATGAATCAATTCATGAACCCATTCTTGATGTTCATGAATCTATTCTTGAATTTCATGAACAAGCTCTGTGTTCATGTATGGCCATTTCATGATTTGTCATTCATGAACGTTCAGGAAGTCCATGAACAAGTTCTTGAATCTATCGCAGGGGTATGATGTTACATGATCAGTAGTGAGAAACTATATGTAGCATTTTTTTTTTATATGGGTTTTACATCACATCAACATTATTTCAGTTATGTAGCGATGCCCGACTCTTAATGATGGAGGAAGACCCCATACTCAACTGCCCACAAGGGCTGGTCAAGGCGGGTAGAATCAATCGGCATTCCGTAAGTCAGTCGGGAGACTGCCTCTCATGAAAATCCACATCCCTCTCAGGATTTGAACCCATGCGGAGAGGGATATGTAGCATTTATTTCATTTAACGTCAGAAAGAATACTGCCAAAACAAGGGTTCGTTTTACTAAACATTATTAAATGCTAAAAATGTGCATAAATTCAAAACAACATTCCCTCTAATTTCGATTTTGGACTAAGCCATATCTTGTCCGGGGACTGGCCTGTGCGTATACCCCTCACTATCCTAATGCTCGTATGCATGGGCATGACCCCAGGCTAAGCCATATCATATAATAACACGACATTGGAATCGTCTTTACAAAACGCTTCCAATGACTTTGTCACATGACGATATCGTACATTCAGTTGATCCCATCCATGATTATCAATATTTCCTTAAATAATCAAAGGCCTGAACGGCCTGAAGGGGGCGGACATAGTTATATGCAAGTGTATGAAAGGTGTTAAGAGTACACAATTCTTCAATTGAAAGTTACATGAGTGTCGGACGAAACGCATGTGTATGCTGTGAGGTGCGCGATAGAGAACAAAAAAAAGCTCATGAAAGTGTGAACATGGACAGTCAAGACATACAAACAGATATCCAATTGAAAAGTGGCCTAAGTGTCTGATATGGTAAGCAGGGCACATTGAAAGATTATCAAATAAATACAACCAACAGGAAATAGTTTGGGAATATTTGGGAATATAATGTCAACACATATTGTTTTCTATAAACTTTATTAAGTTAACTATAAAACAGTTTCTAATCTATGAAAAAAAACTTTATAAAAAAATGAAAGCGCTGCAAACTTTTAACCCACTATCAAACAGCTTAGAATGTGATACAAGTAAACTTATATTTCCTTCTAGCAGATATCATCATGAACAAGTCAATAACAATAATCATTGTCTTCTGATGCCAAATGTTTTTAGCAACAAATGTCAATAAAGACAGGGTATTTCAAAGAAGCTATAACATGCAAATTTTATTGAATGCTTTACAACAAACAATATGTGCGTGGTTTTGACAGATTTCATAATAGGTCTACTGTAGGGTGTGAAATCAAGCACACATGGTTTGTTGTACAACAAATAATAAGCCTTGAATTGAATTAAACAAGACAATAGGCATTAGAAGACCATGACTATTGTTTAAGAAATAACTAGCAATTAACTAAAATTTCTTGAAAAGAGGGACATACATATCTAATATTTATAAATTATTGCACAACAGTGGAATATCACCAAAAAAATGAAAGAATACTATTTGTAAAAACATATATGCTCCCACAAGGACATTTGAACATTTACTTTTTACCTTATTGCACTTTGTGACCTTGATATACTGACCTCAAAAACCACATACGCCATCCACTTCTCATGACCAACCTCCATGTCAAATGAGGAATGGTTATTTTTGATCAGTTTTTGATCAGAAACTGCTTATTATTGACCTACTGATCTAAAAACAATAGTGGTCATCTACTGCTCATGATCAACCTCTATGCCAAATATGATAATTGTTGATGAAATGATTTTCATGTCATCAATTGGAAAACATTTGTCTACCGACAGAAGGACAAAATGACATGGGCAAAGTAATATACCCCATTTTCTTCGAAAAGAAGGCATAAATAAATATGATATGTCATGTTAAATGAGCAAGTGCATGTCCATTGTTTAGTGCAACACTAGTCCAAGTGCTGTTAAATTTAATAGCATCTGGACTAGTGTTGCACCAAGCCATCGATGTATACCAGGATTTCCCCCAAGAAAAGCCTAATATTGATATAAAATGACTAGATTTTGCATAGAAGAGGTACAATATTATTTTATTTAAATTAATATTCCAAGCATGTTCTGCTTCAAACTTGTAGTGTGACTAGTGTTGCACTGACCGATCAATGTGTTCAGACTTAAAATTTACAGTTGCAAGTAGTATGTGAAAAAGGAGAATATGCTCATACCAAGCACATTCTGTTTCTTCAAATTTGCAATGCTTTTATAACCTCATTAATGATACTTAAACAAAATCTATTGGAAAAGGAGAATATGCCCATACCAAGCATGTTCTGTTTCTCCATGTGTGCAGTGTTTTGATAACCTCATTAATGATAAGTTAACAAAAAGTATTGGAAAAGGAGAATATGCTAAAACAAAGCATGGTCTGAACCTTAAAATACAATATGCTTTCAAATTTTGATAACGATAACAGTTGCAAATGGCATGGGAATACAAAAATATACTCATACCAAGCATATTCTGCTTCTTCTAATGTGCAATGTATTTCTTTTTAAAAACTTAGTGAATGAAATAGAAAATGTAAAGGATAAAAATGATAAGAATAAAGGATGCTCAAACAAAGCATCAATAAAGCACTTTAAGATCCCTATGTGTTTATATTTTGATAATGAATACAGTTGCAAGTGGTAAGGGGAAAAGGAGAATATGCTCATACCAAGCATATTCTGCATCTTCAAATTTGCAATGTTTTTATAACCTCATGAATGATACTTAAACAAGACGTATTGGAAAAGGAGGATATGTCCATACCAAGCATATTTTGCGTCTTCAATTTTGCAATGTTTTTATAATCTCATTAATGTTACTTAAACAAAAAGTATTGAAAAGGAGAAAACACAATGTCACTATTTCTTTTTTAAATATCTATGCTAAGAACAGTTGCAAATAGTCAGTGAATAAAAAAAATATGCCCATACCAAGCATACTTTGCTTCTTCAAATTTGCTATGTTTTTAAAGCCTAGCATATGATGATTATACAAAAAGAACTAGAAAGGGAGAAAATGCTCAATCAAAGCATGTTCTGGCCCTTAAAATCCACTATGATATAAAAGAAACAATTGCAAATAGTATGTGAATAAATAGAATGTACTCATACCAAGCATATTCTGCTTCTTCACATTTACAATGTTTTTAAAACCTAGCATATAATGATTATACAAAAAGCATTAGAAAGGGAGAAAATGCTCAATCAAAGCATGTTCTGGCCCTTAAAATCGATGTAAAAGAAACAGTTGCAAATAGTATGTGAATAAATAGAATGCACTCATACCAAGCATATTCTCCTTCTTCACATTTACAATGTTTTTAAAACCTGGCATATGATTATACAAAAAGCATTAGAAAGGGGGAAAATATTCAATCA
Organism: Cerastoderma edule; assembly: GCA_947846245.1. NCBI lineage: Eukaryota > Metazoa > Mollusca > Bivalvia > Cardiida > Cardiidae > Cerastoderma > Cerastoderma edule. Next base: position 32,098,382 of record OX401417.1, on the reverse strand, counting down.
AAGCATGTTCTGGCCCTTATAAATTCACTATGATATAAAAGAAACAGTTGCAAATAGTATGTAAATAAAGAGAATACACTCATACCAAGCATATTCTTTTTCAAATTTGCAATGTTTTTAAAACCTAGCATATAATGATTAGACAAAAAGAATTAAAAAGGGAGAAAATGCTCATATCAAAGCATGCCCTGGCCCTTATAAATTCACTATGCTTAAAAGAAACAGTTGCAAATAGTATGTGAATAAAAAGAATGCACTCATACCAAGCATATTCTGGTTCTTCACATTTGCAATGTTTTTAAAACCTAGCATATAATTATTATACAACAAGAAGGCCATAATGGCCCTTTATCGCTCACCTGAGTTCTGTTTGCAAAAGACGGAGTGGTTGGTCTGTTCCAACTTATCTAGGTGCTCATTCTGACCAGTTATCAAGAAAATTGGACCATAAATGTAGCCTCTAGTGTGTACAAAAGTTGACCCAGTGACCTACTTTTCACGCCCACACGACCCAGTTTCCAACTTGGCCAAGATTTCATTGAGACAATCATTCTGACCAGTTTTCATGAAAATTGGACCATAAATGTAGCCTCTAGAGTATTCACAAGGTCTTTTAAGTATTTAAACTAGTGAACTAGTTCTTGACCCCACGTGACCCAGTTTTGAACTTGGCCAAGCTTTCATTAAGAAAATAATCTGACCAGTTTTCATGAAAATTGGACCATAAATGTAGGCTCTAGTGTGTTCACAAGGTTTTTAAAGTATTTAACCTTGTGACCTAGTTTTTGACCCCACATGACCCAGTTTCAAATTTGGCCAATATTTGATTGAGACAATCATTCTGACCAGTTTTCATGAAAATTGGACCGTAAATGTGGCCTCTAGAGCGTTCACAAGTTTTTTAAGCATTTTACCTAGTGACCTAGTTTTTGAACCCACATTACCCAGTTACTAACTTGGCCAAGCTTTCATTAAGACGATCATTCCTACCAGTTTTAATGACAAGAAAATTGGACCATAAATGTAGCCTCTAGAGTGTTCACAAGGGTTTTAAAGTATTTGACCTAGTGACCTAGTTTTTGACCAGACATGACCCAGTTTCAAACTCGTCCAAGATTTCATTGAGACAAACATTCTGACAAACTTTCACAAAAATTGGATAAGAAATGTAGCCTTTAGAGTGTTCACAAGCAAATTGTTGACACAAGGACGCACAACGGACATCTCAGTATCACAAAAGCTCACCTTGAGCACTATGTGCTCAGGTGAGCAAAAAAGCATTTGAAAGGGAGAAAATGCTCAATCAAAGCATGTTCTGGCCCTTAAAAATCCACAATGATATAAAAGAAATAGTTGTAAAAAGTATGTGAATAAAAAGAATACACTCATACCAAGCATATCCTTCTTCAAATTTACAATGTTTTTAAAACCTAGCATATAATGATTGTACAAAAAGCATTAGAAAGGGAAAAAAATGGTCAATCAAAGCATGTTCCTGCCCCCTTAAAATCCACTATGATATAAAAGGAACAGTTGCAAATAGTATGTTAATAAAAAGAATACATTCATACCAGGCATATTCTTTTTCAAATTTCATTTTTTTTGTTTTGTTTTTTTGTTTAGTAAATGAGATCGAAAAAGGGAGCGTCACATTCAACATGTTTGGACTCAAATTTGCAGTGTTTTTATAATCTTAATTTAACAAAAATGTATTAGAAAGGAGAAAATCCTTAAACAAAAGTTTTCTTTGATTTTAAATCTATGTTAGAAACAGTTGCAAATAGTGTGTACATAAAAAAATGCTCATACCAAGCATTTTCTTTTAAAAATTTGAAATCTTTTTTTTTTAACTAAAAAAGACCTTGTAAATGAAATGGAAAAAGGGAGAACATGCTCACATTCAACATGTTCAGACTTATACAAAGCATCATATTAAATTTCAAACTGGCTTCTATAAAATAAGTGTTTTTTTTTTAAAAAAAAAAATCTAAAAATAACCATTTATCTTATAATACAGAGTAAAACAAAGCATATTGATTGTTAAGACTCATTTAAGTTCCAAGCTCAAGTTTAATAATGATGATTAAATGAAGAGGTAAACATGTCCAATCTGCCTGGTGGTAGATTGAACAATATGTGGACAATACCAGCAGGAAAGACAGATAGTCCAAAATGTTAAAAGGTCAATAAACACAAACATTAGAAAAGTGATTTGTAAGTGTCTGTCATGCTATGCATGCAACAAATTAAGCAACTTGACCTTGAAATTTAATTAAGTTTTATCACATCAAATAAAATCAACAACAAAGAACAAAACAAATATAAACACACATGAATATCATCACTTTAACCCATTACTCCATAGATACTCACTTTAATGCAGCGAGAAATTGCTCAGAACGAGCAATTTCTCCATTTGTCACAATGTTTTCTGCTTGATTTTTGGAAGGAAATTCTATTGTTTATAGTTAAAAACTGTCGTCTGCTGATTCTTACAATTTCAGCCTCTCCAAAAATTCAAAATGGGGTAATGGGTTAAAAAAACAAAGACAGGATATAGTTCGGTTACAATCACTGAACAGTAAAATCAATTGTGTTTTATTGTGTGCAAGAATGTCATGTGGAAATCCTAGCAAAACAGTTGTGCATAAGTAAAACTAAAGTGCATTCACGACTCAATAGTTGTAATCGAGCTATACTTCTTTCACAGATACAAAATAACATGTGAATAACTTTGAAGGCATGTCAATGAGAATGATTTGAAACAAAGCAAGATATAAATTTATCATTGTTCCAACTTAAGCTATTTACAGAGCCCTTTTTTTTAACATGCAGTTTCTATGTTTCATCCTTAACCCTTTACCAAACCACACATTTTGGTCTATCTCATATCGAAAGAGTTTGCAGACAACAATAAAGATAATAAGATTTGAAAGATATTTCTCTCGTAGGTTAAAAACCATTGCGTTAAAAGGAGAAATTGCTCAGATTGAGAAATGTTTCCTTTTTTCAAACTGATTTTTCAAGTTGTCTGCAACAACCCATAAAGTATTATTGTTTGGTAAAGGATTAAACAATTGGAGAGCATATTATAGATATGTGGAAATTGTAAATTGTGAGCAAAGGTGAAAAATTCTCCTTTTTGTAGAAGGATTCAATGATTTGATGGCCTATGTACTCAAATTCAAATTGGCCAATGGCACATTCACTACAAGAGCGCCTTGAGGCAGAGCTTTAATACGCCCTACACGAATTTTTCCAGAGCTGACATTGAAAATATATTTAAAGCCAATGACCTTTTTTGTATCCTGCTGAAACGCAATGGCAACTGTCTTCTATGTACCAGCTTTCTACACAGCAAGTTTGGTGTTCAAAGCTGCAAACGTATTCAAGTTATAGAGTGGACATAGCTGTGGACGCCCGCTGCCCACCATGGGTGATCACATAATATGTTCCGTCTGAAGACGGGCATATAAAAATTGGAATGTATTTATTTAATGTGTATTTTTTTTCTTATCTGATGCATTCTGCAGATGTCATTGTCAACAAAAGCTGCTTGCTATCCACAGAAAGCATACTTGGCAATATACTTTTTGTCAATTGTCAATAAACTTTTCATTTGGTAACAGAGCTCTAGATAAGGAGAGTGATTCAATTTCCATCAGACAAGATGTAAATGCTTTTTTTCACCAAATCCTATTTTGTTGGTACTCATTGGCATCGTCTCATCGAGACGATTCCAATGAGTACGCACAATATAGGGTTTAGACAAATAATAAGAAAGTTGGCTGTGCATCACCCCCTCTTATCTAGAACTCTGTGGTAACGGTCACAACTTGCAAGACCTGATTAAATAGATATTATTTCAAGTCATTACATTCAGTAGTTTCAGAGAATTTGTATACAAAAATTGACCAGCATTTCCCATAAGTCGAATTATAGGGGGAGTATACTAATCCAAAATCAAATTCAGAGAAAATAGCATTCGCATATACATACATATACATTAAAATATGGTAAAAAAAATTGAGTCAAAACATTGAAGTCTCCTAATAAGTCATTTTCATGCAAGACATTCTCTGGATTTCCTAATTAAAAAGTTGAGATAACTCTAATCATATTTAAATCAGAGTTATGATAAAAATAAATGGAGGCTTTAAGCTCTTAACAAGGCCAAAAACTCATTTTATTTTTTTAAATTCAAGGGCACGTAACTCCTGACCTGATGATCTGATTCTGCTAATTTCCAAAAGGAACCGAGACCTGATAGATATCAATAGACTGTGTAGGTTTGGTAAAGATTGGACGAGATATGAAGCCTCTAAGCTTTTAACAAGTCAAAAGTAAAGGACGGAGGGACGACAGACACATCACCATCGCATAAGCTCTTCTGGCCGTTGATCAGTAGAGCTAAAAACAAAATAGTACATCTTAGACTAAAAAGCACATATATGGAGGTAGAAAAGCACTTAAATCAATTGGTTAAAAAGTTTCACTCTTTCTGAATTGAAAGTACCTCAGTCCCTTTCTTAATTTTAAGGGTGATACTGCCGGAGGATGTTGCCCCTTCAACATCCTCCAACTCAAGGGCGTTTTTTAGGAGGTCCGTAGGGACTTTTATGGTGTCCATGGAATCCAAGAGGAGCTCCGTCTCTTCGTCCTCGACACAAACTCCCTCAACTACGACGATCATCTCTCTTAAGGCTACCTCACATTTCTGCAAAATTAAGAAATAGATATGAAAATTAACTGCTTATGTGAAAAGAAATGATATATACATGTACATGCAACTGTTGATATATGGTAAACAAACGTTTTGCGACAGGAATGTGAAATTCAGGGAATTTCCCATGCCCAACTTGTCCAACACGGGCATTTTTGCCTGCAGACAAGTAAGTAGATTATGTCATTACACTTGTCCGTGGGCAAGTGGTGTTTGGAGTTCACAAAAGTCATATTACAATATTTAAACATTTAGCTCTGTTACAGAAAACTTGAGAAATCATTGAAGGAAAAGGAGAAATTGCTAAATGAGCAATTTCTCCCTTTTCCTCAAATTATTTCTATCCTACCATGCTCAATGAGCAATTTCTTCCTTTTTCTCATATTATTTCTATCCTACCAGAAGAATACCTTCAAAATTTATCAAATTATTAAATGATATCTGTACACTTTTCAATTTGGGAGAGATTGGGACAAGTTAACAATAACTGCGGATTAGTTGGAATTCTACCAAAGTTTTCCTTGTATAAGAGGAAAACTCATAATTCCACCCCCCATGTGTGATCATACCTAATTGAAGATATGTTTTCAATTGTATTTAACACCCAAGATAATGTTCATCCTAGTACACAATCTGAACGATCAAGTTCCAGATTAAATGTTATTACTGGTAACCCTCCATCAGTAATAGTGTGCATGGGAATGTTAAAATTGTCATTTACAATGTATTGTAAAAAAGAAGAAATTACAGAAAACCTTTACCCAGCATGAATTGCTATCCAAACCATCTTTGATAATAATCTAAATTAATCATCATTTCGATAGCTTGGGGCAATACAGTTGTAACTACAGCTTGTATAAGCTGTAGTTACAAATGTTTTGCATAAAGCCCACAATTTGAAATGTCTTTCATGAGTATCTTAGTTTAAGATCAAGCAATAAAGATTGGATGGTAAGTTAAATCATTTTCAACATTCTTTCTACTTTATCAGTGTACCTAACTATCAATGCATTATGGCAATTCCTCACCATTACTACTTTCCATCCAACCCACTGGCTGTATTTCCTCTTTATTTTATTCCAAAATGCAACTCCAGTGATTTCATTTTCTAAGCTTCATTTCATTTGAGCCAGCGATGATAAAAATAGATAATAAAAACAAAAATAATTAAAGCATACAAACCTCCAACTTGGTCTTCATTGTTGTTGACAATGAAAGTGTGTTCTGATAACTATTGAGGACAACATCTGTTATCCTGACCATATCTCCAGGTCTTGTAGAACTTTGTGCCGCCTGTCTCCATAGGGTGACCTTTGTCTTGCCGGTGTCATCCTGAATGGTTATCTGTTTTAGCGTAACATCCTCCCCCCTCACCGATACTGTTCTTGGCTCATCTTCCTTAACAAATAAAAGAGAATACCATGGGGTAATCATTCATTTGGTCTTTGCAAAAAGATTGTTGTCTGCAACTTTTTTCAAGTTGGGAAAGTCAAAAATGTGTCGTTTGGTAAAGTATTTAGAGTTCCTGTGATTTATCAGATAAAACTATATTGCTGGTATGATACCACAAAGAAAATACACTTTTTAAATAAAACCAGTTATCACCCATGCATAATGCAAATTCATTTGTCAAAATAAGCAGTTTCAATTATCTATTACTTGGACATGTAATAAAAAAATAAAGTTGTATGAAAAATATTACTTTTTCCAACATTTAATCAAAATTTTACAATCCGCATCTGTCAATTTGAAGTTTGAATCCATTTCCAAGAATAAAAATTGAGGAGTATGAAAATAACAATTATTGTGGAAAAAAAAGGTTTCGTCAGGTAGGATTGAAATCATGAATAAAGATGAAAAATGCCTTTAATTTGAGTACTGATTTCTTTTCCTTCAATAATCTCTTCTATGTCTTCATGTCTTCTATGTTAAATCTCTTTACCCATTAGCAAATAACTTAGAAGAAATGGAGAAAAGTGTTCATATTGAGCAATTTTTCAATTTGTTGTCTGCTTCTTATTTCAAGTACAACGTCCAAAAGGTGACATTCATAAAGCAATGATTGGAAATGTTTTTTTGCTAGTATAATGGGTTCATATTTTCATAGGATTTTACGGGTTTGCTGCAAACAATTTGAGAAAGGATTGTGGGAAATGGAGAAAATCCTCAAGCTGCTCAATTTCCCCCTTTGTTACAATGATTTTTACCCTCTTAGAGGAATATCTGCCCATTTTGTGTAAGTTAACCCATTACCAAACAATAACAGGAATTTAAGGGTTGTTGCAGAAGACTTAACAAATCATTGTGGAAAAGAGAGAAATTGCTCACTTGAGCAATTTCTCCTTTTACTACAATGATTTTTTCCCTACAAGAGGAATATCTTCCCAAATTGACATAGTTTTTATTGATGTCTGCCACATCTTTCTAATTGGAAGAGTCCAAAACAAAATTCATTGTGTGGTAAAGGGTCTGCAAATTCTTCTAGATTGGGACAGTCCAAAATTTGCTGTTTGGTAAGGGGTTAAAACATTGCTACATTCAACTTACCTGCACTATTTTCCCCTCCACCGACATCTTTTTTTTCATAGGGGACCCAAGGGCCTCTGTGATGGTAACCTTCTCCTGAGCTCAATACCTGATCTTAATTATTTCAAAACCAAGACTGAAAAAAAGAGTTCAAAACCTGATCAGTGTAAAATTTAAAACAAAGATTCATCTAAAAAATGCAATATCAATTTCAAAACCTGACTCAGCTCAAGATAGATTTTCAAAACCTAGGGTACATTGTATTGTAGAGCAGTTAACTGCTTTATAACCAAATTTGTCACCTACACTAGTAATAAATTACTTCTAATTATGACTAGCTATAATCTAGAATTGTAGAACATACAGTTTCTTATCAAGTCTATTAAATAAAGACATACAAATATACATTGAATTATTCCTTAACAGCAAAATGTGTCTGTTCTATATCGAGACAGAGTTTGCGGGCTACAATCAAGTGGTATAAAATGGGAAAATGTTATGGTGAAGGACAAATTGCTCAACTTCTGCTTTCCCACAATGATTTTCAATGTGTCTGCATCTACCAAGCAAATACCGATAATAGCAAAGGATCACACTTGTGTCAAAAGAAATTGCTAATAATGAACAATTCCTATCAAGATGTTTTCTCTCAGTTTCAAAAACACAATAAATTCTTGTTCACAATTTTGTATGCAGATTCTTTGAATTTGGGACAGTCCAATTAAAAAAAATATGGGATAATGCGTTAAAGTTTGCCTCCAAATTCAAAGTATTTACTGATTTCTTAGTGAAGAATAGATCTACTTAATATGATTTTTTTTTCTTCTTCAAACTATCTCCATACTGACTATTGGGATTTTGGGGTCTGCAATCTTTCGGCGCCAGGGCTAGTAGGAGTGAAAGAAATCGTTTGGTAGAGGGCAAATATACTGTTTCAAATTCAAAGCTAGACAAGGACCTCGATATATATATATATATATCAAGTATCCGGTATCAAAACAAATGTTTTCCTTTACGCCTTGACGGTGTTGCAGATTTCAGCAGAACGCTCTAAAGTTCGGGAAACATTTCTAATCTACAGAGTCAAAACCGCAATTAATCTTCAACAAGTAAAGAAACGACTCCTGGACACAACAATAAATTGGATTCAATATTGAAAAACGAGTACTTACGTTTAAATTATTGAATCTTTCACGAGTGGCTCACTGAAATTTCTGTCAAGATGGCGACTGCAACCCACGCTCTCAACCAAGAAAACCGCGTCTGTATTAATCCGCATTTTCTTTTCCCGACAAGATATTTCGTAAAACGTACAACTATATTATATGATACTATATAAATATAGTTATGTTTATAAAATTAAAATATCAATTGATAATGTATTGTAAAAACGACATAACAATGCGCGACAGTTGTAAAACCCTTGGACTATTTCTTTCATATCGGGAACTATTTTTCCATGGGTTTCCCCACATGGATATAGACTGGCTCTAGGACAATGCGTTGTTGTCTGCAGACGACATATTCTTTGACCGAGAAGATGTTCAAAACGCAGAAACGTCATGCTTATTTTAATTTATTTCAAGCCATGCTTACATTAATTCACTTCCAGAAAGCATTCCTTATTTGCAATGCATATGTTTGGTATTTCCAACTAGACCTATCATGTATATTAATCAAATCAACACTGAGAACAAATATACGTTGCAGATGTCCCCAAACTTGCAAGGTTATATTTAAGAACTACTTTTAATTTTTATATATTAATCCGTTTTAACAATGATATAACATTTGTATACACGTTCACAATTTTGGCATTGTATTGGTTCTTTGTGTTGATCTCAATTTGGTCATCAAAAACGTGACAGTATTCTTCAAAACATAGTCTGCAGACGACATATTCTTTGTCCTAGCAGAAACGTCAAGCTTATAATAATTCGTTTCAAGTCATGCTTACATCATTTCACTTCCAGAAGCATTCATTTTTTGCAATGCATATGTTTGGTTTCCAACTAAATCTATAATTTAGAGTCTATTAAATAAACACGGAAAACCAATATATGTTGCATATCTCTCGAAACGTGCAAGGCTATATTTAAGAACTACTTTTTATTAATCCGTTTTAACAAAGATATAAACTTTGTATACACTTTAACTGGCATTCTATTAGTTCTCTATGTTGGTCTGAATTTGGTTATCAAAAACGTGACAGTATTCTTCACAGTATTCTTAACAGAAAAACTACTAAATGGCTTTGAACATTGCGGAACTATTTTTGCTGTACATGCATATGGGTGTTCTTTGGATCGGGGTAAAATAGGTCTCTATGGCTGTGATTATATGGTATAAACTTTTAGTCCGATTTGGCTTGAGCTTTTCTGAGTTTGTTCTGAGCTTGTTCGGTTGTTTGGGTTTGTTCTGAGTGTCTATGGTAACTCTGGGATGCGGAATTTTTTCAAAATTCCGCCCCCAAAAACGGTTGTAATGTCTCAAATCCAGGACACCTGTATACCTAGTTGGATATGCTACCAACTGAGCTTATGAAATTAGACTCGTCTCAACTAAGATGAATTTTGGCGTTTAATGTACTTGTTGTCTCCCTTTATTACCGGCACACTTATCTAATTAATTTACTTCCTTGACTTCAACATGGTTTAGTTGAACGATAAAAACATGTTATACATGTTATCATATTTGCACTGGTTGGATAACAGATATGCTGTGATGTTATTGTTGAATTGATTACTACCTTGGGTTTTCTTTGATTAATCAAATTACTCATTAGTATGAATAATTCACACATTAAAAAAATACTTTTGTGATAGAGATTATTAATAGAATTTTATAGTAGGAAGATGTTAGGACAATATACAGTTTTATCACATCATTAGAAGCCAATAAACTGTGAGGGAAAAGGAAACTACAACTCTTACGAGTATAGGTTCCTTTGTCTCGAGGTGTTTGCGTACAGTATGTTTGTTCCAATAGTTTAAAGGTAAAATAGGTCGAGGTTTTCATTGTGGAAATAAAAGTGAAAAGGAATTAACTGAATCATGAAACGATGATACGTGTTGAAACGCGTTCGACGTTCAAGAAGATATGAATTGATTTTGGAAAAGCCACACCGAAGAAGTAAGTAAGCAATTATGCCGCTGTTCTTTGTTTAGGAAATCTTTGTTAAATATTTCTTCTGTAAAGCTAGGGTTTAACCCTTATAGTGCTGGAACCGACTTCATGCTTATGCAAACAGGTTAGATCCGGGCCAACCGCCAAGAAAATTTACGACTGGCCTCTGATCTAACATGTTTGCTACTCTGTGTACTTTTCCTCATCAAAATTAAGCATGTATTCAAGCTTTTAGAAAGCAGGCAACACAAATCTTTTTTTTCTTTTAAATTATCGAGCATTCTAAGGGTGAAACCACATATGCTATGTTCTACGTTTATCAAGTTCAATAAACTCGAAAAAATACTATTATTGCTTGACTTTTATATATAAGGTCTCATTCCGTGCCAACAATATTTCAGTTATTTTGCTTCTTTCCTGGTTTTCCCACAATCTAGGCGAGGCTTTGCAGGGTCTTGACAAAGGACAACCCGACGAAAAACCCCAGTGCCGCTGGCGAGAATTGAACATGAGACCCCCATGTCAAAAGCCCAACTGGTAGTGATTCCGGTTTGGTATTCAGTGGTACCAGATTTGAGACCCCAGCCCTGGCAACAAGCCTTTTTCTACCTCTGAACAAATTACGTTTCTAGGGAAAAGTCGTCTTAAGCTTAGCAATTAGAGTATCGAACTTATAACCACATGGCCCAGCTCTGCGTTGGTTCAAATTACGGTGAAGGCATTTGGATTTTCATGAGAGGCAGTCTCCCGACTGATTTACGGAATGCCGATAATTCTACCCGGCTTGACCAGCCCTTGTGGGCAGTTAAGTATGGGATCTTGCTCAATCATTAAGAGTCGGACAATGCAGCATAACTGAAATAATGTTGACGCGATGTAAAACCCATACAAATTAACAATGGGTTTAAACGCTAAAGGTTTCTTTAACATTAGTGTTTGTTCTTTTCTGAATGACCTCTCTGTTCAACAATAATATACAATAATTGAATTTAATGTAAAGAAGATATTGCCTTTTACGTTCAATAGAGCCTATATATAATTATATATCACATGTCATTAACCCTTTATGGGAGAATTCTTTTATGACCGGTTTAACCCTTTACCAAACACACAATTTTCCACTGTCCCAAATTGAAAGTGTTTGCAGACGACATTTCAAAATGTGATGAAATAGAAAAATAATCTTCTGATGGGGCAGAAAGCATTGTGGGAAAAGGAGAAATTGCTCTTAACGAGCAATTTCTCATTTTACCATAATGTTTCTAAAGTCGTCTGCAACAAAGTGGTCAAATGGCGTTATTGTTTGGGAAAGGGTTAACTCTTAAGGGTGTGTAGTCGATTAGTGAAATATAAAAATCGAAATAAAGCATGATAACACAAATGAAATGAAGACACTATCGTGTCCTACATGGCCAAGTGTTTTGCCGAGTTCGAGCCCTGCCAATACCTCTTGTTTCTTTGGTGTGTCCCATGGCAAGATTCATTAGAGGCCTTGTCCGTACTGGTGATTTCAGAAAAAAACATAGAAGTGTCATAACTGAAAAAATTGTTGACGCGGTGTTAAAACCGATATAAACAAATAAAGAGAAGAGGACCATTTCAAACGACATGGGTCGTTGTTGAAACAAGAATCATTTTCTTATTTTCAAAAAGTTCTCGAATTCGATTACACATGGTTTTAAAGGTTCAAATCATACCAAACGCTAAATATTTGACTATCCCAAATTCAAAGATTTTGCAGATGACATTTCAAAATGTGATGAAACTGCAAATCGATTTTCTGATAGGACAGAAAACAGTGTGGGAAAAGGAGAATTGCTTGTTACGAGCAATTTCTCTTTCTCCCACAATCTTTTCCTGAGTCGTCTGCAACAATGTCAATATTGTTTGGTAATGGGTTAAACAACCCATGTACTGTTTTGTAAATTTATGGAGAACGTGCCGATAATGAATTATCGATTATATCGTTCGCCCTATATTTTAAATGAAAACGATAGCAGTCAGCACTCTAAGGCGGTTAACCCTTTACCAAACGCCAAATTTCGACTATCCCTAATTGAAATAGTTTGCAGACGACATTTCAAAAAAAATGTGATGAAATTGAAAAATAACCATATGCTAGGGTAGAAAACATTGTGGGAAGTGGATAAATTACTCGTTAAGAGCAATTTCTCCTTTTCCTACAGTGTTTTCCAGAGTCGTCTGCACAAAGTGGTCAAATGTCGTTACTGTTTGGTAATGGTAAAGAAAAAAACACCTAAAGATTAAACTCTTGAACAAATTCTTGTTCATTTTTTTTTATATTGAATTCATTAATTCATTCTGTTTGAATCAATGAAACGGTCTTAAAAATACTAATCGATAACTTCAAGATTGGATCAGATATCGATATCTGCGAATAATACGCAACACGAAAAGGGTATAAATCAGTAGCATTTTCAAGGAGGACTTTACATGTTCCGATAAGAAGCATTTGACGATAAATTGCGACGTTTTTTTTATGCATGTAATATTTCCGAAACATATCTGTTAAAAAAAAAGGTCGACAAGTCTATCAAATGTGACCTTCTCATGAACAATTGAACGAACATGGCGGTAAAACCGAATAGAAAAAAGAATCGTTGAATGAAGATAGATTTTATAGATATAACATTTAGCGTCATTTTTCGTTGATAATGGTCCTTCGTAGGCTAGTGGTCACAATGACGTTCTTAGAACGAGTGAGTCCTGGCTTCGAGCCATTCTGGTACCTCTGGTTTATTTGAGTGTACTTTGGCAAGACACTTCATATCTCTATATAGCCTAGTGCTGTTGAATCCTGGAAAGCCTTAACTAAACAAAAACATTGTTGACACGGCGTTTAAATGACTATCTCTCAATTTGAGGATTTACACTTTTTAAAAAGAAACTTCTCCAAAGGATAAAATGACTTCCCAGACCTACAGAGGTAGATAAAACTAGTTTATGGAAACACTAACCACCCCTTTAATAGCCGTGTGGTTAAGAAATGGTGAATTTATTAGACGGTTTATTTGTCTAGACAGTTGATTTCGTAAACAACGATCTAAATTAAGGTATGTGGTCGACTTTTTAGCTATCACTATTACGTGGGTCCTGCGAACGTTTGACTGTACATGTAAATATCTTATTTCCATCATGCATAATCATCAAAAAAGGGTAAGAGTTTCCATCAAAGCACTGAAAGGGACGGAATCTCGTGTCACGCTTAAATTTTAAAGCAGGTAAGTTCATCAATCTCTAAAGTAAACACATTAGAAACGGTCTTTTATTTAATGGCGATGGTTGTTTAAATCACGAAATCTAAAGTATGTTTCCTTATATATCGCGATCGGTGACATAGTGCCTTTAAACACTATATTAACAAACACGTATGGAGGTCCCTGAATCTAACGTATGTTTCCTTATAGATCAAGATCGGTGATATAGTAACTTTAAACACTATATTAACAAACACGTATGGAAGTCCCTGAATCTAAAGTATGTTTCCTTATAGGATACGATCGATGAGATAGTGCCTTTAAACACTATATCAACAAACAAGTATGGAAGTCCCTGAATCTAAAGTATGTTTCCTTATAGATCAAGATCGGTGATATAGTAACTTTAAACACTATATTAACAAACAAGTATGGAAGTCCCTGAATCTAAAGTATGTTTCCTTATAGATCAAGATCGGTGATATAGTGCCTTTTAACACTATATTAACAAACAAGTATGGAAGTCCCTGAATCTAAAGTATGTTTCCTTATAGATCAAGATCGGTGATATAGTAACTTTAAACACTATATTAACAAACAAGTATGGAAGTCCCTGAATCTAAAGTATGTTTCCTTATAGATCAAGATCGGTGATATAGTAACTTTAAACACCATATTAACAAACAAGTATGGAAGTCCCTGAATCTAAAGTATGTTTCCTTATAGGATACGATCGATGAGATAGTGCCTTTAAACACTATATCAACAAACACGTATGGAAGTCCCTGAATCTAAAGTATGTTTCCTTATAGATCAAGATCGGTGATATAGTAACTTTAAACACTATATTAACAAACAAGTATGGAAGTCCCTGAATCTAAAGTATGTTTCCTTATAGGATACGATCGGTGATATAGTAACTTTAAACACTATATTAACAAACAAGTATGGAAGTCCCTGAATCTAAACTATGTTTCCTTATAGGATACGATCGGTGAGATAGTGCCTTTAAACACTATATCAACAAACAAGTATGGAAGTCCCTGAATCTAAACTATGTTTCCTTATAGGATACGATCGATGAGATAGTGCCTTTAAACACTATATCAACAAACAAGTTTGGAAGTCCCTGAATCTAAAGTATGTTTCCTTATAGGATACGATCGGTGAGATAGTGCCTTTAAACACTATATCAACAAACAAGTATGGAAGTCCCTGAATCTAAAGTATGTTTCCTTATAGGATACGATCGATGAGATAGTGCCTTTAAACACTATATCAACAAACAAGTATGGAAGTCCCTGAATCTAAAGTATGTTTCCTTATAGATCAAGATCGGTGAGATAGTAACTTTTAACACTATATTAACAAACACGTATGGAAGTCCCTGAATCTAAAGTATGTTTCCTTATAGATCAAGATCGGTGATATAGTACCTTTAAACACTATATTAACAAACAAGTATGGCGGTCCCTGGACGACGCCCTACCAAGGCATGGAAGGCTGTAGGAGCGATCGATTTCGGTACGACGTATTCGGGGTTCGCCTACAGCATCCGGTCAGATGACGTCATAGAACCGGAAGTAATCGTCAATCCGCCATGGAACACGGGTGCCGCAGATATAGCGGTATGAACTGAACCATTCGTAACTAGTCAATTTAGATGTTTGTTTTAACATGTTTTATTGCCCAACAAATACATAGTCATAATATGATAATTTAGTACAAATAATAATAATTCAATGGGTTGAGCTGCAAGTTCTGAAACTTAGTTACAACTCTCTCAATTTAGATGGATGTTTGTGTATGTATTGCATTTGACATTTTGATTTAAAAACGACAAAAAAAAACCCATAAAAAGTATTGAAAGAAGGAAACGTCTTTTAATATTTATATTAATATTTTATTCAGTTTCCAAAGACATCATCAACAATCCTATTTACCCCCGATGGCGAATTTTCTGCGTTTGGATTCGAGGCCGAGAGAAAATACGCCAAACTAGTGCTTCGCGGTAAACACACTGAGTGGTACTTTTTTACACAGTTCAAAATGGCGCTTTACAGCGAGTATGGCAAACTGGTGAGTAGTTGTCTTTCGCTTGGAATACTTCTTTTTTTATTTTTTTTATTTGCCTTTGGTAAGTTATCAACAAGCGCATGTATTGGTATGATATTGTTATGGCCCAATCTGAACACATCGGGTTTATCCAATGAAAACATCTCTGAAACAATAGGGATGACGCCATATTGTTTCCTGCGGAATGACGTCATTTCACTTTCGTTTTCAAAAATAGATCTTAAATGTGAAATCTAAATAGTCGTTAAATTTGATTGAGGCAACAACAATACATGTCACAACAACAATTTCGCCATTTCGTATGAGGTACTGATAAAAATGATTTAAAATGATGTTCAACACTTCCATACACATTAGACTACTTAACGTGCACGCTTAGAAAATGTGTTAGACGCCGGAGGCCGATTTACCCAAAACATTGTAACCCTTCACTTATATCCGAGAAGTATTTCACAGCTCACGGAAATACCCGAGTAGTTCCGATTGAGTTATGGCCTTCAGAGCCCTAGCCTAGTAATGATGAACCAAGAAAACCCAACATATAACTGGAAATTGGTGAAATCACATTTAACCAAACAAACAAAGGTCATAGTCATCTTTTTTCAAATCGTTGTCAAAAAAGAAATGTTATTGACTGTGAAAGCTCCTGGTCTTTGATATCTACATGTACCATTTGTAATGCGTTCAAGAAAAATACGACGGGGTTCGAACCTACGGCCCTTGTGTCCTGAGGCCGACGATCTACCCTTGGATCACTGTCCCAACAATGATTAGCAATGTATTATCATCTCATTCGACAGAGAAAGCTTAACAGGATTTTCCAAATCGAGGACGTTATAGGTAAAAAGATGAATGCCATGACCGTGTTTGCTGCAGCCATAAGGTTTCTGAAGACCCGCCTTTACGAAGCAATGAAAGACAATGGACACGAGGTCAAAAAGGAGGAAATACGCTGGGTACTTACTGTCCCAGCAATTTGGGATCCGGCCGCCAAACAGTTCATGCGGGAAAGCGCGGGAATGGTCCGTATGAGCGGAAATTTAATTCGAACTCCCCCTTACTCGAATATAGTTATACCCGGCTGTTATCTAAGGGTACTTGTTCATAGAAAAAGAAAATGTGTGAATCAAAAAGTAATGTCGTTGAAACAATGTAGTTTTTAGGTTGTTGTTTGAAATACAATTAAAAGTAGATATTGGAAGCATAGTAGTTCAGAAAGCCGCCAATTTATCTTGATATGTGCCATGTATATACGGTAGATCTCAAAAATGATGTAACGCTGTTTCAGTAACATACAGGTTAGTTCACTGTGTCCACTTTTTAAGAAATATAAAACGATCTAAATTTATGTAACCTCATATATTTATGTTGCCATTTTAGAACTGTATTCTTTTTAGATTAAAATCAAAATATGTGAGTAAGTCACTTTAAACCACACTAAAATTTAATTCAACCTTCACCTTCATTCCCAGGCGGATATCCCTGACAACCAGCTCGTCCTTGCCCTTGAACCGGAAGCAGCAACGCTCCAAGTGATGACCTTGAAAAAGGTCAAGGATGACGAAAAGATGCCATTGTTACAGGAAGGGACGAATTTCATCAATCTTGACCTAGGAGGTCAGTTACAGGCCTAGTCTTTGGAATGTCTGGTATCTTAATCTCTCACTTGGCACCCTACAGGGCAACACTACAGTTCCACATCATGGTGCAAGTTTCCAGTATATTACTTGATAAAGAATGATGAGTTAGTGGTCAGATTATGCAATAAATTAACCGTTCGGTTTCTCAAAGTTAGGTCTAAATCAAATGTTGTTGAAACAATACAACTTTTTTATCGCAGTATAATATTTGGGGAAAAATGTCATAAACTTGACGTAACATTGATTCAGAATGTATCAGTGTATCTTAGTATGTACAGACGAATGCTTTCCTAACTATTAAGTCTTTGTCCTCCAGAAATGGTAAACTGTTTAAACGGTTTATTTTGTAAACAATGCTCTTTTCCCTTCGTTCAAGATCCCTGGAATGTCGAAGAATGTCTTGTTCTCTTAAACAATACATTAGGTTGTCAAATTTGCATAAATTTCCCACTTACATACCTGTATGTTCTCTTTGACAATGCATTAGCTTGCCAAATTTGCATAAACGTTCCACGAACGTTACAAAACAAACTAGAGTGGTTCGCAACAAAGTGGTTGAATTTCGTTATTGTTTGGTAAAAGGTTATTTCTTTGTTGCAGATGACTCTGGAAAACATTTAGGGAAAAGGAGAAAATGCTTGTGGCGAGGCGAGCAATTTCTCCTTACCCCCAATATTTTCTCCACTATCAGAAGATTATTTTCTAATCTCATAACATTTTGAAATGTCTTCTAAAACTCTTTCAATTTGGGACGGTCGAAGGATTAGATAGAGTGTAAACAAAGCGAGTTAAAACGGACTATTTTCTTGCCTAGTTCCCACGAACGTGTTAATCCGCACAGTGAGGTGGATGAATAATGAGTTTTTGGAGTTTTGCTAAAGTTTATTTATAGAGTTATCGATAAACTGGCAGGCCTCATAATGTGGTATGTAAATTCAATGGTCTAAGAATGCTCCGCACCCTTTGCCCAATTAAACCGATATAATTTCAGGTGGTACGGCTGATGTAACGGTTCATAACGTAAGCGGCAAAGGTCAGATCACGGAGCTGCATCGGCCGTCGGGCGGCTATTGGGGAGGGACGCAGGTCGACAACTCGTTCGACAAGCTTCTGGCCGACTTTGTCGGGATCAACACACTGACGCTCTGGAAAAAAGACGAGCTTCCGGACTACCTAGATCTGCGGAAGGATTTCGAGGCGCTCAAGCGCTCGTTTACCGCCAATCTTGATGACGACGAGGTCACCATACGGATTCCCGCCAGTCTTCCGAGATACGTAGAGGAAGCTGTTTATGGTCGACAGACGTTTGGCAGGATCATCGAGAACCGCTACGAAGACGGTTCGATCCTCTACTCGCAAGGACGGCTGATAATCGCCGCGAAAACGTTCAAAGGACTATTCAGCCTATCCGTGGACGGCATTGTGGGTCACCTGACACGTCTCTTGCGCATGCGCACTGATGTATCTACCATCGTTCTCGTAGGTGGGTTTTCCCAGTCTTGTGTCGTCAAGGACGCCATAAAGAAGCATTTCGGTAACCTCCAGTTGGTCGTACCGGACCAGCCTGGCTTGGCCGTCCTCAAGGGGGCGACACTGTTTGGGCTACAACCGGAAGTGGTGGCCTATCGGGTTTCCCCGTATACCTACGGGTTCATGTTGCACAGGACCTACGCTCCTGGGGACCCAGAAAAGTACAAGACCGATATATGTGGTCAACAGATGACCAGGAAAGTGTTTGACGTTCACGTACGTGCTGGAGAGAGTCTCCGGATCGGCGGATCGAGCGTTAAGAGGAGCTACACTAACGTTAATCCCAATTCCGGGATTGTGATCCTCTTCGCGTACCGATCTACGGTAAAGGATCCAAAATTCGTGGATGAGGAGGGATGCGTGGAACTTGGGGACTTGGAAATAAAAGTGCCTATAGGGATCCAGGCGGATCTGGAAGTGGAGATGCTGTATTGGGATACGGAAATCGTGGTTTCCGCTATTGAAAGAAGCACCGGAGAAACGGCCACAGCGAAATTGGATACGTTGAAAAAGTAGTGAAATTGTCTTATGAAAATGAATCATAAGTCAAAAATATCTAACACTTTTTTTATCTTCAGCTTATATCTTTGCTGTTATATGTTCTTTGTCATGAAATAATTGTACTATATGGATATTGCTAAAAACTGTTACAATTATTTATTTTTTTTTCAATAAAAGATGATGTTAGGTTAAAAAATGTAGCACATGGCTTTGATGGTCTTATTCTCGAAAATGTATTAGTCCGCCAAAATCTTATATATTGATGCGGATGGACAAATGTGTGATTTGCAAGCGCAAATTTAATTGACAAATTAGTAGGCCTCGAAATTAAGTATATACGTCATGGACTTGGATCTTAACGCATCCAGTCAAAAAAAGCCGCAACAGTGATTTTGATACTTAAGAAACCAAAGTGCAAAAAAGTTATATTGCTCATGGTGAGCAATTTATCCTTAAATAATGATGGTCTTCGTCCTTTATCATAGAGTAAGTGTATTTCCATTCTTACTTTTGTCATCTTCTAGATTGCCTTCGATTTGGACCAATACCATATCACTATAAAGGCGTAGTGTGTAGGGTTGAAACGGGACATTTTGTGCTTTGGGTGAGGCAATAAGCGGAAGTAATTCAAGGGAGGTAACCAAATTACATCTCAAAGGATATTATTCAATTGTTATTTCCCATTATTCAGCAATTCATACACTAAATGAATATTGAAAAGTGGATTTAGAACGAGCAATTTCTCATCTTCCAACAATGTGTTCTGCTCGTTATGAAGATTAGATTTAAATTTCATCGCATTTTGAATTGTGGTCTTAAAACTCTTCAATTTGGGACGGTCGAAAATGTGGCGGTTGGAAAAGGGCTATTGTTTAGGTCTCACTCGTTAGCGTTATCGTACATGGTTCGTAGATATCCTATCAGTGCTAGGCGAGTACGTGTGTCTTGCCAAAGGACACACATACCATGGTCAAATAGATGATCATATTCGTGAATCGTGCCCGAGTTGGCAGAACCCTAGTCTTAAGTGAGTTTTCGTTGTGACAGCAGTGATAAATATCCTATTACATTACATGTCTTTATTGTGATTAGATTGTCCAAATGCATTATCGTAGAAAGTGCAGGGTACCGTTTTACTAAACAGTTTACGCTTAAGATTTGCGTAAGTCTAAAACAACAGTTCCTCTTTTTTCAATATTGAGCGAAGCAATATTACAAAGTAACACATCATTGGAATCGTCTCTCCGAGACGCTTCCAATGACGTGTCACATTGCAATATTGTACTTTCCGTGAAGATACTATCCTTGTGTATCAGTTATGACTTACGCAAATATTTTCCTTAAGTTGTTTAGTAAAACGGTACCCAGCTGTTTGATTGCCGAGATGTTATAGATAATTACCCTTTACGGTAAGGGAGATTATTCTTTCTTCCACGAGAATTGTAGATTTTGGTAATCTGGGATTATCTCCCTTGTGACTGTTGATCTCCAGTAACTATATCAATCTGAGCACATCGGGTTTATCCAATAGAAAACACCTCTGAAATAATAGGGATGACGCCATATTGTTTCCCGCGAGAATGACGTCACTTTCTTTCGTTTCTAAAAATAGATCTTGACTGTAAAATCAAAAAAGTCGTTAAATTTGATTAAGGAAACAAGTATACATGTCACAACAACAAGTTCGCCATTTGGTATGAGTTACTGATCAAAAGTGATTAAAAAGGATGTCCAACACTTCCATACACATTGAACTACTTAAAATGCACGCTTACAAAAGGTGTTCATCGGCGGATGCCGATTTACCCGAAAAATTGTAACCCTACACTTTTATCCGAGGTGTATTTCACAGCTCACGGAAATACCCGAGTAGTTCCGATTGTAACTATATATACCAAGATGAAATGAAAGGATGTTTTATTCACTTTATTCTTATATCAAGAAAGTATTGGTCTTTGAATTATGTCAAATAGTTCGCTAGTAATATAAATGAACACTGTGATCCAAGCTTAAAACCCTTTTTAAAACGATATCGGACAAGTTAAGTTTTAATTGGTTCACGCAGGCAAATATATTTTACGATAATTTCTCGTTTTCTCACAGCTGTTCATGTGAATTTAATATGTATTGTACAGTAACATATCCGCTATTTACCTTAAATTGCAATACCATTAACGCAAAACACATTAGTAGGGGATACTATTTACCCTCACTGTGCTGAAAAGCGGAATGTTCATATATATACGGATATGTTACTATACAATACATCGATCGTTCTAGATTAATCAATGAAAAATAATCAAAACAAATAATCTAATCGTTTTTTTGTGTTTTTATTCAGTGAGTTTTATTTCAAAACATACACTTTATCAACAACAACAACAAACAGTCACCAGGGTCGCCAGACGCTTTCACTACTAAAGCCCACGTGATATGGTGCGGGCGCCATTTCCGCCAACGAGTTCATGTCTTTCAAGGTCGTACCAAATTGGCGCGCATGTTTGTAAAAATGCAATGCACTTTTGTCATTTTCACCACTATACAAAACAGCGCTGGCACCAAATTTGTTCTGTCTGTTAAAGTCATCGTCCATGGCAACGCCGTTGCTGTCCTCTTGACCGCCGACAAGTCTGTTATTGTTCTTGTCAGTTCTCGTAAACATCGGCACTGGACCGCTTCCATATGTGACCCTCACAGACGAAAGTTGATTGACGTGTCTGTTTAACATGGAACCCCTCCCGACCCTTGCTTCCGCTTCCGGTTGGGCTTGCGCGCGCCGAGACGCGTAAAGTTCGTGGTGTCTGCGATTGACGTCCGAGAGATTGTAGATATTTTCAATGTTTGTTTCATTTGCAACCCCTTTGCCACCATCGCTATCGTCACTATCAACCGCCATTTGGACGTTATAGCGTATCTCAGCGGCACGCAGGTTCCGGCTAATTAACGGACTGTATTGGTTCTCTTCCGATTGGCTGGCTCCCCGCGCCGATGCGCCGCTGTACATCGTACGCGCAGAAGACTCGCGGCCGCTTAATTGGTTCCCATGAAATCTCAATTGCCTTTTAGTGGAATCCCTTTGCAGTGGAAACGTCTCATTACTACCGCTAACAAGACAATCATGGTGTTGCGTCTGGAATGTGATATCCCTCAGATGTCCCTCGCTCTGCGCATGACCATAATTACCGACATGATCTGGCTTGTCCCCGGCGTTCTGGTCCCGGCTCCCCGGGTTCTCCGCCGCCGCACCGATGGTTCCACGCCGCATGAAGTTGGAAGTCTCGATGCATCCGGCCAAGTGGTTCAATAATCGAGTCCGCAGCTCGGAACAAGTGCCGTCCCTGTACTCGCCGAGGTACCGTATCACCTCATTGGCGCATTCGTTGAAGCCGACGCGGTATTTGGAGATCGGGCTCACACCCTGCCGGGGTCCATCGATAATCTGGAGCTTCTGGAGGCTTGCCACGTGTGATACAGTCATCTCCAGGATGTCCGCCTTTTCTAGCTTGGAGTACTGCGTCGTCTGAAAGATATAAAAGAAAATATGTTTAAATCATTTTTGAAATTGTTTGAAATTGATTGACGCCTTGTCAACGATCATAGAACAGTTTTTCAATTATAGAACGGTTTTTCAACTATAGAACAGATTTTAAATGATTGACCAGTTTTTTCATTTATAAAACTTTTTTTCAAATAGAACAGTTTTTCAATTTTACAACATGTTTTCCAATTATATAACGTTTTTCAATTATAGAACAGGTTTTTCAATTATACAACAGCTTTTCAATTAAAGAACACGTTTTTAATTATAGAACAGGTTTTATGATAGAACAGTTTTTATATTGTAGAACAGTATAATTTCGATTTATATTATGGCTTTCCTTGGAACCACCAGTGCTCAGAGACATCCTTCAAAATGACACATCCACTAAACAAGTGGTGCCGCTAGGAATCGAACCCGGGCCTCCCGAGTAACATTTCGAACATCTTAATCACAGAGCCATGCCGGCATAAAGTGAATAACTTGTCCGAGTAAATATGGATGCATATATACTTATGTTTCTTTTTACGGTATAGTTTGCATTAATTGATGGTAAATACAAGGTTACAACTGAGTCGGTTTTAATATTTTATATTTGCGATGTTTGTACTAGGACAACGCTTTCAACGGCTTTTACCTTGAAAATGCATCATGCAAATATTAGGGACGGGCATTTATCGACTTGTCAAATGCCACTCCTTTATCATTTAATGACGTTAAAAACCTAATTAAAATGATACTTACATCTTGTTGCATAGACTCCAGTACTAGCGCCTTAAGCTGGACCAAAGCGTCGTTTATCCGTGCACGTCTTCGTTTTTCCATTAGTGGCTTGTTTCTCTGGAAAAAGAAAATAATAGATGAATTGTTTTATTATGTTGTATGTTAAAGGTTTAGTTTTTCGGATTTCTCTAAAATTGTTTTGTTGATGGCAAAACTATTCATAATGATATCAAAGAGCTTAGACATTTCATTTGATAGCGTGAAATAACTAAGTACATCTCGTTAAGAAACTCAATTAATAACTCTAATTATGCAAATTTTTATTTTTGTCACAATGTTAAAATGCAATTTACGGCGACCATTTATTTAATGCTTTTTATGACCCTGTAGAGCTTTGCTTTCAGTTGCCCCAAAGGTCATTTATCAATTTTTTTTCATTCAGCGGATAGGACAATATTTTCACGACAATGAATGAATCCAATGCAATATCATGTATTCGTCTCTCATCTCCGACCAATGATGTTCAAATATGGGAAAGCAGTCAGTGGCTTGGAAAGAAAAGTGTGTAGTAATGCACTTGTGAAGAAATACCTGGATAATGGATATGTGCACTGGCCGTCGTGATATGACTGGAATGCTGTTGAAAACTTCGTTAACCCATTACCAAACAATAACAACATTTGATCGGTTTGTGGCAGACTGCTCTGGAAAACATTGTTGGAAAAGAATAAAATGCTCTTAACGACCAATTTCTCCTTTTCCCACAATGTTTTCTGCCCTATCAGAAGATTATTTATAAATTGCGTATCATCTTGAAATGTCGTCTGCAAACTCTTTCAATTTGGGACAGTTGAAAATATGGCGATCGGTAAAGGATTAAACTTAATTTCAACGAACAAACCAATTATAAGTAAATCGTTATCCTCACCTTTCGTATGTAGGAACAACCCGATGATTTCATCTTTTCCGGAGAACTGTCACCATTATAAGACCCACTGTCACAAAGTTGTTGTCCGAACATCGTTAGTTATTTATAGTAACGAAGATGTTTTCCAGAACGAGTCAAACACTAAAAGTTAATTATAGTAACGAAGAGTTCCAGAACGAGTCACACACTAAAAGTTAATTACAGTAACAAAGTAGTTCCAGGTTTATTATATGGATGCAACAATATTTGATGCGCACTAACTGCAGTTTCATCATAAAAAATAGTCATAAATCTGTCAAAATGTGCACAAAAAATTAAATTCGTAATGTCTTCTATGGATTGATCTTGGTTAGTTTATTAACTCCACATATTAAACTAAAGAAAAATATCTCCAGTTATTGTCCACAAAAATCAATCAATTCTTCGTCTTCTTCATACACTCCAATTTGTTTCTCTGGAATGATTCCCTTTTCTGTTATCAGCTTCGCTAGTTAATATCAAATAACCACAAGAGCACAAAGTTCATAAACGTGCTGACAACGGTCGGTAAATTTGTGATAACAAGAAAAAAAAGGCAAAATCGTTAAATTTATGATAAGTAATTTCTCACACGTACACCCTCTCCCATGCACGTTCAAAAACGTTCTGAGACTTGACTGATAAAAAACCATCCATTTAATAGGTTTAAAACACCTGACACTTCGTACGAAAGGAATACATGACGCCTGGGATTTATAAATAAGAAAGCGCTCCATAAACAGAAATGATCTTAAGAAATTAGATCAAACCGCTAAAATAAAAGATAAAAACAAACACAAAGGAAATTTAACAAAGTTTTCCGTATCAAAATGCAATTTCCTGCAAGAAAAATTTATTCAAAAAAGAATTATGCTTCTTTTAAGCAATTGATTTAATATAATCATTAGAATTCGCATCTAAAATTCAGTCAACACCGTTTATGAGGTAAAATCGCGTCCTAGGGACTCACGCTTCATAGGTTTCTGGTCGTGTGTGAGCAAATGGGTTTTCGGGGGTTCCCACGATTTTCGATTTCGCCCCCCTCCCTAAAATCGACCATAAAATACGAACTCGCTTCACCCACTTGTTGCAGACGAGCGTTTTTGCACCACGTGACTCGTTGTAACTAATGACTACCTTATTGGACTTGTTGCTCGACGATTAGGGGGTATTATAGTTTGCAGAGCCCCTTTTTGTCTGATGTCGGTGTTTCAGCCCTTAAACAATCACGTTGCCTCTCTCGTTATGGGTTTGAATCCCGGTGGATGACAACATTTGGATTTTCATAAGAGGTAGTTTGTCGTTTGACTTATAGAATGCCGATGGTTCTATCCGGCTTGACCAGCCCTTGGGGACAGTCAAGTTTGTTTTTTCCTCCATCATTATGAGTCGGACATCACAACATCAGTGAAATAATGCTGACCGTGATGTGAAACGCCTATGACTTGTTTTAAAGAATATTCGTTTTTAAGGCTCTCGTCGAAGTAGGGTTGGTTGAATCATCATAGATATTCCTTTGTGAATAACGTCCAGTTCATAAGACATTTCTTTTCAACTAAAATGACGGCTTTACAAAAGACTTAAAATGAAAACAAGCAAAATAGCTACATGTGAGAATACATGCAAGGAAATACAATAGACATATAGAAGAAATTCTGAACCGTATATGAACACACAATTTTCTCCATTAGATAAGGAATTACCCCACCCTGCATTAAACATCCTCATGGCGTTTGTGGGGGTGGAGGAATTTCTGAGGAATTAAAGGTAATTACGTTTTAAATGCAGTTTCCCATGATAGAGATCATTAACGAGTCTAAAGGGATTAAAAAAGGGGCAAGGTCTCAAACATATTTCATAAGGCAATTGGACCGTGTAATGGGTAAAAGGGGGAAGTATCCCGTCAAATTATAAGCCAAAAAAATAATACAAGGAGAATAAAACAATTCAGGGTACCGTTTTACTAAACAGTTTACGCTTAAGATTTGCCTAACTCTTAAACAACAATTCATCTTATTTCAATATTGGACGAAGCAATATTGCAAAGTGACACATCATTGGAATCGTCTCTCCGAGACGCTTCCAATGAAGTGCCACATTGCAACATTGTCCTTTCATTTAAGATACTATCCATGTTTATCAATTATGACTTACGCAAATATTTTCCGTTGTTTAGTAAAACGGGCCCCCCGGGAGGATAAACATGTAGAAAGGGGGAGAAGAGTGAAATAAAACATACAAAAGAAAGAACAAGAAAAAGAATAAAACAACTTCAAGAACAAGATAAATAAGAACACAATGAACAGCATAATAACATGGAGCCAGAGAACACGGAACAGTTGAGAGCAAAAATAAATATGACAAAAAAACAACAACAACAGCAACAACAACCAAGAGGACCAACATATAACAAAATGCCTAATAAGAAGTAATACTTCAACGAAATCAACATCGACAACAACAACAACAATGATAACAAATTATATTACAAACAAGATAAAAATGCCCAAGAACAAGTACTATTACAACAACAACAACAACAGCAGCAGCAGCAGCAGCAAAGAGAATCATCAAGCCCAAAATGCCTAAGAAGAAGTACTACTACAACTATAACAACAACAACGACAACAATAACAACAAACAAGAGGACCAACAAGAACAAATTATCCCAAAATAAGCACTATTAAAACAACAACCAACAAGAGAACCATGAAGAACAAAAAGAACATAAATCCTAAAAGCAATATACTGTTATCATATATTGCTCTCTTTAAACCATACTTGTTGATCGTAAACTCTACTTTTCTCAGTGTTTGGTTCAATATTAGTAATGCTTCTAAACTGCAGAATTCCAATATCTGATGGAAAAATCGAAAGCCACGTAAATTAAATCATAGAGACACTTTCAGTTTTTTTTCGCTTCTTGAATGTCTCCTTTTCTTACAAGCCGCTTGTAAAAAAGTTTCCCCGTTCCCACTATCTACGATTGTCAATCAAAGTCTCGTGGTAACTGGTCGCACGTGCCTCGCAGACGAGAGTTTTTTCAAGTCTGGGAAAGTCTCGCGGCAGACGTGAACTGCCTGTCACGGAATGCAACCGCGAGATTATTTACAAGATCTCGTGATATCTCGTAATTGACATTCATATTACGAGATCTCGTTCCATCTCGAGTCTATCCGAGAGTTTTTATAGATAGGTTATGGTTAAATGTGATTTTTAATAGTTTATAATTGTCTTTAATCTTTAAGTTTCGGCGAAGACAGACAACCTTTGACGCGTCTACTTGGTGGATCTTTGATTAATAGATTTAGGACTTCTAACTTAGCCACGTGTACTGTTTATACCATTTTCTTCCAAACTGTTTTCATAAAAAGGGGCCAAATAAGTGTTTTAGTACTTGGCATCAGTTTTTACGTTAATGAAACTATGACAATACATTATCAAAAAACTGTCACGAACCGAGCAAAAGGACCTCTCAAAAACACAAAAACATTCTATATATACTTGTTCTCTTCATACTTTTATTTTGATAATACAAAAGCATGCATAACTCGAGACTAAACCTAATTTTCTTCCAATTTTGACTGTACAAATTTCGGCTATTATGTTTAAAAGATATTAAACAAAGAAACGTACATCTCAGATATAGATGTTGGTGCTAACTATAACTCTAGTATAGAAAGATGGTTTGGCGACTTGTAATATTTAAACTCCATCATTTCAGTGCAAGAAACTGCACAGTATAATTGCTACGGCTCACCGACATACTAATATTACACTCGCTCAAATCGCTATCGCAGGCGTTTGGTTTCAACTAATCAAAATGGCTGAGAAAAAGGTGGTGTTGATTGTTTTAGTAATTAGATTTATCTTAAGTGGATCTATTTGTAACCATTAAAGGTGCTTGTTCATAGGAGAGAATATTTGAAAGTCAAAATGAAATGTAGTTGAAACATTAAAAATTTGTGTCGCTGTTTGATATATAGATAGCTATTATAAGCATAATTTATTCAGGAAGCGTCAATTTATCCCAATATGTACATTTCATATTCGGTAGATCTCAAAAGTGATGTCACGCCTTTGAATCAAACTACAATTCAATTCATTGTATTCGCACTTTAAGGAACCAAAAAATATAGTTTTGCTTCAAATGACTTTTCTTCGGTGCGTATAATACAACAGTTCAGCTGTTGTACAGTCATTTAGAAATCGTTTTTAAACTTCCAAATTTCCTCACATCTGTGAACATGTACCTTTAATCCATCTATTTAAATGACACATACGCGTGTTCGTGCATCTGCTGTATACGTAATGACAAGCAAAAGTGGACCTAATTTCACCTGTTGGTTTTTGAAAGTCCTATATATTAATCAAACTAGTCGTGAGAAACTCGGTCGTTATTGCAACTGACTGAGATAACATGGGATTTGAGTCCGAACCTCTGTTTTGTCAGAATTATCTAAAAAATAAATTAATGAATAAATAGATAAGTGAATTAAATGCAATACAGCTGTACACATTATTCGTGTTACTCCAAATGAACAATTCTCTTTATAATTGTATACCAATGTATCTCGTTAGTTTAGAAAGTCGTAATCGAAAGAAATTACTATCGTAGACATGTGACTGCGTAAGCTATTGTTCCAACCTACTCATGAACCACTGTTTGTTTGGAAGTGATAGTCGAAGACTAGAACGAATATAAAAGAGTTTGATATACTGGCGAGTAGGTTCTATGGAGGTTAAATAAATGTAGGTTCAATGACCACTGTGGTATAATTGAATTATGGATGAAAATTGTGTAAATTGCAATTGTCTCTAAATACATTCGATCACAGGTCATTGGTACTCGATTCCTAACTTATGAATAACACGTTTAACTCGCGAATTCCGGATCATTTATAGAAACAACTTTTATATACGCAAACAATTCTCATAATTAATAATTCCTCCATTTCATACCGACTTTTACCTAATAAAACTAGTGTATTGTATTAATTTGGAAATGTATTATCTTTTACTTGCCGTGTGACCTGCATTTCCGTTTAGGAAAGCCAATCAAATGCCAAACGAAGGAAACTATATATCCTGAAAACACATTTGACTAGAATGGCATCGCTAGATATGAGCATGACATGTGTCAAAACGAATGGCACCACTCATTTACCAAAGGGTTATTCATGTATTGACACAATCGGCGGCGTAACTTGATTCCTTCTTTCTTCCTCTGAAGCTTTTCTGACTTTAAAGGTGCTTGTTTACAAAAGAGAAACTTTGAAAGTAATAGTAAAACATCGTTGAACCATATCATATTCCTTTGAAATATAAGTAAAAATATTTAGCCACTGGAAACCAAGGCAGATCAATTTATTAGTTATTTTCAATTGAAACCTTTTATATAATGTGTCAAATACGTTAAATTTCTTGTTTATGTGGATATAATGTAAATATCGTTAACAAATATATGAACTTGATAGACTAGAAACTGTAAAATTCACGTCAATAAAAAATATCTATCCTTTCTATGACGCGGGGATTTTCGGAATTGAGATGAGGATGCGAAATCTGGGGTTTCCCACGAGCTATGCAAATCAACCGTACGCGCTTCCCACATGCTGGAATTGTTTAAGTAAGTAAATTACTTTGAAAGTGCGCACATGTACTTTCACACGGTAAAAGTGCCGGCGCTCCAACTAACCGCAGAGATTAGAACCCTTTGTGGACCGCTGGGTTTCATTAGTACCGAATGAATAATTACTTTCTAACAGACGTCAGGTTGTTTGTGTTTTATTGACCTCGAAATTGAAAAGGTTAGCAGTCGACAATTAAACCCGAAATAGGTTTAAAGAGAATAAAGACTACCCTTCTTGTTATAAAGAAAAAGAGTCAGGGTATATTATACAATTCCTTCAAAATAGAATGATTTGCTGTGGAAAGCATGCATCCTAATACATATTCAAAAAGAAATTTAAAAAAAGGGGCTCCCAAAAAATTAATTATCCATTGATCAAGCATGTAATTCATCGATCAAAACCAAACAAGTTCGAACTTTGCTTGTTACGAAATTTGACACACCCTTTGCCAAATGACACACCAGTAGAACCGTTCCGTAGAAACATAAAAGAAAGTAATATAACCTGTGGTTCTCAACAATTTTCCATTTTTTTTTTGTCTACGGTCTCCATTTTCCCGCCACTTCCAGATCGCTTCACTTATCAATTCCTAGATTCATTTGCTGTCCATACCTTCAAACAACTGTGCTACATACGGTGATAAGTAGTCATGGGTTAGTCATACATAACGTGATCATCAATAATGTCGTCATTTCTTTTAAACTGTACAAGTATTATTGAAATTCAGTAAAAATTTGATAACCCAGTCTATCCCAAGCTTTACCTCTCGTTGTACCTGAATTGACAAGCGCATTGAAATTATGAGTTTGATTCAAAGGTCCAGTGTAATACTAAAGGAAGTACTTCAAGTCTGTGAAGCTCTTGCTATAGTCTTGCGTTGGACCCTCGATTTGCTCTTTTTGATAACTATTCTAGGCGAAGCGAAGATGAAGGATTCATGATAATGTGTTTAATAATGTTTACTGTTTCATTCTTTGCTATGTTGAGATACTAGAGGTGCTTCCTTTGCCGGAATTAATCATAATAAGCATTATGTATACCTACCTCAAGTATCTAGTATGAATATCTTATGGACTTTTGAAACAATTTAACATTGTATCATAGGGGTCATAGTTTAGGGGTAGAGAGGTTTACTTATGAATTATAGATGATCCATCCATTTAATTGTGTAAAGCAGAAAGTAACGATGTTGCAAGTTAGCAACCGTTAAAAAAAGAAAACGTTGTTCCAAATCTATCATAGCAGATAGATTCAACAACAGTCTATCAACAAATCATCATCCGATAAATCGGTAGATTAAAGAACTACAATTGAAGCAAAAAATCAATTCACTGTGATCACAAATTAATTAACAAAGCGATAAACCAATTTCTCTATCAAAATTCTATAAATCGATAAACTGATAAATCGATGAATAAATTGAAGAATCAATCGATCAACAAATTATACTAACAACCGTGCCCTCGATCATCCAACTGTAAACCAATCAATCGATCTGCCAATAGATATTTTAAAAGCATCGATAGATCAAACATCAACAGTGTTCAGTCAGCAATCTAACCGATGCAAAGAAAGTATCGGCCTTTCTAAAGCTTACAAATCAGTTGTGCATGACTATAAATTCAATAACAGCACCTCAAACCAACGAAGCCCTTCCTCCAAAATCAATTACAGTTAACGGGGCGTTAACCATTTAATAAATCGATTTCCAAATTAACCTATCAATGTTTGGAAAAATGGAACGAGCAACTGTATCGATTATTAATTTTTCTGCTCCCCATATCCAGAACGCATTCATCTGATATTCGGACCGGCCGGGACTGGTGTTTATTTTCTCTTTAACCCTTTCCCAAACAATAACGACATTTGACCACTTTGTTGCAGAAGACTTCAGAAAACACTGTGGGAAAAGGAGGAATTGCTCGTAACGAGCAATTTCTCCTTTACCCACAATGTTTTCTGCCCTATCAGAAGATTATTTTCCAATTTCATCACATTTTGAAATGTCGTCTACAAACTCTTTCAATTTGGGACAGTCGAAAATTTATCGTTTGGGAAAGGGTTAAAACGATTGATTAAGAAAATAATAATTCACTCATATCGGCTAAATCTTAATCGAATAAGGTAGGGAATAGCCTAGGCGCAGTAAGGTATCCGCCAGTTTTTTTAGCCACTGCACACTGCCAGACTTGACCAAAATCCGTGGTCATATAAACTTGAATTTATCCAAAGGAAAATAGCCATATTTTAATTCAT
Organism: Cerastoderma edule; assembly: GCA_947846245.1. Taxonomy (NCBI): domain Eukaryota; kingdom Metazoa; phylum Mollusca; class Bivalvia; order Cardiida; family Cardiidae; genus Cerastoderma; species Cerastoderma edule. Next base: position 32,065,946 of record OX401417.1, on the reverse strand, counting down.
TTGTCTGTTACTTATGTTTCTTATATTTGTTATTTGTTAAAAAGGATCCAGTAATGCCAAACGAGGACTAGATTCTTTTTGATGAATAATATTATTAACCTGCAAAACGCATGTAACTTAAATAAGATATTCTTCTTTCATCTTAAATTACTTGACAATTACAATTTTGATTTAGCCAGAGACATATATAACATGTTTGTGGTTTAAGCTGAGTGCAGATCAAATACATAGGTAGCGTTTTACTAAACGACTTGAAGAGATTATTTCCGCAAGTCAAAACCGATATGCATGAATATAATATCTAATAAAAGGACAATATTAATATGTCACACGTCAGTTGAAGCGCATCGGAGAGATATTACTCTTTATTGAAAAAAAAAGAGACTGTTGTTTCGAACCGAACTTACGCAGGTACTTAGCATAAGGTGTTTTTCAAAGCGCTACCATGATGGTGTAGGTCTTTGCGCAGATTGACATTACGGACGATGTACCTCTGTTGACCGGCAATTTTTACGTTTGACACACTAGGTGTGTGACCTTGTATGGATTAGCATCGGTTTCATATTGGGATAAGTGCAAAAGCTAACTTGTGAAGCCTTAATGGTGCTACAAGGATGCTTAATCCATCCATGTTCGTTAAAAGAAATTTCCATGAATATTTAACGCGAAATAAAATTCAGTTCGAAAAGAGATAAATAAATGATAACAATAAATGAAAATAGACAATACTTCATGTAAGTATTTAGTAAGTCGTGAAACCAGACAAAACTGATTAGAATGAAAACTCAGGGTTTTTTTCGTACACTTTTGGCGCCGAAAGTGCAGTCTTTTTTCCTCCAAATTGTTTACCAAACGACGACTTGTTGATCATCAAAACTTTGAAGGGTTTGCAGAAGACAATTCAAATCTGCATGGAATCGGAAGGTTACCCCATGGTAAGATAGAAAGTACTGATCACAAAAGTAGGAATTGCTCTCAAGAGCTATATTTTCTCTTTTCCAGCATCGATTTCAAACCCCGTATGCAGCAGAACATTACAAATTCGTTCCTCGTTCTGTCAAGGGTTGAATGGCCCGTTCACCATTCAGAAAAGACCTGTTGCGATCAAATACTCCGTTGAAAGATATATTCTGCCGCTGACATAGATCGGTCAACGGAGAACACCGAACAGCTGTCGGTAACGGTCGGAAAATTCGAACGGACCAATCATCGCTCGAATTGAGGAACGAAAGCGAGGCCAGGTGGTGAGGCGCACGACTGGTCCCCTCTCTGAGGGTGAATGTATACATAATTAGATGGCTGAAAGATAAAAAGTAAACGTTGAATTTATTTATTGTTAAAACATATGTGAGATGAATCCCCGATTGTTCATTTATAGCATTCCTCTATAATCTCTAGGGGTCGTTGGAGAAGAGAAATTTGAATGAAAAAGGGCTCGGGGGATTGTCCCGTGCCTGCGCGTTTTTTAAAGACCCCTTTAAATTTCCCTTTTGTAAGTGATTTACTAGTACGAGTGAAAGGGTACCACTTAGAATAAAATGAAATAATGTAGGAAAAGTGAGCAAATGTATGAGACTAGGGAGAAAAATCAACAAGAACATATTCATATTTTTTAGATATTTTGATCGAAAAGACAAATACTTGCGTTTAGTAAAAATGGTTAAGATCTTATTTCTTCAACATCGTTCAACGTTGCAAGAAAGGATGAATGAAAAATCAATCTTTAATTCTTTCATAAGGTTTCCTAGACGTCAAAGGTGTGCAGATGACAACTCATATAAAAACAAAAATTAGGAAAAAGATCCACTTTAAGAGATAATAGAAACTTGTTTTGCCGCAAAACAAACTCAAATATTCTTTGCAGCATACACGAAAATTTCCGAGACCATTTAAGTCTAGGGTAAATTGAGTGAGAGTATCAACAGGGACCGTTCTCTTTAGAAATTCACAAGAGAATTTAAAAGGGTCATATTTAAGGGCCGTATTAACTCTTTGATAGGTCCATTTTAACCCTTATTAGGGGCGTTTTGGGGTTTACAACTGAATCGCTTAGGGAATGTTTGCCTGAGTAACCGACCTGTTGAGACTGTGCCTATTCAAATGAATACGGAGCAGAATTGGCGGCCAGGATTTGCAAAGATTGAACTCACGGTCTTGCTTCGGAAACAGATGAACCAGTAACCAATATACCTAACCATTAAACTAGATGCAATCTACAAACGGGGGAAGGTATGGTTACAATACAAGGCAGCTTCATTACTACTACCTATCAAAACTCGTTATCATATTAAATCAAAATTTTTGAATTAATCTAGAAACAAGTATTCACTACTCAGAATAATGAGTCTGGATTCCAAAAGGTTTGGCTCGTTTTTTTAATAAGCACACAAATGAATTAGAGAACATCTACGAACTGATTATGGCACGGTTAAAACACAAGGAACCTCATTTACAACTAACAATCGAACCTCGTTCCAATATAGAGTAAATAGTTTGAAATTGATTTGGAAAACAATTTCGTTCAACTCAGATTATTGAGCCCGGATTTGCAAAGATTTGTCTCGTCAATGCAATACGCACACGGCTGAACCAGACACCATCTACGAACGGGTAAATTTACGGCAACAAAACAAGGGAGCCTCTTGTACTACTAACAATCAAATATCGTTTTAACATAAAACTTATCAGTTTAACATTGATTTTGAAACAAGTTCTTAAAACTCAGATTAATGAGTCACGTTTCGCGTAGGTTTGAGTTGCCGATTCAATTTCATGGTGGACCAGGGACCATCTACGGGAGGGTTTAGGTATTGCGGCAGTACATGGTGACCTCCTGTACTATTATTAATTGAATCTCGTTTTAACCATTAGAATGCGGGGATTTTTTTAGAAATAGATTTTTGTGTCGTCTGCTTTCCGAAACGTTAATTATGTGCTTAGTTAGATTGCTTCGAAACAAATTTTTACAACTCAGATTAATAAGTCGGTATTCGCGAAGCCTTGATCGACGCTTTTTTATGCACATGAACGAACCAGAGACAACCTACGTACGGGCTTAAATGTATATACCGCAACAGTACAAGAGGGCTTCCTGTACTTTTAATAATCGATTCTCGATTCTATTTATTCTGCTAGATGAAACTCACCTCTTCATGGAACAGTCTGTTTGCTCAAGGATGCAGCGACATATCAGTGCTTCACTCACTTCTTGACACACTCCTCAATTATATTGAAGGCATATTTGCAACAGGGATTATCTGATAAAAAAGGAACATGTGAAAAAAAGGTAGTATTCACTTATTTGCGGCACTTTCTGCTTTTACCACATTGCATTCTAATGTATTTATTGAAACATCATAAAGGAATGCCGATTATTTCCGACATTTTCCGTAAACACCCGTTGTTCCCGTTTTCCCCAGGCAGCGTCAGATAAATATATGCTAATTCGCCAGCCGGTTGCTCACTAAAGACGTATAAAAACAGATGTATCTCTCATTTCATACCAATCCTTTCGCACGACCGACTTCTTCGGTTTATTTACCAAGAGGTTTTGGTGAAGTTCTCTTCTTTATCATTGGTAACCTCTTCATGTCTTCTTTTAACCCTGTAATGTGGGTACTCGTTGGTATTGTCTCGTTGAGAAGAATTTGAAGAGGTCCCAAAAAATTGTAACTAAAAAAAAGGATTCGTTAGATTTGTCTCAATTTACTTTTTTAAAGAGTTACGGTACCAAAAAAATAATTAAAAAGGAGAACAAAATGGCATTGAATTGTACAGGAGTATCATCGAATACCTTTTAAATAACGAATATTCGGTGAAAACATTGTGGAAAAGAAGAATTTGCTAATTAGCAAATTCTCCTTTTGTCACAGTGTTCTCAAATGTAATTACTTGTCAAATAACTTTAACATTCTTCAGTGCGGGACGAGCTAACCAACTGAAGTTGAATAAAACGACCATGAGGGTAACATGGAATAAAGTCGAATATGGGCATACGTATCATAACAAGTTGCTTTTAATGAGCAAAACGCGCTATTTGCACAATGTTTTAACATCTCGTCTGCTTTAGGGTGAGCCTAAAATCGCATCGGACTATAGTAGAATGCCAAATAGCAAAGGCAGCGATTAAAAAAAAATGAAAAAAATTGGTAAAAGTAAAACAAACTCCTTATATGGGCATATACCACTGATAAACAAAGGTAAGTTATTTTCAAAAAACCCTCCAGACTCGGCGACCGCCTTTCGCCGATCTCACCATTGAAAAGAGAATTTGAAATTTCCGTTAAGCCAGATGTTACAGATGGTCTTTAAACAAGACAACAAGTAGATTCAACAGGCCTTTGTGTAAGGTAGATCAAATTCAGGGCACGGGCTAATTTAAAACTCCTTTTTTTGGTCGTATTTATTTATATTCACAGGGAATGGTTATATGTTACCCTTCTCTTCTCTTAACTTGTTATTGTTCTGTTTTTTTTTTCTTAGGGACTTTTTTGTATTTATTATTTGTTTGTTTGTATGGTGTTTAATGACGTATCAACAATGTTTCAGTTATGTAAATGGCTTTCCTGGGTTCACCAGTACTAGGCTAGGGCTCTGAAGTTATTTGTCAAACGTAATCCCCAAGGAACCAGGGGTGTCGTCCACCAAGTCCACCAACTTAATATCATTCACGGGGATGATTGGATGGCCATTCTCTTCACTCAACTTGTTATTATTCTGTTATACATTTTTTTTTATCTTTATTAATTCATCCTTATGATGTGTCACTTTTTTCATAAACCATGTGATATATTTGTATAGCATGCTATTTATTTACGAGTAACAAAACACAAACGAAAAACAAAATGTTGAAAAAATCTTAATTCTACCGATGACTCCAATATAGCATTCCTTCCAGATAGTTTTGTATCTCGTTTTTGTTTCCAAACAATATAAAAGAAGGCGTTCTTGTTCCCAAAAAAAGCAAATATATCATTCACACGTTTACTCATACCAGGCTGTTATGTTATATAAGGGGAACGTAATAAAATACCTATGAAATAGTCGGCTAAATTAAACTTAATGCCCCATTACTTTATTATCGCGACAACAAGTTAATAACTCTTTCGTCGAACGACACGTCGAAAAGCGTCAGAAATTGAAATACATTTTCTTCGCAGACGGCGATTTAAATCACAGAGTTTATAATTATCCTGGGGTCAGTACTATGTAATATGATAACACAACTTAGAACTGACCCGAGGATAATTATGGACCCCTGTAAGTTGAATTTGGATAAAGTTGAACTATGGAACACTGGAAAACCAATATTCAGAGTTATCTCTCTGTCCAATACTTCTTTTTGATTCGCATGAAAAAAAAAACATGTTATGTATACTTTTATTTTTCGGTTTTACATAAAACATTCGCTAATGAGGGCATTTTGACTGGTCCGAATTGAAAGCAAAGGAGGCGAATGAATAGCAGAATGAACAAATAAAAACATTTTAGTCATAATACTTAAAAGTAACAATTGAAACAAATGGGATAAATTGCTCATTAAGCACAATTTTTCCCTTGGTACAGTATTGTCTAAGACCTTCGACATCAGATGTATCAAAGTCCAAGGTTATGGAAAGAGTTAATAAGGTAAAAACTGAAAAGAACCAAAGAAATCGGAAAGTAGTACTGGAGGGTAGAAGGGGCACACAGTTCACAAGGTGGTGGGATAGAGGCAAAGGTCGCCAGTTTCTCACGACACCGGAGTACATATGATTATCTAGCGATATAGACACAAAAGCCATCCACTTAGATAAATGACGGTGGTTGACAGTTGGAGCGTGGCGCTTTTTTTCTTTCTTTATTCGTAAGTGTGCCACTCTACAATACTTACTGATTTTTTTTCTGTTTTTGAAAATTTGAAAATTCCCCGTAACGCGGGAGGTCGTCCCCTATTTGGCGCTCAGTTTATGTGGAGTAAACAGTACGTATTTCAATTATTTAATGAAAGACTGAAGAAGGTCCTTTACAAAAATTGAGTACCAGCTTATTATTGTTATGTTTCCAAATTTTGACTTCGTAATTTTTAATTATTTATTCATCTATCTGTTTGATTGTTTTATTCATTTATTTTTCCATTATTATGTCTTTAGTTTCGTCTTTAGCCCAACCCTCATTGCTGCTAAGAGATGAATCGATGTAAAAACCGCAGGGTTACAATTTACGTAATATTATCTTGTTTTAACTATTCAAAACTAATTATTAATCTAAGACTTTATCTATGTTTAATTGATTTATGTTTTTTTTATCTATTTGTCTGTTATCATCTTTACAACTTTAAGTCTGTGTCATTTATATATAAATACTTTCTTACATCAAACCGAACACGAAAATAAACGACTAAAAGAAAGAATTCATATTTCGAAACATTTTCAAGTCAGGTTGGGGCAACAAAGTCGTTTTTACCCGCACAGAAAACATTCATTTAGCCATTTATTAATGTTATTTAACAAAAGTGTCGCACACCATTTGTTTAATTTGGATATAAACATTTGATAGAAGCAACCAATGAAAATAGAGTATCGCTACGAATCAAACCTTCAAAACCCCAAGCATGTTAATAAATTCCAACCGAACAATTATTCAACACGTGATCAGCCTCGTTTTCGCGTTTTGGTGTATATTTCATTTGAAATATATTTGAATAAGATCTAGGCGAGCGTCGATTCGTCGACCCCTGACAGGTGTCAATCTAATTAAACGTGCGACCGCCTGAGTCACGCGCCAAGTATAATATATCATTTTCGTATATTAGTAAGTCGTGTTTTTATCTAGATGTATATTTCCATAAAGACCGCAGATGACGTTGTGCACCAGGCATGACGTTAGAAATGTATTTTTCTTTCAATTTCTTTGTGTTGCCGAAGTGTGCCGGCCACGTGCCTACTAAGGATTGAAATCTTTTTTGTTGGTTGACATTTACATACGTGTGCCATATACGGTGTAAGTAATTATATATGGTACGTGTCATATGAAAAAAGACATTTTAACAAACCAAACGTGCTTTACGCATGTATCAGAGAAAAATGTTCTTGGAAAAGGGACTAGTTATCAAATAAAGTTTAGGTGTCAGACAACTAAATAAATAAATAGCTTTAGATTGAATTCCATTCACGCATGAAGGTTCATCAAACATTTTCGGACATACACTCGCACACGAAAATATTTCGGACACCTCTGCATCCTCCGTTGGTGCCGATGCTTTTAAAAGACTGCAGAACAACTGTACAGAGATGAATTTAACCACAGTTTATTTGGCTTTCTAGATTCTGTTTTACTTTGAGGCGTTCAATGTCGTGACGTTAAGATCAAAGCAACATCCTACATGGAGATTGTAATTCGCTCTATGAATATTGTTTGCTTTGTTTCGTAGTTTCGTTCGATCTTTACACAGCGTTATGCTTATCTCATGACACACAGTTTACATATACATGCATCGAGTGGT